>SJYX01017108.1:8075-185487 GCA_006410675.1 Oreotragus oreotragus
CTAGTCAAGGCTATGGTTTTTCCTGTGGTCATGTATGGATGTGAAAGTTGGACTGTGAAGAAGGCTGAGCGCCGAAGAATCGATGCTTGTGAACTGTGGTGTTGGAGAAGACTGTTGAGAGTCCCTTGGACTGCAAAGAGATCCAACCAGTCCATTCTGAAGGAGATCAACCCTGGGATTTCTTTGGAAGGAATGATGCTAAAGCTGAAACTCCAGTACTTTGGCCACCTCATGAGAAGAGTTGACTCATTGGAAAAGACTCTGATGCTGGGAGGGATTGGGGGCAGGAGGAGAAGGGGACGACCGAGGATGAGATGGCTGGATGGCATCATGGACTCGATGGATGTGAGTCAGAGTGAACTCCGGGAGATGGTGATGAACAGGGAGGCCTGGCGTGCTGCGATTCATGGGGTCGCAGAGTCGGACACGACTCAGAGACTGACTGAATTGAACTGAACTGAACTGATGTCTGAAGCATTCGTCCATTTCCTTTCCCAGTAGTCCATCTCCCTGGCTCCTTGGCCACCCTGGGTTGGACCGCCGGGACAGCTTGTGGGCCCGCGGCCGCCCTGTGGCGGCGACGCTCAGGTGGCGCACGGGCCCGCTCCTGCGGATGCGCAGGTATGCAGGGCAGGTATGCAGGGCGAGGGTCCGCCCGCTGGCGGTGGGGCCTGAGTGCTGGCTTTCACGTTCGGGGGTGCGGAGCCGTTCCCTAAATGGGACTTGGACGTCACTTGTGAGTTTCGGACGTGTAGTCTTGGGCCTCTTTGACGAATCGGCTTTTGGATGGTAGCTTGACCCAGGGGCAGGAGAACTTGAAGAGTTAACTGCCTGGGTGGCTGGGAACCAGAGGCAGAGGGCAGCCGACAGGGCTGAGGTTCAAGAGCTGCGGCTCCTTGTCTTGGCTCCTTGACTTCCCTCAGAGGAGGAGCGAGGACGCGGGAGGTGGGGAGTGAAGTTGTCTTTGGGCCGATGGTCAGAACCTGTAATGCAAGAGTGGCCCAAATTAACCGGAAGCGGGAAGACCTTTGCATCCATTTTCCAGAACCTTCTGTCGCAGTCCCGCCTGTCACCGCAAGTGCCTGGGGTCGTCGGTGTAATCTCTTACACCCCGACGCGCAGTAGTTCTTTTCTCGCTCCACGCACCAGCCTTACTCAGTCCTTTTCTTTTCCTTCCCAGTTCTTTACAGAAGTGATATGTCACTCACATCCAAGGCAGATTCACTACCAAAAAGATGTCTTCATTTTCTGTTTAAAAGTGGTGGCTTTGTTCTTGTTTTCGTATCAAGTAAGGACTACTTTGGGGGTTGTTTTGCTTTTGATCCCCACTCCATAATTACATCCTTAATTTTTTTAGGTTTTTGTCTATTGAAATTGTAACTTTATTAATTTCTATCTCTAAAACTCCAACGAGAAATACTGACCTCTTACTTCTCCCACTGGAATAATATATTCCCCAGACGGAGAAATTTAGGAATGAAGTAAAAACATACAGGACAAAAGGAAAATGAACGGGAGGTGGTGAATTGTTCAGAGAAGATAGAACACATGCATTTGCTGGTCTAGATAATTCAATTTTCTCTGGGAGTGTTGGAAAACATGGTTTGAAGGGGGAAGGCAGTCTGCTCTCATGCAGTCTTCACTAGAAGAGGTTTTGAGGATATTTGATTTGGAACTACCGTTCTTTCCTTTCATAATATTCAGCATGTCCCTAATCGTTGTATTCCAGATACTGAACACCAATTTTTAATCCCTCTACCAAAATGTTTTGCACTCATTTGAACATTTCGAAATTGAAATTCTAAATCAGTATTCATTGAAAACTGGTTTGACACAAAGAAAGGAACATGAATGAAACCTTCTGAGCCTTCTTTGCATTTCCAAGCGCATGTCCAATTCTTTAGAAAAGTCATTGTCAGTTTAGGAAAGACTTATTCAATTCCCAAGTGCCACCTCCAGAGGGCACAGCTGTCTCAAAAAAAAAATTTTTTTTTTTTTTAAGTTCTTTCAATTTTGCCAAAGAACTCTTCATAGTCTGTAACTGTGATTCTTGGGATCCAAACTTGAAATAGTTTTACCTAATATATTTTACTATTCATTGAGGTGTTATGATATTCTATATTTTCAGTGATTAACATTTATAATATTTTAAGTTTTTATAAAAGGAAGAATTAAATCCAGTATTGTCAGTTTGCTCCCTACTTAAAAAAATCTCTGTTTTCTCTAGTTTTACGTAATAACTCCAGACAGAGTCAGACAGCACCCTTTAATTTTTTAAAACACATTTAAAAGTTTATTTGCCAAAACTTTGTATTTTCAAGAGATTGCACTCATGGCCCCAGTTATCCTAAAAAATGAAGTATGAAATGTGCATATAAATTATTTATGATTTAGTGCCCAGTGTATTCTTGTAGAGTCTGCTATTACATTTAGAGTAAATGCTTTGGAAGCTTTCTACCCCTGAAGCTACACAAACTGTCTGGGGGATTTATTTTTACAACATCAAATTTATGGTAACTTTTTATTTTAAAATGCTTTTATTCATCCGCAGAGGAAAGGAAGTTGAAGTGAATTTGCTCAGAAAAGAATGGGGTTATTTTCTTCTAGAATGTACATTAAACGATTTACTCTCTCCCTCATTTGTTTCAGCCATCTCTGCTGTGTTTAGTGTGAAATTGAACCCTGTAAGGCTAAAATCCAAGAAGAGGGAGACTAAGGATTCATGCAAACAATCACGTGTATTTCTTTTCTGTGTTTTCTTTCAGGCTTTCAGTTGCTGCTCACTTTGGGCTATTTTTCTTTTCCTGTTATTTCTTTCTCCCCTGTTAACATTATGCAAAAAAAAATCTATCAACAGGGTGTGAAAGGGATTGTTTGTAAATATTTAAAACCACTTAACATCTATTTATATGAAAATGCTATTTAGGTTTTGAAAGCTTATTTGCATGTTGACACAGAAAATTTTGAAAACTTGTACAGGGTTGATATTGAAAGTGTTTAACTTTCATATTTGCTTTGCATGAATAGGGAAGAGCTAGAGGAGCCACCAAATCAGTGTGTTCTGTAAGGAACCACGCTGATGAAGTGGTGTCAGCTAAACATGTGGACGAATCAAGAAAGGGCTTGATGAAATATCCTTGAAGTCAGGTTAAGCCAGGGATAAGCAGTTCAGGGCTAATGTGTATGATACAGAAGTGTAATCAGCAAATCCATGAATTATCCCTCTTCTATTTCAATTCCACATAACAAATGTTAGTTTAACGATATATTCCTTTACTTCGTACATTAGTCTTGTCTCCCCAGTGTGATGATGGAAGATCTTTGATGAGAAAGAACCATGTCTGATACGTATTTTTTTCTTTTCATCACAACAACTAGCCCAGTGTTAGACCAAAAAGGCCTTCCACGAATAGTTGGTGATTAATTATTAGTCTGTGGAACTGCTAGCCAGGATCTGCTCCCAGGTAGAGAATGCCAGACTCAAAAGTTTAAAGCGTTCGTGGAATCCAAAGAGTGTTTTTCTCCATTGTGTCTCCGTGAGGCTCCTGACACTCCGTCTCCTTAGGTGAATGAATGTGCTGTTTTAACTTGATGGATGATTTACAAGAAATTTGTCACAAGTATTTGGGATTTTTGGTGCTGCCATTTGTATGACTTAGATAATAAATCCGAAAGTGTAATGGAAGGGATTCAAATGCAGGTGAAGTTACTGAGAATATTTGCAATGGAAGGGCTGGGAAACTAGTGTTTCAGCAGAACACAGACAACTAAGATAAAAATATGGTCTCCCCTTGTTAGTATATGGTAGAACTTGGGTTGTTCATCTGTCACTGTTAACTGTTCTATACATGGTCCTGTGCCATTGTGGTTGAGTGACACATAGAGCCTTGGAAGGTAGTTATCTCTTGTCAGTGGATATACTTAAGTGAGTCTGTCACACATGTGCTATAGGGCCTTGAGCCTTGGAGGAATATTTTGTTAGGTGACCATGAGAAACGCTGGGCTGGAAGAAGCACAAGCGGGAATCAAGATTGCAGGGAGAAATATCAATAACCTCAGATATGCAGATGACACCACCCTTATGGCAGAAAGTGAAGAGGAACTAAAAAAGCCTCTTGATGAAAGTGAAAGAGGAGAGTGAAAATGTTGGCTTAAAGCTCAACATTCAGAAAACGAAGATCATGGCATCTGGTCCCATCACTTCATGGCAAATACATGGGGAAACAGTGTCAGACTTTATTTTGGGGGGCTCCAAAATCACTGCAGATGGTGATTGCAGCCATGAAATTAAAAGACGCTTACTCCTTGGAAGGAAAGTTATGACCAACCTAGACAGTATATTCAAAAGCAGAGATATTACTTTGCCAACAAAGGTCCATCTAGTCAAGCCTATGGTTTTTCCTGTGGTCATGTATGGATGTGAGAGTTGGACTGTGAAGTAAGCTGAGTGCCAAAGAATTGATGCTTTTGAAGTGTGGTGTTGGAGAAGACTCTTGAGAGTCCCTTGGACTGCAAGGAGGTCCAACCAGTCCATCCTAAAGGAGACCAGTCCTGGGTGTTAATTGGAAGGACTGATGCTAAAGCTGAAACTCCAGTACTTTGGCCACCTCATGCGAAGAGACTCTGGAAAAGTCATTGGAAATGACTCTGATGCTAGGAGGGATTAGGGGCAGGAGGAGAAGGGAACAACAGAGGATGAGATGGCTGGATGGCATCACCGACTCAATGGACACGAGCTTGAGTGAACTCCGGGAGTTGGTGATGGACAGGGAGGCCTGGCGTGCTGCAATTCATGGGGTTACAAAGAGTTGGACATGACTGAGTGACTGAACTGAACTGAAAGTCACCTGCTGATGAAAATGCTGTGTGATTCTTCATTAAGTTTGCATTAAACTCATTTATTGGAATCAAAGACAGTTCTACAAATGCTGGGGCGTTGTAAGGAAACGTGAGATGACAACCAATGGGCTAAAAGCCCAGCATCATTAGATTAAGGGTGTGTCATCCCCATGCAGGGTCCTATTTCAAGGCCCGTTAGCCTGGGTACATGTGTTAATTACATGAGCAGTTCAGATATTCTGTTTCTGACGGGTGAGTCTAGTTTGAAATGCTTATAATTCTAATTTAATTAGAAATGCATTCAGAGAGCTAATGTTATTTGTGAGAATTTAGAAGTAAATCCCTTAGTGAAATAAATGGACCTTTGGTAAAGTGAATCATAACCTAATTTTGAATGTATGAATGGATATTCTCCTATTGGCTTTGCTTGAAGTCTGGCAAAATTGAGGGAAAAATTCTGATATAGACACAGTACTCATCTGTTCTCACTGTATGACTTAGTTCAAGATCTGTATTCTCTCAGCTGCCACCACAGTACTGTATGACTTAGTTGAAGATCTGTATTCTCTCAGCTGCCACCACAGTCTTCAAAAATAAAGTCATTTATTGCAAAAGTCAGTAATCTAAACGATTCCTACTTTTCTTATTGACGAGGCATCTCCTGGTTACCTGCACGTCCATGGAGATATGTGACCTCTTAGCAAGGGGCAGTGCTGTAGGTGGAGAGTCAGTGCAGTGTTGATGTTCACTTAACATTCAAGCAACAGCACTCTCACCTTTCTTTGGCTGTGGTCAGTGATTTTTAGTCCACTGTAGTCATGGGCCAGCCTAGAAGCCAGGGCTGTGCTGTGCTCTGTCCTGTAAGTGGCCCCCTGGTGACACTGGAAGGTGACTTGCTCGGCACGGACAACTACATGTTTGGAGGCAGAAAAGGTGCAGGGTGCTGTCCCCGCAGGTCAGCCTGCCTTTTCAAAATCTGTTTGATGGCATTCACTGTGATGTGGATGGGTTCCCCCAATTTATCTTCAGTCTCAAAAAGTGGTTTAGGGGTGGACTCACATGCTGGTGTTTGTTAATTCCTGAGGTGGCACTTTTAAATCCCAATGTTTGATGTTCCATAGTCCTGGAAAGAGCAATTTTTGACTCTGATCCTGTAAGAAAAAATCCAGTTGTTTTGCATCTTGCAGTTCATGCTGATGGCTTTTGTTCCCTCATCATTTTAGCAGATATTTTCTTTTTTTCAGGGCAGAGTCAGGATGTGATGAGGGGAGGTCTGTCAGTCTATTGCAATAGTATAAATAATAAGCTGGTGGAATTACAATAGAGCAGAGATTCTTAAGAGGTTAGAGCAAACAACAACAACAAAAAGAAAGTCCTGGTTACCAAGCTGGAGGACTATTTAAAAAAAGTCCACAACCCTTTTTTAATGTCATGTCTGTGTGCAGCTTTCCTTAGTTTAAAAATCATCCTTTCTTTCCTAAGGAAAGAAAACACAGGCTAGGGAATAAAACGCTCTGGACAAGTTTCATTTAGTTAGGTTTTCCTTCCTTGGTCTTCCTGGTGGGTTTCAACCTCTCCTGTTCTCTAATAATATTACTTGGAGAATTAAAGACAACCTGAAAAACAAAAACTATAGCAAAGCAGAAGGGCAGACAGTAACAAGGAACTGAGTTCTCTAGGCTGGTCGCAGAATGGCAGCAGAGACAAAAGAACTTCTTTTTCATCTCTATAAGAGTTGCTTTTACCTTTTCTTCTCTTTCAACCTCTTTCTCCCTGTTCTTGGCTTCCTTGCAGCTTTCAGCGTCTCATTGTGAATGGCTATTTTAATTCCTCTTTTTATTAATAAATAAGATAATGTTACTGTTACTAATTTACTGTTTGGAAAGTGGAGCCTTTAATGTGAGATTCTTGATGGTTTTAGAGTAATTGTAATTTTAAGTCTTTTTTTTTTTCTTTTTGCACCCATTGAATTGAGTTTTCTCTCAGCCAAAGTGCCTTGCCTATTCTTTACTGTGTGTTTTTTTTTTTTTAAGGATAATTGAAAGTTGTTCTACAAATATAGCTTAAAAAATTCATGTTTCTCAGTGAAAAACAACTCTGAAATGAAAGCCAACTTAAATCATACCAGAAAAGACTCACAAAATGAAGCTGACATCTTGGAAGAAGGGAGAAACGCTAAGGCTCCCAAGTAATCAGTTTGGGCCATTTAAGTGCTAAATGACAGGATCAAGAAGAAAAATTTTTAAATTGATTTTTAAGACTGTCTGAAAAAGGAGGCTGAAATGAATATTAAGTGATTTCTTTGGGGCTGTCAGAAATAATAACGGAAAAAGAGACAAGCCCGGTCTTGCTGCCGATGGTAGGATCAAAGAATTGAGAGTCCGCGCAGGTTGGAGATGAAGTTCTGCGCTTCAGTTGTTAAGAAATGTGAATGAAGAGAAGGGAAAGGAAGCAGCAAAGGAACCTAATATGAGTAGGTATGAGCTGGAGAGGGAAGTGAACCCACACTGGGTTGTTGGGGAGAGATGCTGTGGTGGGTGTGTGCCGTGCTCTATGTTCTGTGAGAAGACACCCCATTCCTGACAGAGCCTGGTGCATGAGGGGCTCCTCACAGTGTGGATGGGCTGGTCAGGACACATCCATGCTCTCTCCCACCCCTCAACCCGCACTCATCAGCCCATGTCCCGGCCAGTATCCATATACATCTATCTGTCAGTTGGCTGATGGGAGTGGGGGTCCAAGCTGGCTGTTGAACAAGCCCATATGGCATGAGGGTTGCATTCGTATCTTTGGTCTCATTAGCACCATGTTGGAACCAACAGAGTTAACCAACTAATTAATAGAGAGATGCAATGAGTGTTCTCTGGGATTTGGAATCAGTTTCCCTTAAATTAGCCATGTCAATTACCACAAGCCCATAGATACCAGGAGCTGGAAAAAGATCTGGCAAGATTTAAAAACACATGGGGACCATGGAGAATGTGAATAAAAATGGAAAAGTAGACCCACCTCACCAGGACTGTGCCTTTCCAGCACATGGATGCTGTCACAGCACCGTGAAGGACTGATGGATACGGCGTTCTGATGGATTACGTTTTCCACCATCTGTTTTCAGAAGTTTCTTAAGTTCTACTTTTTTTTTCCCCTTGTTCTCTGAATACATTGGACTAGAAAACATACCCTACCATAACGTTCTGCTTACTAATGTGGAAATGGACAGCGAGGCTTAATGCCGCTATCATTTGGCAACAGAATCCAACTTTCTTCTCGGAGACGTATCCATGCTCCCTCTTTGTCATATGGGATTCTACATCAAGGTGCCTGGCCTTACCTGAGCCATTAGGAGGTCAATATTGTGATTCAGTCTCAGCCTGTGGTTCTGAACTAGGGATGAGTTTCTCTCCCTGGGGACACCTGACAATGTCTGGAGACATTTCAGGTTGCTACAGCTATAGAGAATGCTACTACCGTCTAGCATGTAGACGCCAGAGATGCTGCTTAGGATCCTACAATGGACAAGACAGCCACCTCCAAAGAGGAATGATCTGATCCAAAATGTTAGTAGTGCGATAAACCCTGTCTGAGCCAACTTGGCTTTCCCTCTGGGACCCTGAAACATCAGTGATGTGGTATAAGCAACAAACCCCCCAAATTAGTCAAACTCATTTATCCTAAGAGCAATGCCTCATTCAGATGGTCCTGTTAGCTAGACCTCCTCCTCAAACTTTTCTGGGTTCCCATTTTTTTTTTATGCTAGATCCTCAGGTTATCTGTTCTGTGAACTCCACCATATCCTTTTGATACAGTCCTTTTCTGTTGGAATTAGAGTAATTTTCTGTTGCTCACCATCGAAGAACTCTAAAGTGTGTGTGGAATAACTGATGGTTTAGCATAGATATATCAGATGACACATCATTCAACAATTCCTTTATAAATCCTATCTTTGGTTATTAAGCATCTAGTAAGCTGAGAGACAAGTCAGAGGAAGCAGAAGCAGTATAATAGAGAACCCTGTACATTTGAGGGTTCTTGTGCTGACGTTTCACTGCAATGGTAAGAGAATCGATATATCCACAGAGAGCTTGAGAACTCACTCTCAAGCAGGGAAATAAAGTTTTCCGGTATGGTAGGGCATCAGTGGCAACAGATTAAGTGCAAAGCTCATAAAGCAGGTTTAAAACAAAAAAAGTAACCTACCATTTCGAGACTATGCCTGCCTTTGACCTCCTTGGGCTGCTCTGCACAATGTCGAAGCCAGAGGTTGCAGATGAATAATTTCTTGTCTTTTTAAAAAATCATTCTTCTCAAGGTTCATTTTAAAATAATGAAAGCGTAGATGGCAGTACCTTACTCACAGGCACAGAAGTTTTCTTTAAAGATGTTTAAACTCAGAACTGGTGCTGGCATGGTGCTCTAACTCCATTAAAGAGAAACTACTCAAATTAAGATGATCCAGGGAACAGAATCTCTTGATTACCAAGGCTGGAATAGGTGGGTATGGGTGGTTGTCTGAGCCCATTTAGCTGTTGGAGACCTTGGGGGCTGCCTCATAAAAAGACCTGTTTTGTTGGAAGCTTCTCTTTCTCTAAGTGCATGGGTTGGAATATGTTAAACTATTCTTCAGTGAACAAAGTCATAAAAGGATGTGAGCATACAAATAGAGAATTCGTGTTGGAGATCTCATGAGGTTCATTGTACTTCTCAGACAGGGTTTCTTTTTTTAAGATGCCAGCAAAATGCCACGGTATTTTATTTTTGTCTACAGTAAATTGCTTTGGAAACTTAAACAAATTAAACATCCTGTTTTGTGTTTCTGAGACTCACTGGGGAAACTGTCTCTCTAGTCTGATGTTTCAGGTGGAAGTAATAGGTGTGTGCAAATCACCTTTTTAAAATACTTGTGTGTGTGCATGACCCATTCAGTATCACTTGGGCTTGTAAGCAGTTGTGTATATTATCTAAAGAAGAAAACAAAAGTGCACTTTTTGGAGTGTGTGTGTCTGTGTAGGTATGTGTGATATTGTTAAGATAAGAAATCATTCCTGATGCTTTTTATGTTTTAGGAGCTGATTTCTAGTACATTATATTAGTATACTCAAAATTAGTATACTCAAAATGCACTGTTGAAGCCATTTGGAAACAAATTTTAAATAAATCTTAATAAAAATAATTATCATCATTCAAATGGAAGGTAATATGACAGAGATTAGCAGCTAAACCTTTAAGAGTCTGCCTTTGAAATTTAATGGGGCACAATTTTTCTTGGGTTCCTCATCACAAAAACCACTTTCCTTTGTTTTATGTGTTGGTCGATGAAAACAGCTCCTAGATGCATACATGCCCCTGCCTCTCTCCCTCATTCCTTCCCCCACCTCACTGGATTTCTCTGCAACTGAAGGATTGTTTCCTTTTAGTACCTCCCTGCTAGGTGGAATGGAACAGTCTGGAAGGCTGGTGCCACTGACCCTGAGCAATAAAATTAGCCTGGGTGGTTAATTTTAGTGCTTCTCCCCTTCGACAGGGTCTCTTTGACCATAGGAACTGTCTGACTTGGTTACTTCTCATGGAAACATCTCAGACTCCCACGGCTTGAACTCTCGGTTGAAATATTACATTTAAAGGCCAGACAGAACCCAAATCAATGGATGATTGCAGCACCTTTCAAATGTCACTTTAAAAAAATTCTATGAAGTGACGACTCAAGTCCTTTGGGAAGGAGCAGGAATGAGCTGTCACCCTCATCCCCTCTTGGCTTTGATTGTGGCTCTCTCTCCTTCTTGTTGGCTTCTCTGCTCTCTCCCTGTCTCCTCCTTCCCTTCTCCCCGCACCCCATTCTCACACACACACCTGAGCTACATGAGTGGGTGCATGCCCTGGAGGCTGAACTATGCAAGAGGTGTCACCTACAGAGGTGTTTCCTTTCGGAATGTCATTGTTTAACTTCAGGGTCCTGTTATTCTTGTGTGAATGAAATGTCAGAAATGAATTTCACCGTGTAATTTTCCAGGCATTGACAGGCCTTTGCCATCTGTCATTGGATCATGATTTTGCCTTTGGTTTCCTGCCATGTTTAGGGTTTTGACCTATCCCTTTGAGTGCCAGTAATTTTACTTCTCAATATAGCCTCTGATGGAGGTCTCTGCTGCCAGGTGTGACTTGTAACTTTAAGGCATGGAGGGATTTCTTCCCTGGGCTTTGCTTTTTATTATTTTTAAAACCTCAAGTGTCATGAATCCTGTCACTTGAACAGTGTTGATTTGCGATTAATCCTGTGGGTATTATCTATTTTTGTCTGTAGTCTCTGCTGATGAGGAGGGTCCCACATTACAGCAAAGTCTCAGTCTTTTTGAAATGTAGAACTGAGTTTTATTGGCTGAAAGAGGCAGTTTAGGGGAGAAAGATTGGAGTAGGAAATAAGAATTTTTTTTTATGAAGAACCCAAGTTTAATTGGAAAGAAGGAAAACCAAAGTTTTTCATTTCACTACATAGTGAAGATTTTGAAAAGTCCTACTGCTCTAAAGTCAGAAGACGGATTTTATAAAGTACAAGCAGATTGTTTTTGAACTGAATGTTAAAGCTCTGCTGTCAGAGTTGACAAGTTCCCGAATTCAATTTTCAAACTAAAACTTAGAAAACCGAGGAGACACTGTGTCTTCTCAGTAGCTTATCAAAAGAAATGCGGTGGCAGGCTCCCACCACTGTCTCGGCCAGCCAGGTTGGGGGGAGGCGGACAGCACCCCCTGCACATCATCTCTGCTCCCCCTGGCACCCGGTGCATTCTTGATATGGGCTGGATAGGAAGGGCTCCAGCTGCTCAAGCTTGCTGAGATTGGACAACGATGACAGGCCACCCTGCACTTCTCTCCAAGAATGGGGAGAGGTTTTTTCTTTTTTCTTTTTACCATTTTTAGAGAAGCTTCAAGCACCAGTGATCTTTGCTAAGGACTTATTGGTCTTCATGGTTCGCAGACAGAGGATTAAGAAGCATCGATATTAGCACACTCGTTGTTGCTTTACAAGAACAGTGTAAAGCTATGTAGAATTCTAGGCATGGCTGCCACCAGCCCTCTCATTTTTCTTTCTTTGGGGATAAAAATTAGCTAGTTACAGCTTATGAGTCTTCAGAATCTTCTTTATGCATGTAGACAATAAAAGATTGTCCTAAGAAGGTATTTTGCAATTAAATACTAAAGTAATGTAGGTAAGTATTAAATATTTACCAGGTGCCACATGAAATTTATATGCCTTATAAACATCACCATTGCACAGATGGGAAGAGTGAGGCTCAGAGGGCTTTTTCATGATTTCCCAACTGGTGAGGAGAAGAGCTGGGATTTAAACACAGCTCCAATTCCTAACCTTGCCCTCTTAACATTTTACTGTAAAACTGCCTCCAAAGCGATGACAATGATGAGCTCAGTGGTAGAATTTCTTCCTACAGATTCTTTCAGCAGTAAATAAATATCATGACCTTTTGAATACTCTTCAGGTTGTGTGATTCTATTAAGTCTTAAAATTTTCACCGGCTTTTATTTTGTATCCATTTCTTCTTTGAAAATTCAGAGTTATTAGTTGCTATATTTCGTTTTTATTCCTGAAACTGTTATAAAACCTTATTAAATTGAAATCTTATTACCTGGAACTCTCAATTAGCCAGATGTTTCTTTTCTTTTTTTTTCCTTCCCTATATTCCACTTGTAGAAGGAAGAAGAAAACCATAGAAAAATATGCCCATATCAGAATTTCTTTTCAAGATTAAATATGTCCTATGGTCCTTTGCCTTTTAGATGTTATTCCTAACTCCAGCTGTTTTAGATGTTAAAATATAAGTAAATCTCTTTATGATTTTGAAATACTTAACAGAAAAATCTGCTAAAAGTGTTAAGGGAGTTGTATGCATCTTGATAGCTTATCATAATAAAAGATGACATCTCATTCACTTCATGGTGCAGTGGGAGTCAGCAGTGATAGTGGGGAGAGCAGATTTTCTGCTCCAGACCCTCATTCATATAACCTTGTGACTCTGATAATTCCTCTAGAATCTCAGTTTTTCACTGAATTTAAAGAACCTGACTGGCAAACAAAGGAAGACAGCCAGCCTGGAAGAGTCTTTGAGAAGTTATTAGGGGCCAGAATTGAAAGTGGTTCTGCCCACTGTTGTGCCCACATTCCAATGGCATGACCCCACCTAACTGTTAAGGGAGGCTGGGAGATACAGTCCAGCTCTGTGCCCAGGAAGGAAAGGATATGGGGTGTGGTGTCCACCTAGCCTGGTCTCTGTCACAGCAGAGACATAAAATCCTGAGGTCTTTATGGCTCCTCTGACACTCAGTAGCATGTGAGAAGCACCTGATTCTGAAATGGATTAGTGCTTTCCCAAACTGTGTCACATGTGTGCACTTAGTCGTGTCCAGCTCTTGGCAGACTGTAGCCCGCCAGGCTTCTCTGTCCATGGAATTTTCCAGTCAAGAATACTGGAGTGGGTTGCCTTTTCATCCTCCAGGGGATCTTCCTGACCCCCAGATCGAACTCACGTCTCCTGCGTCTTCTGCATTGCAGGTGGATTCTTTACCAGCTGAGCTGCCTGGGAAGCCTCCAAAATTTGAGTTATTAAAAAATATTATTGGAACGTCACTTAGACCCATGCAGGACCAGAATGGAAGTGTGGACTGCCAGGGGCAGGGATGAAGCAGACCAGGAATCTACATTTTTCAGAGGCTTTCCAGGTGATTCGGATATAGCCAGGCTGGCACCAGTTTGGTGTTTGGTAATCACTGGTCTAGATAATGCACTTGATAAGGCAGGTTATTAATACAGATTAATTCATTTCAGGAAGGACTTGTAGCAAAAAGGACTGGGAGGAAAAAGAGTGATTTTTAGTTACATGGTTAATGAGCCTAAATTCCTATTTATACCAACTACTATAATTAGTCAAGACTAAAGACATATCCTGTGGCCAGTTGTTTTGAAAGTCCATAGAGTGCTTCGTAGGTAATACAGTTTCATTTCCCAGGGAAATGCCCCATATAGAAGAAAGCCATCCAGGACATTGCAGATGCTGACTACCTATATTTTATTATAATAGTTAAAAAATTCTCCTTGTCTCGTTTCAACCTTTTTCACCTCCTAGCAAGCACAATTATAGATTCCTAATTACCTAAATTATGTCAGTAGATGTGAAGGCAATTATAGTAGTAAAAACAGTTTTCTATTTCAAACAGTCATTGGGTTTTAAAAATCAAGTTGTGTGTCTTGTTTTCGTATTTAAGAGTATGGCATTGCCAGTTTGTTTTTAACCCATGTATTCCTCACATGACATCCTTCTTCTCCATTTAAATTTTTACTGCTATATGGCTTTTGAGGGATAAAGATAACCTCTTATAACTGATACAAGTTGCTAGGTTAAATCCATCTCTGTTCTGTGGTTGCTACCCCCAGTGAGAGTGGGAGGACTCAGGGTGATATTTCAGGTTTACTCTTTTGTGTTGCCATCAGGTTGGATTTATGAAAGACAGTGGAAATTTATCACCTTTCTCTGTTGTTCTCAAACCATAATTTTCTGGTCTCTCGGTTGCTTGTGAACATTTCTGATAAAGTGCACCACTATCTGAATCTTTGAAACACAGACTTGTTTAAGATCTTAAATTATATGTTGCTATCCAAGCAAAGGATGAGAAACCTGTCTGCTGTACTTCAGTATTATAGGCCAACCATTCTGCAAGTTCTGATCATACTACTCTCATAATTACTCCATAGTGCTTACCTAATCAACCCCACCTTCCTTAGCCTTGCGTTCACACATCCTATCATCTGACCTCTGCTTGAAACTGCTCGTGAGCTTTCCAGTCATTTAGCTTAACAAGCCCTTCCTTGAAAGTAAGCCTTTTTACCCTAGCCAACTGGTCAAGTCCTCATCCTCCAGAATGTCTTGAGTTTCTTTGCACCTCATGTTTCTTAACCCCATCTCTTCCTAAATGAAATTCCATCCATTGTTTAAGAATCAGTTTGAAATACCACAGACTCTTAAAACCTTCCCTCTTCAACTGAACTATGAGGTACCACTTACCGTGACACATTATTCAGTTTGGGATATGCTGATTAGATTTTCTACTAGAATGTAAGCTCCTGGAGATCAAAGAGACTGCTTTATTCATCTCTTGTTCCTTATGGCCCTTTAACCATACTGAGTATTTATATAACCTTCATAATAAACAACATTTGGTTGAGAATTAAAATTCAAAGTTAAAAATCACAACGTTAGACTATTAATTTAGAGCATGATTTCCCGAAGTGAAACAGTAATATGTTATTTGGGGAAAAAAATATCTGGCTAAGTGCACATAGGTTGTTTTACTATGGGGCTTTTCAGAGTCTTTTAGTATGCTTATAGAATGTAATATGCTAATATGATTAAGAGAGAATGTGGTAAGCATCATATTTCACTTTCTTTTCACCATAGAGCCTTTTGTGTCTCTGTGTGTAAACATATTACTAAACCAGGGTTTTTGTAACTGATTTTGGAAACTACTACTTAAAGTAGTATTCTGCATTTTTTAGTACCCCATGTTATCAAGAGTACTTTCACTGTTAAAGTCCGTCCTTGGTTCACTAAATATCACTGACTGATCATAAGAAAACAAAAATACTGTTTATAGTTTGTACCTCTAAATATAATTTTGGGTGTTATATGTATGTGTGTTTGTTAACTGCCAAAATTCATCGAATCTACTGTTTAGCTAAGAGGCAGATATAAATAGACTGTTGATGTTCAGTCACTCAGTCGTGTCTCTTTATGACCTCGTGGACTGCAGCATGCCAGCCCTCCCTGTCCTTCACCATCTCCCAGAGCTTGCTCAAACTCATGTCCATTGAGTTGGAGATGCCATCCAACCATCTTGTCCTCTGCTGTTCCCTTCTCCTCCTGTCTTCAGTCTTTCCCACCATTAGGATCTTTTCCAGTAAGTCAGTTCTTCACATCAGGTGACCAAAGTATTGGAGCTTCAACTTCAGCATCAGTCCTTCCAATGAATATTCATGGTTGATATCATGATTTGATCTTCTTGCAGTCCAAGGGACTCTCAAGAGTCTTGTTCAACACCACAGTTCAAAAGGATCAGTTCTTTGGCACTCAGCCTTCTTTATGGTCCAACTCTCACATCCATACATGACCTTAGGGAAAACCATAGCTTTGACTAGATGGACCTTTATTGGCAAAGTAATGTCTCTGATTGTCCAGGTTGGTCATAACTTTTCTTCCAAGGAGCAAGCGTCTTTTAGTTTCATGGCTGCAGTCACCATCTGCAGTGATTTTGGAGCTCAAGAAAATAAAGTCTCTCACTGTTTTCATTGTTTCCCCATCTATTTGCCATGATGTGATGGGACCAAATGCCATGATCTTCGTTTTTTGAATGTTGAGTTTTAAGCCACTTTTCACTCTCCTCTTTCCCCTTCATCAAGAGGCTCTTTAGTTCCTCTTTGCTTTCTGCCATAAGGGTGGTGTCATCTGCATATCTGAGGTTATTGATATTTCTCCCAGCAATCTTGATTACAGCTTGTACTTCATCTAGCCCAGCATTTCACATCATGTATCTGTCTGCAATATGGGAGACCTGGGTTCGATCCTTGGCTTGGGAAGATCCCCTGGAGAAAGGAATGGCTGGCTACCCAGTCCAGTAGTCTGGCCTGGATAACTCCATGGATTATATAGTCCATGGGGTCACAAAGAGTTGGATGAGACTGAGCAACTTTCACTTTCACTTTTCACTCTGCATGTAAGTTAAATAAGCTGAGTGACAATATACAGCCTTGATGTAGTTGCCAATTTGGAACCAGTCTGTTGTTCCATGTACAGTTCTAACTGTTGTTTATTGAGCTGCATACAGGTTTCTTAGGAGGCAGTAAGGTGGTCTGGTATTCCCATCTCTTTAAGAATTTTCCATAGTTTATTGTGATCCACATAGTCAAAGGTATCAACTAGTCAATGGAGCAGAAGTAGATAGATAGATATTTCAGGAAAAGTCCTGGTGATCTAACTGAAATCTTTAATAATAAAGACATGCAGCTGAGTCATTCCTTTGTCAAACATCTTTGAAGAGACATGCAAAAGCTTTTCTCTTAATAGTAATTTTCCTGAAGGTCATCTGCATTCAGACTATTTATGTAAATCTCTATTAATTCAAACTTTCCTGAATGATTTGCTGAATTAAAGTCAATGCTTAGGATTTTCATTTTTTTCTTTAGCTATTATTGATTTATCTGGTCTACCCATTCTTTCTGTGGACACAGATTTAAGAAAAAAAATCAGATCATTTTGTGTTTATATTTGTCTACTTTAAATGAGTCTGTTATCATCAGCAATCACTTGTTAGGGTTGTAATTGCATGTACAGTGGATGAGATCAAATTTCAGAGCAAGAGGAGTTAAAGGATTTTTTACATCAAAGTTAAACCTGTGATTTTTTATGAACTTTGGTGTGCCTAATTAAGCGATTAGTAACAAGCAGGAGTTTCCAAATGTCAAGTGTATAATTATGAAATAAACAAGAGCTGTTTTTTTAAAATAAACTTCTGTACTGTGCTCTATTACCTCTTGCTGGGGACAGTGTCTTCTGGTGAAGAGTACGAAATTAGGATGGATTTCCATTGCCGAAGGTGAGAAATCTTATCTACTGAAACATAACTACAAGATACTTAGGATAAGAGTAAGTTTGAACCTAGTAAATCTATGGATTGATATTAATTCTACCTCTCAAACCATATATTATAAAGAAATTCTATTTTATTCCTTTTTGCATTTTTATTTTGCATGCTTTGGACTCTCTTGCTATTGAGCTTTACCACCAGTATTTCTCTCTCATTTCAAAGTTCAAAATAGTTATTTTTTTTAACTGAAAGGTGAATTAAATTTGGTGGGGATGGGGAGCTGGGAGTTACATGACAAGTCAAACATATTACTGTTTAACTGAGTAGAAAGTCTTCTGTGTTATTTCAGATGAAGGATATCATTTTTAAAGCCCATCCCCAACATTTACTCTTGGTATTTCTGTACAGATAGTTAGTGTTTGACTGATTCCCATAGATTTTAGCCAACCAAATATTAGGGTCTATTGTTATACGCTAGGGAGAGTGGCAGAGACAAAGAAAATAAAAGTTTTTATGACTGTGTTTGGGAAGTTTAAAAGATAATTGAAGAGGCAGAGTATATGTTAAGAAGAATGAGTAATACTTATCATGAAATATTTTTGTCATTTGTTATAAAGTAATACATACATTAATTAAAAATATAATGCACATATGGCTTATTTTCTCTGAGAGAAGTAGGTAGATTGATCAATCTAGTTCTTTTAGCCACCCACTTTTATTTATTCATTTCTTTCATACTAGGCATTTGCAATGTGTTCTAGCTTAGTTGCAGTCAATTGAGAAGCCTAAATAACAGAGTTCAACTAAAGTAGAAATTCATTTCTCTCTCATGAGAAAGAAGGCCAGAGAGGCAGCATAGGGATCCTCTCTCATGCTGGTAGATACCCAGGTTCCTGCCAGCTTACTGCCCAGGCATGTCCTTGCTTTCTGGTCCAATATAGCTGCTGGAACATGAGACTCACAGCTGAATTCCAGTCAGTGGGACTGAGGTTATGGAGGAGAAAGATGGGCTTCTCTGTCACTGACCAAAATTTAGTCCTGCGGCCATGCCATGTTTAGCTGCATGGAGAGCTGAGAAATGTGTTTTGTTGATGTTGTTGTTTTATTTTTGTTTCTTATTTTAAGCTGGGTGGGAATAAGCCTAGCTAAAGATCAGCACTTTTATATTAAAACAGAAAGGTAGAAGAGATTTGGGAGGCAGCTGGTGATTGTTACCATGTGTTACTGTTACCAACAACGCAAAAATGAGCATTCCTGAACATGTTCAGTCATGTTGGTTCATGCCAGTAAGTGTTATGTGTCGTGAGTTACAGGGACAGAAAGTTCTAGCGGAAGAGCTTGGGGAAGGGTGAGATCAGGGTGGGCTGGTGGCTGGAGCAGCCATTGTCAGGGAGATGGATCTGAGCTTGGTCCTGATGGCTGGTGAACTGCAGATGGGAGGACTAATAGCATATCTGGGCCAGGTGAATAGCATGTACCGGTTCATTCAGTCAGTCATTCAACCACTGTTTATTGAGCACTTACTATGTGCCAGACACTGGTCATGCAGGGATGGAACCAGCATAGCTCCTGCCCTCACTGGAACTCACCGACAAATAATTCATGCCACTTTGATCAGCAGAATGGATATCTTTGGGATAGGCAATGAAGCGACCCTATGCTTTATAAGAAGGCTCAGGCCAACTAAAGAAAAATTGGAGGCCTGTTTAAAGACTGAATCCTGATTTTGTAGCCAGTGAGGAAACACTGAAAGTTTTGATCAGAGGAATGATCTGATCCAACTTGTATTTGAGGAAAACCTGACATGCAACAGGCCAACTAGAGAAGGCAAGGAGGACTGGAAGCAAGTGCTGTCACGGAGGCTTTCCTGTGTGGTGACCAGGGCCTGAGCTAGGGAGCTGGCCTTGAGGCACAGGCAGGGGCACAGTAGACTGGCTCAGGGTGTACTTTCTGGATATAGGGGTCCTAACTTTGGATCCTACCTCTATCTTCTAGGAGTGGGCTGGACATGGTCCCTGCCTGAGCCTGACATAATGAACTGTCATAGACTGAGTGAATTAAACAACAGAAAATTATTTTTTCAGTTTTGGAGGCTGAGAAGTATAAGATAAAAGTGAAAATGAAAGTGTTAGTCGCTCAGTTTTGTCCAATTCTTTGCAACCCCATGAACTGTAGCCTGCCAGACTCCTCTGTCCATGGAATTCTCCAGGCAAGTGTACTGGAGGGGGTTACCCTTCTCCAGGGGGATCTTCCCAATCCAGGGATTGAACCTGGGTCTTTTTTGGGCTCCAAAATCACTACAATGGTAATTGCGGCCGTGGAATTAAAAGACCCTTACTCCTTGGAAGTAAGGAAAGTTATGACCAACCTAGATGGCATATTAAAAAGCAGAGACATTACTTTGCCAACAAAGGTCCATCTAGTCAAGGCTATGGTTTTTCCAGTAGTCATGTATGGATGTGAGAGTTGGACTATAAAGAAAGCTGAGCACTGAAGAATTGATGCTTTTGAACTGTGGTGTTGGAGAGGACTCATGAGAGTCCCTTGGACTGCAAGGAGATCCAACCAGTGCATCCGAAAGTAGATCAGTCCTGAGTGTTCATTGGAAGGACTGATATTGAAGCTGAAACTCCAATACTTTGGCCACCTGATGTGAAGAACTGACTCATTGGAGAAGATCCTGATGCTGGGAAAGATTGAAGGTGGGAGGAGAAGGGGACAACAGAGGATGAGATGGTTGGATGGCATCACCAGTGGACGTCAGTTTGGTTAAACCTTGGGAGTTGGTGATGGACAGGGAGGCCTGGTGTGCGGCAGTCTGTGGCGTCGTGAAGAGTCAAACACAACTGAGTGACTGAATTGAACTGAACTCCTACATTGCAGTCAAATTCTTACCGTCAGGGAAGCCCAAGAGCAAGGTGCTGGCTGATTTGGTTCCTGGTGGGAACTCTCTTCTTGGCTCATAGATGGACAGATGCCTTTATGTTGTGTCCTCACATGGCAGAGAGTGAACTCTGGTATCTCTTTCTCCAGCACACTAGCCCTTTGAGTTAAGAATATATCCATATGACCTCATCTAGCCTTTATTACCTCCTCAAAAGCCTTATTTCCAACTATAGTCACATGGAGGGGTGAGGCTTCACTTATCAATTTAGGGAGACGTAAATGTTCAATCCGTAAGAGTCCCCATGACCGTCTGAAACACAATTTCTCATTAGCAAAATGGAGGAAATTCCTATCAACCTCTTTATAGGTTTGTCCTGAGGATTAAGTGAGGTGAGGTGTGTTCTCAGCATGGTGTCTGGCACCAGGGAGGTTTGCAAATAACTGGAAACTAGAAGGTTCAGGGGGGCCAAGCATTTTAGTGGAAAAATTTTCAGGCTTGGGGAAAGGAGACAGAAGACGAGGGAGAGTCTGGGCAGAGACGCGGCTGAGGATCTAAGCCAGGGTGATGGGGAGAGTGATGTCAGTTGACAGCGATGGGAGAGTCTGGGAAGAAGCCAGTTTTGAGGAAGAGACTGATGAATTTGATTTCAGGTCTGTTGCTTTTGATGAGATGGCTGGATATGTGAGTGGAAATTTCCAGCAGACAGTTGGGGTTTATTTACAAGAGAGGATATATGGCTGCTAACGACAGCTCCTGGGGGACATGAAATTGGTCGAGGCTGAAATTCAAGAGGAAAGAAACAGAGAATGCAAATGAAGCTGCCCAGACCCAATAAACCTGAGGCCCTAGCCTATGCAGGAGGAATTTAGTTTTGTAAACTTTTCTGGTCGAACAAATGAATAGTCTGAGGCAAACTTCAGACTGGGAGCTGAATTCTCCAGGTCATTTCCTCAGTCCTCCACTTTACTTTGCCTATTGTAGACGCAAGGAGGTGGTTCAGAGTGCAAAGTCGTACAAACCTGCAGAAAGAAAGTTACATCTTGAGCATTTGGGTTGTGGATTTCGTGTGAAGAGAGAAGTAGCTTTCTCAGGAATAGGACAAAGTAGCTGGGAAATTTCTGAGCTAGGATACTGTCTAAACACTGCAGAGGCTCGGGCAGTCTGAAAAGCCCTTAGCACTTCAGGATCCAATTAAAAGGGAATTATTTTCCCATTCCACAGCTAAGGAAATGGATCAACAAAGAGGCTGAATGACTGTTTTAAAACCTGACAGATGGAACACGACAGACAAGGGGATGGGATTTGGGAGCCCTCCCCCCTCTCCTGAGATACTGAGTTATTTCCTTCTTACTGTGGTCTGTCAGTTCTCCCAGCCATGAGCCAGTTGAAATCAACCTCTGATAGACTCGTGCCAGTAAATAAAAAAATAGCCCACCTTTGTCCAGTTACAGGCAGTAGAAAAGGGCAAGTATGTAGAATTTATGTACTTACTATTAGCTTTTCATTTTCCATCTTTCATCCTCTACCCACATACTCCTCCAAATAAAAGTAAAATACTATTTTCCTCACTTTAATTTGCATCTGCTTAACTTTATATTGCTGAAATAGTTCTTGCTAGCATCCCTGCTGCTTTTTAATCACCAGGTCTATTTGGACTTAAAAAAAAAGTCCTTTTCTGGATTTTTCTGCTGTTTGCCAATACTTCATAAAAACCTTTGTGCTGCTGGTCTCTTCTGGTTGTCATGACACCTCACAAACTATCCCTTCTTGGTTTTCTTCAGAGGATCCCCTATTGCTTACCAGTTAAATCCTGGCATTCTTTTTATCCTAAGCAAGCTATTTTTCCCATTCTGCATGTTCTCCTGCCTGATTGATCCAATCCATTCTCATTATTTCAGTTGTCATCAATGTGTTGATGACTCCTGAATCTCATCGCTGGTCCAGATTCTTCTCCCAAGCCTCAGACTTGCATATCCACTGAATAGCTTTATGCAGATATCTCCTAAACATGTGATGATCAAAATATCTGAAACCAGGAAGGTCTTTCCTCTTCTAGTTCTTTCTCCTTTACCACCTTCCCATCTATGAAATCTGCAGTCTCAGAACCAATCATAATCCCTTCTCCATCAACACTCTTGGCACCTACATAGTAGGTAATCATTCACTACCTAGTGCAAATGTTACTTATGCTCAAGGCTGGCATTTGGGGAAGATAAACATAGCATGTTTATCAGAAGAGGAAAGTGACCAAAGTTTGGATATAGGAATATCCAATAGTGGTGTAGTTGAACGATGATCACTCCCACTATAAGATTCCATCTTTAAGGTAGACTTGGTTACCCCACGATGATCCATACATTATAATGAGATTCAGCTTTTTTTTTTTTTTTGGTGG
The DNA here is from genome assembly GCA_006410675.1 of Oreotragus oreotragus. NCBI lineage: Eukaryota > Metazoa > Chordata > Mammalia > Artiodactyla > Bovidae > Oreotragus > Oreotragus oreotragus. The sequence goes on from SJYX01017108.1 coordinate 30,839, forward strand.
AGAATAAATTGTAATTATGGGCAATTAAAACCCTTGAATTTTGTAGCATTGACATATATACAGACTCATTAGAATGTGTGGATTGTTTTGGGGTAAACAGGTCTACCTTAAAGATGGAAATTGGAAGTGATCACAATTTAACCACACCATCTATATATTGGACATTCCTATATCTAGACTTTTGTCACTTTACTCTTCTTACAAACCATGCTATACATCTACGTATAGCTGATTCACATTGTCGTAGCAGAAACTAACACAACATTGTTCAGTTCAGTCGCTCAGTCGTGTCCGACTCTTTACGACCCCATGAATTGCAGCACACCAGGCCTCCCTGTTCATCACCATCTCCTGGAGTTCACTCTGACTCACGTCCATCGAGTCCGTGATGCCATCCAGCCATCTCATCCTCAGTCGTGCCCTTCTCCTCCTGACCCCAATCCCTCCCAGCATCAGAGTCTTTTCTAGTGAGTCAACTCTTTGCATGAGGTGGCCAAAGTACTGGAGTTTCAGCTTTAGCATCATTCCTTCCAAAGAAATCCCAGGGTTGATCTCCTTCAGAATGGACTGGTTGGATCTCATTGCAGTCCAAGGGACTCTCAACAGTCTTTTCCAACACCACAGTTCAAAAGCATCAATTCTTCGGCACTCAGCCTTCTTCACAGTCCAACTCTCACATCCATACATGACCTTAGGAAAAACCATAGCCTTGACTAGACGGACCTTAGTCGGCAAAGTAATGTCTCTGCTTTTGAATACTATCTAGGTTGGTCATAACTTTTCTTCCAAGGAGTAAGCGTCTTTTAATTTCATGGCTGCAGTCACCATCTGCAGTGATTTTGGAGCCCAAAAAAATAAAGTCTGACACTGTTTCCACTGTTTCCCCATCTATTTCCCATGAAGTGATGGGACCGGATGCCATGATCTTCGTTTTCTGAATGTTGAGCTTTAAGCCAACTTTTTCACTCTCCTCTTTCACTTTCATCAAGAGGCTTTTTAGTTCCTCTTCACTTTCTGCCATAAGGGTGGTGTCATCTGCATATCTGAGGTTATTGATATTTCTCCCGGCAATCTTGATTCCAGCTTGTGTTTCTTCCAGTCCAGCGTTTCTCATGATGTACTCTGCATATAAGTTAAATAAGCAGGGAGACAATATACAGCCTTGACGTACTCCTTTTCCTATTTGGAACCAGTCTGTTGTTCCATGTCCAGTTCTAACTGTTGCTTCCTGACCTGCATACAGATTTCTCAAGAGGCAGGTCAGGTGGTCTGGTATTCCCATCTCTTTCAGAATTTTCCACAGTTTATTGTGATCCACACAGTCAAAGGCTTTGGCATAGTCAATAAAGCAGAAATAGATGTTTTTCTGGAACTCTCTTGCTTTTTCCATGATCCAGCGGATGTTGGCAATTTGATCTCTGGTTCCTCTGCCTTTTCTAAAACCAGCTTGAACATCAGGGAGTTCACGGTTCACATATTGCTGAAGCCTGGCTTGGAGAATTTTGAGCATTACTTTACTAGCGTGTGAGATGAGTGCAATTGTGCGGTAGTTTGAGCATTCTTTGGCATTGCCTTTCTTTGGAATTGGAATGAAAACTGACCTTTTCCAGTCCTGTGGCCACTGCTGAGTTTTCCAAATTTGCTGGCATATTGAGTGCAGCACTTTCACAGCATCATCTTCCAGGATTTGAAACAGCTCAACTGGAATTCCATCACCTCCACTAGCTTTGTTCTTAGTGATGCTTTCTAAGGCCCACTTGACTTCACATTCCAAGATGTCTGGCTCTAGATTAGTGATCACATCCTCATGATTATCTGGGTCGTGAAGATCTTTTCTGTACAGTTCTTCTGTGTATTCTTGCCACCTCTTCTTAATATCTTCTGCTTCTGTTAGGTCCATACCATTTCTATCCTTTATCGAGCCCATCTTTGCATGAAATGTTCCCTTGGTATCTCCAATTCTCTTGAAGAGATCTCTAGTCTTTCCCATTCTGTTGTTTTCCTCTATCTCTTTGCATTGATTGCTGAAGAAGGCTTTCTTATCTCTTCTTGCTATTCTTTGGAACTCTGCATTCAGATGCTTATATCTTTTCTTTTCTCCTTTGCTTTTCGCCTCTCTTCTTTTCAGTGCTATTTGTAAGGCTTCTCCAGACAGCCATTTTGCTTTTTTGCATTTCTTTTCCATGGGGATGGTCTTGATCCCTGTCTCCTGTACAATGTCACGAACCTCATTCCATAGTTCATCAGGAACTCTGTCTATCAGATCTAGGCCCTTAAATCTATTTCTCACTTCCACTGTATAATCATAAGGGATTTGATTTAGGTCATACCTGAATGGTCTAGCGGTTTTCCCTACTTTCTTCAATTTAAGTCTGAATTTGGAAATAAGGAGTTCATGATCTGAGCCACAGTCAGCTCCTGGTCTTGTTTTTGTTGACTGTATAGAGCTTCTCCATCTTTGGCTGCAAAGAATATAATCAATCTGATTTCGGTGTTGACCATCTGGTGATGTCCATGTGTAGGGTCTTCTCTTGTGTTGTTGGAAGAGGGTGTTTTCTATGACCAGTGCATTTTCTTGGCAAAACTCTATTAGCCTTTGCCCTGCTTCATTCTGCATTCCAAGGCCAAACTTGCCTGTTACTCCAGGTGTTTCTTGACTTCTACTTTTGCATTCCAGTCCCCTATAATGAAAAGGACATCTCTTTGGGGGTGTTAGTTCTAAAAGGTCTTGTAGGTCTTCGTAGAACCGTTCAGCTTCAGCTTCTTCAGCGTTACTGGTTACAACATTGTAAAGCAATTGTATTCCAATTAAAAACAAAAGTATTGGAGTTTGTATCAGAAAGTGCATGCCCTCTGCCCATTTCCAGGTCGAACATATGGAAATCCAGGGGAGAGCAGTGTCTTCCTAGGCTCGTAGAGCTTGCTTGCACGAACTTGCAGGTGTTTGAGTTTGTCTTCTGTGCTCTTTCTTCTCCACTATGACTTGTCTGTGTACTGTATGCTGCTCTGCACCAGCAAGGACTCAGGAAACACTCAGTTTATCCCTAGAAACTCTACTGGTGAATTAAACTCAATCCACCGATTATCAAGTGGGACTGGACATGTCCAGCTCTGGCCAAACAGCACATATGTCATCACCTTCCCTCTGTGTTAGGTATTACCAGTCAGTTCAGCGCTGTGCTCCTAACCGCACATGTATTGTCACCCTCCCCCCACGTTGATGATGATGGTCTAGTCACTAAGTCGTGTCCAACTCTTGCAACCCCATGGCCTGTAGCCTGCCAGGCTCCCCTGCCCATGGGACTCTCCAGGCAAGAAAACTGGAGTGGGTTGCCATTTCCTCCTCCAGGGGATCTTTCCAACCCAGGGACTGAACCTGGGTCTTCTGCACTGCAGGCAGATTCTTTGCCGACTGAACTATGAAGGAAGCCCATACCTTATATGCCCAACATAATACCTCTGTGTTCGGTATTACCTATCAGTTCAGTGCTGTGCTCCTAATAAGCCCAGCATAACCCCAAAGTCTTTAACAGGAGGTTTTTGGCAGTCAGTGTCTGTCAACTGGTGTTTGTAAAAGAGTTGAAGCCAATTTTTCACGCCTTCAGGAATGGCATAAGCCCCCATTTCTTTTGTTTCTGAGATTGAGGCAGTGAGCAGTGATGTTCTGAGGAACTTCATCAGCCTTTCAACTGGCATCTTGTCCCTCATCATGGATCTTTAGATTATTATTGAGCAGTCAGTCCGTTGTTTTAAGTCTGTTCCTTTCCTGTGCTGCATTTGTTTTTATTTTTAATTAACAAACAATGTTGTAGTTTTAGATGAACAGCTAAGGGACTCAGCCATAAGCTTACATATATCCATTCTCCCCTGAATTCCCCTCTCATCCAGGCTGCTACATTACACTGAGCAGAGTTTTCTATGTACTATACAGTAGGTCCTCGTTGGTTATCCATTATAAGTACCCTATGCCACATTTATTGGAGAAGGCAATGGCACCCCACTCCAGTACTCTTGGCTGGAAAATCCCATGGATGGAGGAGCCTGGTAGGCTGAGGTCCATGGGGTCGCTAAGAGTCGGATACGACTGAGTGACTTCACTTTCACTCTTATGCATTGGAGAAGGAAATGGCAACCCACTCCAGTGTTCTTGTCTGGAGAATCCCAGGGACGGGGGAGCCTGGTGGGCTGCCGTCTGTGGGGTCGCACAGAGTTGGACACGACTGAAGCGACTTAGCAGCAGCAGCAGCATTTATAAGTCACCCGTGAGACAGTATGCTGGAGAAGTGCTTGCGACCCATTGTGGATTTTCCCATTAAGCCAGCTCTGCTGAGCCTGTGCTGGCTTCTGGGTTTCTTCTTTACGAGGACGTGTCGGACCAGAGTATTTCCCACTCTTGGTGGGAACAACTCAGGCACCAGGAAAGGAAATGAGGAGGCATAAGACAGAAAGTCATAATGCAGTCAGAGCCCTGCGACTCCTGAAGCTTCAGTTCTGACACGGTGCGCCTTCCTAACACTCACCACTACTTCCTGAAACACATTCCAGATTTAACGCATCATTCTTTCTTTCTTTGGGTTAATTTTTTGAAAATATAAGAAAGATTATATTTCTGAATTGATAGAGTCTCTGAGACTCAAAAACAGTGTGCCAGATGGCTGGAGCAGCAGGAAGCATGTCCTGTCAGGAGTAGAAAGGTAATTGTGAAGGAATGGAGAAGTGATGGGAAGGACTGTAAAATGATAATGAGGGGATAGAGAGAGGCCAGGTTATTGTAATAATTTTAAAAAGAAATTCCAGTTGGATTTCATGACAGTTACTGGATTCTAGGTACTCAAAGTCCGATTTCTTTATTTCCAGTACTCTCCTAGGTATCTTGAAAGATGTGATATGGCTCCTTTTTCAGAGAAATGTAAAAATCTCACCGGAAAGATAAGTACTTATGAGAGGATTAGAGACAAATGTGAGTTGTCTCTGCAGCAACACACACATCTGGTATTAGTACATCAACTTTCTCATCTTTTCCCTGGTGGCTCAGTGGTAAAGAATCTACCTGCAATGCAGAAGACCTTGGTTCTATCCCTTGGTCAGGAAGATCCCCTGGAGAAGGGAACGGCTACCCACTCCAGTATTCTTGCCTGGAGCATTCCATGGACAGAGGAGCACGGTGGGCTACAGTCCATGGGGTTGCAAAGAGTCGGACATGACTGGGTGACTAACATTTTCACTTTCTGATCTTGGTTCTGGGGTGACACATCTTCCAGTGTCATACTTGGATACCACCTGCTTGGCAGGTCTCTCTCAACTTCATTTTCTTCTTCTTGGTCATTAGTCACTGAGGACTGTGTTTAATTCCATCTTTTATCCTCAGCTCCTTGCACCATTCCAGACACATAAAAGACACTCAGAAATTGTTGAATTGTTATTTGTCTCTGTGCTTTCATTCTTGTAGTTCTTCCTTCTAATTCAACCATTTGGAACACTCAGATTCACTGCCTCCTGATTGCACACCTGGATTATTCTCCTCTCTTCCGGTGTTTCACTCTTGGCAGATCAGCCTTTCTAAACTGCCACTTTTCTCAAATCATTTCCTTGCTCAAGGATTTGTGGGTGTTTCCTGTTGCCCATGTTGTCAACTCTGTACTTCTCTGCTTCAGCTTTTAAGACCTCCCCGTTGTCTCTGTCTGTCTCACCTGTGCATCGGTATCCATCATTATCCTCAGAGCAAGCCTGGGGCTTCATTAAGGTCAGTCTGCTTCTTAGTTCCTGCCTATACTTGTGTTGAATCCAGCTTCTGAGCATGCGAGTCCGCTGCTCTGCTTGCTCAACACTGTGCTCTTCTGTAAGTTACTTACTGAGCCCCGTGTTACTCAATAAGACTTGGCTCACCCATTAGTCAGTTAATCAGCACACAGTAATGGGCGGTCTACCATGGAAATAAAGATCAGGAAGACGCCATTCATGCCCTTAGGAATCTCACACTAATCCAGTCCTCCATGCCTTATGCTAAGCACGGTGTTTTGTACTTTTCTACTGAGCTGAGTGACAGTGGTGGTCGCTGCATGATCTTGGACAGACTACCTAATCTTTCTCATGTTCCTTACCTAGTAGGAATGGCAACATAGATATAGATGTGTAACTTATTGCCTGGCTCTTTTAAGTACTCCTTACTTTAGCTGTCATTACTATTATTATTAACATAATACACACTGAAAATATATAATCTCACACTGTCTTCTACATTTCCTAAGTTTAGCAGTTCTGTCAGTTGGGCTGGAAGCTATGGGTGGACTAAGTCTTTCTCTAGAACCAGCATAGTGCCAAGTGCAGGGCTAGGAGATTGTTCATGGAAGGTTCTTGTTGATGAAATGTTAGCAGTTCACACCAGGTCTTCCATATCCACTGTGTGGCCAGTGTGAGAAGGACCCAGTGAAATAGACTGAGATTGGTCATCTGAAGAGGCAGGGCAAATAGTGCCAGGAGGAGGGTTAGTAGTTATTGAAAAGAGAAAAATATGGGCATGTAAGAGTATCCAAGTTCACATAAAAAGGGTTTTAGGAATGAAACAAATCTTGAGCTTGGGGTAAAGATGAAGAGCATTTGTTGGGTCACTTCTGTGTGCCAGGTCCTGGAATTGCTACATTCATAGGCACCATCTCTTTTATTCCTCAGGACAGCCTGGTGTGGGTAGTATTGTTGTCTCTAGGTTATGTTTGGGGAACCTGAGGTTCTGAGTGGGTATTCTCTTGGCAGAGGTGAAATTGGCAGAATTTTCTGCTATCCTGTAGTAGGTAGTGATATTTGTGTAGTGTGACAATTTCTAAGGAAATCTGGCAAAAGTCATACCATGTAATTTAATTTAGTGAGGCACATACGGAGCAGATAATACACTAGCACTCACCATTCTGTTTTGTTTGTGCTTCTGATGAGTTCATACTCTGCCTTTCTTTAGGCTGTTATCCTTGTAGAATCTCAGCAGTGGATAAATGTCTGGGTTTGGCATTTGTGGATACAAAGAACACAGCAATATGTCTTGCTCTTGTCTGGGCATCCTTTATGGAGTGATCTCAGAGACATTGGTAAGACGGTTTTATTTCCCTGTCTGGCACAGCACACGGGTGTCTCTGAAATGTCTACATTGCTTATGTCTTTGGGTAAAGTTAGTAGAGGCTTTTCTACAAGCTGGTTATATAGGGCTTCTCTGGTGATCCAGTGGTTGGGAGTCCACCTGCCAATTCAGGGAACATGGGCTCCAGCCCTGGTCTGGGAAGATCCCACGTGCCGCAGAACAGCTATGCCTGTGAGCCACAACTGCCGAGTCTGGGCTCTGGAGCCCCTGTCTCCTAACTACTGAAGCCCTCATGCCCTTGAGCCTGTACTCCACAGCAAGAGAAGTCACTGTGAGGAGAAACCTCCGCACTACAACTGGAGAGTAGGCCGCCTGCAGCAACAAAGACCCAGCACTGTGAAAAATACATTAAAAAATAAGCCATGGGTTTCAGGAAGGGGAGGAACCTCATGAAGCACTTGTCACTTGTCAGTAGCCTGGCTCCGAGAGCGAGCTGTCACAAGAGTCTGGATGGAATAGGAGAAGAAGGACAGATCATTTTTTTTATTGCAAAGAGAACAATAGGAACACGTGGGCACTAGAGCAGAGACCCTGGTGAGCCAGGGAGAGAGTAGGAGGCTGCCACACATACAGAGGTGGGGTACAGGTGTGGGGATCCAGGGAAAGTACCCAGGGTAGGCTTTCAGTTAACACAGATCCTGAGTGTTGGAGGGGCAGCAGCAGCCATCAGTAGGCTGCCTTGCCTGGTGGGTGGGAGTGGCTGGGCGTGGCCTGACTTTGTTTTGCAGGAGGACTCTTTTCCATCCTGCCCTTTTCCATGAGAACGGTGCTGGTCCGCATCTGCCTGAGGATTAGAACACCTTTCATTGGGAACAGTTTGCTATGTGTGTTTTCTGGAGAGAAGACTCATGAGCTGTCACAGTGCAGGGATTCTGGGAGCCTCTCCTGTGGGTCAGAAAGACCTCATGGGCCCAAGAGCTATTTCCAGAGGGGAAGAAAGACAAGACTGTGAATGCACAGCAATACTCTCTCAGGGATACCTTGCTCCTTTTCATCCCACACCAGAAATTCACCCTCTATCACGATTTTGAATTAAGACAATAATTACACTAACTATGCAATCATTAGGTTAAATGAAACCCAGCAGCTTTGATTTCCAATCTCTTAAAACTGTGCTGGGGCAGAGGGAGAAGAGAACACAAAAGCGATCCTTTGGAACCTTCTATTCTGCAAGGCTGTTTACCTGGGGCATCGTAGCATGTACAGTGACCAGCCTTGTTTGACTCCCAATTATTCTTGTGACAAAGATGCAGATTATGGGGCTGGGAGTTCAGGGAGTAAGACCGAAATGTTATGTCCTTCATAACCTTACAGCCAATTATTGGAGAATCGGACCTTGTTAAGACTTGGAGCTGAACAGAGCTAAATTATGGCATAAAAATGCTTTGCACCAGAGTTAGGCAGGATGTAAATCTTGCCCATCCCTTCTTCTGAAGGTGGAGACAGAAGGAACATAAAACTGCCCTTTTCAAATCTTGGCCATCGATTAAAATGTGCATTTAAAAAATGTAGCTCTAAGGGTTTTTTCTATGAGAGTATGTAGGCTCCAGAGAGGATGGAAGTAGTTTAGTTGAAATGGGTGAAGATCAGAAGTTGGAACACTCAATTATTCCAGAAATCTAAGTAGTTTAAAAATGGGCAGCAAGAGAATATTGTCAAAGGATGAGTCAATCTTCACTGTGAAAAATGCTTTTCAGCATGAATGTACTTACTGTGCATTTCATTTGGATCAGCATGCAATTCATGGTCATGGCAGGTTCTTTGTTTCATGCATTGCTTTATTTGCGTACATGATCTCGTTGTGTGGTAAGAGTGAAATAAGACCCAACTGAGTTTGTTTGGAAATTCTTGAAGAGGAAGTTCTTGGGAAAGCTGATTCATCTTTGAAGCAGAATTAGAAAGCAACAGGCATGGGGCAAAGCATAGGTCATCCTTACCAAGAAAGAGATCAGACAGAAAGGAAAACCTTTGTTCTGGCTGACCCTTTTCCATTTGTAAGTTATGGGATCAGCCCGTGTTTTTGCCAGCATGAGAAGTAGTTTCTTAAATGTCTTAAGGTTTTGTTACATTTTCTTTATAAAATACCAATGAAACCGATTATACAGAGTGAAGTAAGCCAGAAAAAAAAAAAAAACAACACCAATACAGTATACTAAAGCATATATATGGAATTTAGAAAGATGGTAATGAGGACCCTGTATCCAAGACAGCAAAAGAGACACAGATGTGTAGAGCGGACTTTTGGACTCTGAGGGAGAGGGAGAAGGAGAGGGTGGGATGATTTGGGAGAATAGCATTGAAATATGTATACTATCATGTAAGAAACGAATTGCCAGTCTATGTTCGATGCAGGATGCAGGATGTTTGGGGCTGGTGTATGGGGATGATCCGGAGGGATGATGTGGGGTGGGAGGTGGGAGGGGGGTTCATGTTTGGGAGTTCGTGTACACCCGTGGCAGATTCATGTCAATGTATGCCAAAACCAATAGAGTACTGTAAAGTAAAATAAAGTAAAATGGAAGCTCTAAAAAAAAAAAAAGGAAAGAAAGAAAGACAGTTGAAGCTATAAACTGACTGCAGTCTGTAACTGCATATGACTGGACTGAACTGAACCTGTCTCTTATACACATCTAGATGTGTATAAGAGACAGCAATTATACAGAGTGAAGTAAGCCAGAAAGAAAAACACCAATACAGTATACTAACACATATATATGGAATTTAGAAAGATGGTAATGAGGACCCTGTATGCAAGACAGCAAAAGAGACACAGATGTGTAGAGCGGACTTTTGGACTCTGAGGGAGAGGGAGAGGGAGAGGGAGGGATGATTTGGGAGAATAGCATTGAAATATGTATACTATCATGTAAGAAATGAATTGCCAGTCTATGTTCAATGCAGGATGCCGGATGCTTGGGGCTGGTGTATGGGGATGATCTGGAGGGATGATGTGGGGTGGGAGGTGGGAGGTGGGGGTTCATGTTTGGGGATTCATGTACACCCATGACAGATTCATGTCAATGTATGCCAAACCAATACAGTACTGTAAAGTAAAATAAAGTAAAATTAAAAAGAAAACAAACTTGAAAAAAAAAGAAAAACCAATGAAGTTTCTTTTTGTTTATGTTCACAATTACTAGAAGTTCTTCAGAGATCTATCTGTAGACTTTCCCAAGGTAAAAAGTAATAGATTATAGATTGTGGGGTAGGTTGTACTTTTTGTGTGTGTGTGTGTGTGTGTGCGTGCGCACGCACTGAGCTGAGCTGAGTTGTGCGTGTGCACACACTGTGCTGAGCTGAGTTGTTCAGTCCTGTCTGACTCTTTCCAACTCCATGGACTGTAGCCTGCCAGGCTCCTCTGTCCATGGGGGTTTTCCAAACAAGAATACTAGAGTGAGTTGCCAGGCCCTCCTCCAGGGAATCTTCCCAACCTAGGGACTGAACACAGGTCTTCCACATTGCAGGTGGATTCTTTACTATCTGAGCCATCCGGGAAGCCCAAGAATACTGGAGTGGGTGGCCTAGCCCTTCTCCAGGGAACTTCCCAACTCAGGAATCAAACTGGGGTCTCCTGCATTGCTGGCGGATTCTTTACCAGCTGAGCTACCTGGGAAGCCCATATGTGTGTATACACACATTTATATTTAGTTTATATATATTTTGGTATTACGTGTGTATATTGGGAGTATTTGCGTATATATATGTGTGTATCTATATGTATGTGTGGTTGGACTGGCCTTTTGGTATATGAGACCAGAAACCATCAGTGAACTTTCAGGAAGTTTTCTTACTCACAGTTGCTGCAGGGTACACAGCATGCCCCACGGCTACATAGGGAGGTCATGGAACAGGGTGGGCAGAGAGGGAGACCCTGGGCTCTGCCTTTTTTGTGGTTTGAGAGTGGTGTGCTCGGGTTTCGTGGGTTCCTCTTTATTGGCTTATTTCAAGCATGAGAGCAGGAATTGTAGGCGTGGGACGGGAGAAGAGTCACTGAAGTGGTCAGTTATCTCAGTTACCCAGGAATTTCTGAAAGAGGGACATTCATGGGTGGGGGTGGCCTAGTTTCTTGTCTGCTTGCTTTGCTGGTAGCTGTGTCATACAGCTGGCAATCTGTTTATTCAAGATGGATGTTTTTTGAAAAGCATACCTCGGAAGCTTAATGCCAGTCACTTACACTACAGAGGAGCACTGGAGATGGTAAATATGGAGGTCAGTATAGGACCTATCTATCTATTTTTATCTTTTATTCTCTTAATTTCTTTAAAACTGCAATCTTGCTTAAATCAATAATTATAATACTATATTGTTGGATTTATAATGAATAAATGTAATATATATGATAGTAATAACACAAAGTATGAGGGAAGAAATGAAGAATTACTGAAATAAAGTTGATATATTTTACCAGAGTAAAGTCAATATTAACCTGAAGTAGGTTTTGATAAGTTTAGAGATGCACATAGTAAATAACTTTAAAAATGGATAAAAATCAACAGAGAAATGGTAATGGTGTCCTCAGTTCAGTTCAGTCGCTCAGTCGTGTCCGAATTTTTGTGACCCCATGAATCGCAGCACTCCAGGCCTCCCTGTCCATCACCAACTCCTGGAGTTCATTGAAACTCACGTCCATTGAGTTGGTGATGCCATCCAGCAATCTCATCCTCTGTCGTCCCCTTCTCCTCCTGACCCCAATCCCTCCCAGCATCAGTCTTTTCCAATGAGTCAACTCTTCGCATGAGGTGGCCAAAGTATTGGAGTTTCAGCTTTAGCATCATTCCTTCCAAAGAACACCCAGGGCTGATCTCCTTTAGAATGGATTGGTTGGATCTCCTTGCAGTCCAAGGGACTCTCAAGAGTCTTCTCCAACACCACAGTTCAAAAGCATCAATTCTTCAGTGTTCAGCTTTCTTCACATTCCAACTCTCACATCTATACATGACCACTGGGAAAACCATAGCCTTGACTAGACGGACCTTTGTTGGCAAAGTAATGTCTCTGTTTTTCAACATGCTATCTAGGTTGGTCCTAACTTTCCTTCCAAGGAGTAAGCGTCNTCTTCTCCAACACCACAGTTCAAAAGTATCAATTCTTCGACTCTCAGCTTTCTTCACAGTCCAACTCTCGCATCCACACATGACCACTGGAAAAACCATAGCCTCGAGGGTAGCTTGTGATATTTGTCTTTCTCTTTCTGACTCAGTTTACTAGTATGACAATCTCTACGTCCGTCCTTGTTGCTGCAAATGGCATTATTTCAATCTTTTTTTTATGGCTGAGTAATATGTGATTGTACATATATACCACACCTTCGTTTCCCATTCCTCTGTTGATGAACATTTAGGCTGCTTCCGTGTCTTGACTGCTGTGAGTACTGCTGCTATGAGCAGAGGGTGCACGTGTTGTTCTGCATTCGAGTTTTCTGGATACATGGATATAAACACAGGGCCCACACTCGTTTTTAACCGGCTAACCTTCAGATATGCGACGGCAGCCACCTGAAGTCTCCTGTGTTGAGCCCCACAGCCTCTCACTTGCTCCCAGATGTTCTTCATCAAGTGAAACGCACATGCCCCCCTGCTGCTTTTCAGATGTGGCTTCCATCCCTCCCCTCCCAGTGGTTCTGCCTGGGGCATGCTCTGTGGCCTGTGCCTCTTCTTGGTGATGGTTTGTCACCTTGTAGTATGAAAGCTGTAACCCAAGCGTGGTCTGCTCAGGGCTGGGTAGAGTGTTGGCTTTCGTGTTCCTCACTGTGGAAATCCTACGGCTGGGTTCAAATTCTGGCTCTGCTTCTTACTGGCTGTGTGACTTTGAGTAAGTTATGAAACCTCTCCGTGCCTCAGTTTCTCCATCTGTAAAATGGGGTTAATAATAATATCCACTTCATAGAACTATTACAAAGACTAACAAAGTAAATATTTGTCAAATTAAAACTGCAGCTAACACAGTGATGTGTGAAGTAAAAGGAAACACAGTGATCAATATCACAAGTATTGTTGAATGTCTATACTGCATGAACTCTCACATTGAATTTATAGCCAATTAAAAATGCATCGTCTTATTTTCTTTCTCTTTGTTCTGCTGCTAAACCCTGTCAGCGTGCACTTCAGCAGCTGGATTTTGGAGGGTGCAGGAATTTACAGCTCCTCCTCGGACATGACATCATCTCAGTGGCTCGTGGCCTCGAAAGGCTGGTTTGCTGGGATGCTGGCTCTGCCTTCCAGCGTGTGCGGTGGAGCGTGCTGAGCCGTGGGCTGCGTCTTGCAGACTCCAGACACTCAACTGTGTCTGCGATCCTTCCTGTCTGCCCATGCGGTACCACTGAGTCTCCTGCAGGAGTCTCTCCCCACCCTTAGCTGGACAGACTGGGAGCTGGGGCCAATCGCCCACAGCGGGGAAGCTGAACAAGGTGGTCCCCATCCATCTGCCTCGCAAACTTTCTCTGCCTGCGGGCTCTGGACCACCTACAGGGTATCCCAGACCTGCAGCCTAAGGATCTGGGATCCAGGAGAGTGCTGCTTACACAGTGTCTCAGGAGACCCAGAGGCCTGGCCTGGGGGATGACGGAGGAGCGTGACCAAGCATGGCTGTGGACAAGAACCCAAACTGACCTCCCGGCCTGGGCGATTTGGAGCGGAGGCGGTCGCTCATGTGAGACCCTCTCCTTGTCTCCAAGGACCCACTTTCTTCCTTCTTTCAGTATTAGGCCACGAGTGTGGCCGGACTTGTGGGCTGGATCCTTGGGCTCCAAAGTGTGGCTTGCTGAGAAAGCTGTACCCCCTCTCAGCCAGAGAGCTCATCAAAGCTCTGTCCCTGATGTTCACCGGCAGGTTTCCAGGGGGCTGTTGCCAGCCATCATGACAGAAAGCGCTGCAAATGGAGAGACTCCGTGGATTCTCTTGTCTGGGCTGGGGTTGGCAGTCAGACGCCTGGGCCCACCTGCTCAGGAAGAGGCCCCTGCGGGGCTGTCCGCAGACCAGCCCACCGACACCTGGACCTCGGGACCAGAAGACCCTCACAGGCCTCATCACCCTCTTCTCCTGCCTCCTGTTCGCTCCTCCCAGCCTCCCAGCCCAGAGGTTTTCCCTGAGAGAAAGCATCACAGAAGGAAGTGCCCTGTGCTAGCTTATCAGTCCTGCCTATCAGACAACCACGGCTCTGGGCAACAGGATGAGGTCGACTTGGCTGCAGTGTTCTCACCTTTCATGTTCCCCTAAGCCGAGTCTTCCCAGCCTGCCTCCATCCTGGAGGGGCTGCTCACATCCTGGAGGGGCTGCTCACTGGCTGGATTTGGTCACCAAACCTGGAGGAAGGTGATCCGGGGCCGGGGAAGGCGCAGCACACTCTCTCCAGGCACAGGGGAGCTTGTGACCGGACCCCTCCCTGGTCCCCAGGGTGAACTTCCTCCAGGACTCTGGGCAGGGGACACTGCTGTGTGGCTCAAGATGAAAGGCATCATCCCTGGCCAGGTAGAGACCCCATTTGTACTCACACACACACACATATGCACACACAGGCACACACATGAATGGGCAAATAACCATGATTGGTATACATATAGATACATATATGTATTCACTTCATTCATGAGTTTGCTCATTCACTCATGATTCACGAAGCTGACAAACACAAAGCTTCTACTTTCTGACAGATGCTTTACGACGTCCTGGGATGAAGGAATGAAATAAGACAGACACAGAATCTGCCCTGGAGGAATTGAGACTCAGAGGGAAAGAGAAACATTCAACGAGAAAGTAAAGAAAGTGTGGGGTCTTAGCATATAACTGGAGGGAACATTAAAAATATTTTACAAACTGTATTCCATGGATACTGACCACAGCTCCAAAACAGAGCCCTGCAGACCCTCTTCTGGATCAGGTGCGACCCCCCTGGGTTGTGAGATCTTGCCAGGAAGGGGATCAGAGGGATCCCTTGTGAGGGACTGGGGGACAGCAGTGACTTATAACAGTGAAGAAGTATTTCAACATTTTGACAATCTGATACAATGGTACCTGCGAGTGCCAGCTGTACACTGGCCTAGAGGGACCATCTAACAGGCAACTATGCAACCTGGATCATCTTTTAGAAAAGGCTTACCTGATCAGGAGATATTTAAGCCAAGACCTGAGGATGGAGTAAGAGTCAAGGATTAGTGTGCACAGGGGATGCCAGAGAGTGTTTCAGAGAAAGCAAGAAGTGAGAAAGCCCCTGGCATGATTAAGGAAATACATTTATTTCCCCACTAACTCTGGCACATGGAGTAGAAAGGGAAACTCACGTGATGGGCTTAGAGAGGTAACTAAAGGTCATGTCAGCAACTCTGAGAGGGCTGAGAGGTGGAACTTTAGCTTGATGGGGATGACATTTCTACCCAGGTGGTGCCAGCGATAATGAATCTGCCTGCTAATGCAGGAGACATAAGAGATGCTGGTTCAATCCCTGGGTTGGGAAGATTCGCCCGGAGAAAGACATGGCAACCACTCCAGTATTCTTGCCTGGAAAATTCCATGGCCAGAGGAGCCTGGTGGGTGTGCTACAGTCTGTGGGGTCACAAAAAGTCAGACACGACCGAAGCAACATAGCACGCACACATTTCTACCACCCCAGGGCATGGCAGATTGAAGGAGGAATTACGTTCAACATTAGAAAACACTTTTCATTTCATGTTCACTCAGTGGTCTTGCCCACCACACCCACACAAGCTTGCTAGCTGAGGAGGGCTCCAGGTGGTTGGAACACAGGCTCCTTCTTGTTCTTGCTGTGATGCGCTCAGTCGTTTCCGACTCTACGCAACCCAACAGACGGTAGCCCTCCAGCCTCCTCCGCCCATGGGATTTCCCAGGCAAGAATACTGGAGTGGGTTGCCATTGCCTTCTCCAGGGATTGAACCTGCGTCTCCTGCATTGGCAGGTGGGTTCTTTACCACTGCGCCGCCAGGGAAGCCCCCTTCTTGTTCTTAGCTCTCTGCTTAATGCCAGTTCCTCGGAAAGGTCTTCACCTATTCCTGCATGTCAAACAGCTGTTCCTCCTCTGTGACTCGCTAGCCTCCTTTCCTTACTGCGTATTTCTTACCTCACTTATTCTGGACTCATGATGTGTATTTATTTAGAGTGTCAGCTCCACGACAGTGAGGTCATTGCTTCCCCAGCATCTAGAACAGTCACGGCCGTGGCTGGTGCTCAGTGATATTTGTTAAATGGATCTTGAATAGATGGAGAAAGAATCCATAAATGGAGGAGCGAAAGGCCAGTGCCCATGGATGGAGACTGCTTTTAGAAAAGGGAGAAGCTGCCTCCTTATACAGGAGCCAAGAGGCAGGGAGGGTATGGGGGTGTGTGTGTGTATGTGGGTTGTGGGTTTTATGTGCGAGGTTGAGGATGTTCCTTTCTGCCACCTGTTTTTTTTTTTTTTTTTCTTTTAGAAGAAGGAAGCAAGGCCATAAGCTGAGATGGAAGGAATGGCTTGACAGAGGGGTTGGTTTGGGGAAAGTGAAGATGTTTTGCTGACAAGGAATGAGTTGTTGAGAAATATCATTTGGATTGTTGGGCACTGCTATCTTTAGAGCCTAACTGAGANTTTTTTTTTTTTTTCTTTTAGAAGAAGGAAGCAAGGCCATAAGCTGAGATGGAAGGAATGGCTTGACAGAGGGGTTGGTTTGGGGAAAGTGAAGATGTTTTGCTGACAAGGAATGAGTTGTTGAGAAATATCATTTGGATTGTTGGGCACTGCTATCTTTAGAGCCTAACTGAGAGGGAATTTACTGATACGAATGTGACTGGTTACCTGTTTTTTCTCCAGTGGCACCCAGCTGTCCAGGTGTGAGCAAAGAGCTGCAGCCAGATGATTTTCCAGGGCTGGAGTTTTATAAGAGGGACACAGAGTGAGGACACTGAGGTAAGGACTGTTGGATTTCGGGGAATGAGTGATTAGCATGCTGGACTGGGGGACGGAAGCCGGATATGGAGGGAGGAGAAGGGAGAATGTAGCAAGTAGGGAAAAATCTGGGAGTCACTGAGTAGCAGCCTCGGCAAGCAGGAAGCACTGATTTATTGGCAGTAGGCTGGAAAATTCTATGGACAGAGGAGCCTGGCAGGCTGCAGTCCATGGGATCACAGAGAGTCGGACATGTCTGAGCAACTGAATAGACACACACATGGAAAAACAGCTGAGTGAGAGTGGGATGGGCCAGCAGCAATGGAGAGCATCTCTGTAATGTAAATTTGAACTTCTGATTCAGGCTGGATGACTGAGATGATGATCGGGTCTGTGGTTTGGTCAAGGGATGAGGTGGTTCAAGGTCACTGCAGACAAGGCAGTGAGGCTGTGTGTTGGAGGGGTGGTCCACACAAAGCACTGAAGTCATCCAGGGTGATGGGGGGACGCTGGGGGAGAGGAAGACCATGGACAGAAGCCAAGGGCTTGACAGATGAGGGGCAGAGTCGGGCGTCGGCGCTTGGCAGTGACAGCCTGGAATCAGGCGGCCTTCCATCTCCTCAGTGTCAGCTGGCTCCTCCCCTCGCCCTGTGCAAACGCCGCTGCTGCGAGAGCCAGACAGAGAGCTGCCCGGTGTCTTCCTTGCCACAGAGCTGCCTGGGGGTTTTCTTTTTTGGATTCCATGCTTGGTTCTCTCCTCTTCTGAGCCTACATTCGTCCCCTGGTTGACCTCAGCAAGTGCCAGGGATTTAATCACAAGCTCTGTGCTGACAGCTTTCACATGCGTCTCCCGACTCTGGAACTTCAGTCTGTTTAAATCTTCATTAGGGTGTTCACATGGATCTCCGACTTGGGGTATCCAGAAACAGAGTCTGCGTTCCTAAACTCTGCTTCTCCATGACTCCTTTTAGAGAGTAAATGGCAATTCCATTTTTCCAATTGCGTGTGTGAAAGTAACTCAGTCGTGTCTGACTTTGCAACTGACCCAGGGATCGAACCCAGGAATAAGAGGGCTTCCCTGGTAGCTCAGACAGTAAAGAATCCGCTTGCAGGAGACCTGGGCTCAATCCCTGGATTGGGAAGATGCCCTGAAGAAGGGAATGGCAACCTCGCCAGTATTCTGGCCTGGAGAATCCCTTGCACAGAGAAGCCTAGTGAGCTATAGTCCATGGGGTCGCAAAGAGCTGAACATGACTGAATGACTTTCACACACATTTTTCAGCTGATTCGGCTCCAAATCCAGAAGTCATCCTTGATGCCACGCTCAGGTCTACATCCATCACCCGTTTCTGTTGTTTTTACCTCCAGCAGAGCCAGAATCATTTGCCCATCATTGCCATTTGGAAATGGAACCCGCTTATTCCACACACACCGTCTTGTTTCATCTACATTATTGCCTCCTAATTGGTATTCTTGTTTTTCCTCTTGCCCTCCTGTGGTCTATTCTTTACTCAGCAGCCATGGTGACAGTTTTAAAACTTAAGTCATGTCAGGCTTCTGTTCAAAATTTTTTTCTCAGCCTTCCATCTTGGTTGAAGAAAGAGCCAAATTCTAACCATAGTCGACAGACCCTCTGAGAGCTAGCTCTGGATACCTCTTATTTCCTACTCTTCAGCCACTGCCACACACCATCCCTTGCTCTTTGCTCTGGCTGAATTGGCCTCTTTGCTCTTTATCAAACACACCAACTAAGCCTTCACCTCAGGACCTTTGCACTTGCTGCCTGAGATATCTTTGCTCAGATATTTGCATAGCTCAGTAGCTCACTTCTTTCAGGGCTGCTGCTCGGGAGTGTCTTTTCAGAGAGGACTGCTCTGACTTCCCCCCTCACTTGGATTTATTATTGTCCACAGGACTTGGCACTCCTTGATTTAGCCATGATAGGCTAAGTAACGTGATGGTAGCAGATCCTGAGGTGAAGTGGCTTGTGACGTAAAGGAACATCCAGTGGTAGGCTGGAGCCAACTTGTACTGGAGCAAGAGAGCCAGTTAAATTTTCAGGAAATTTGTGAGTCATAGTTAAGCAGCATCATTATTAAAAGTTAAATTACATAAACTTACAATTAACGTACGTAAGATGAGGCAATACATATTCAAAACACATCAGTTCTCCACTGTTTCAGTATTATCATCAGTGTATTCAGTTATTATTACTCCATATCATTAGGACCTCTGTGCTTGAGGTTATCTACGCTTCTTTTATTTGCATGTTGGGAATGCTATACAATATGTGCTACTGTATGGGGGTTGCATCTAAGTCACTTTGGTCCTGTCCGACTCTTCGCGACCCCATAGACTAGCCTACCAGGCTCCTCTGTCCATGGTATTCTCCAGGGAAGAATACTGGAGTTGGTTGCCTTGCCCTCCTCCCGACTCAGGGATGGAACCTGCATCCGTTAAGTCTCCTGCATTGGCAGGCAGATTCTTTACCACTAGCGCCACCTGGGAAGCCCCAAGCTACTGTGTATCTCTACCTAATTCTTCATCCAGTGATGACATGTTGTAATCAGTCATATTGGGAATATTTTCATATCCCTGAAATCAACAAATGCTACAAATCAAGGTTTGATTGCTTTTGTGTCTCTGTGTGTCTGTGCTTTTCTAGACTTAAAGGAGTGATGGAAAAAATATTTATGATGCAGATTAAACTTTAAAGTATCATATCTGCAGCCATTATACTCTGAATAGCAAAAATTGGAGCAGTATTCAAAAACTTACACCGGATTTGGCAAAGAGGTTGCTCACTGTTGATGAACGAGTGAAGTTCTGACTCATAGGTCTTCATTGTGTCACTTTCAGCTTACTTGTTAACATAAATGAATACATCAGCCAACATTTATGTTGGAACTATGCTCATCCATCAGTTGCAACCACAGGCTGATTATGGATACAAGAGTTCAGCAAAAATAAACCAAAGCATCTGTATCGATTGGATACATGGATTTCAGTACAGAGTACTGTGTGCATGACTATTGTAAATTGATTATGTCAGTAAAGTTTATGATAAACATACACACACACACACCCCATACATATATCCCCCCTCCCCTCCTTCTTTGGAGAGCTGGTTGTTAAACATTTACTGGGTTGATTGCTCATGCATGTTACAGGTCCATCATGGGCCTATTCACACTCCTTACTCTGGGCCCAGATGATGGCACTTGCACCACGTGCAGAGTTGGTTGGGCAGGGGAAGGGGGCACAGTAAGACCCACTGGCTTTCAAAGGCTCTGTGTAGGTGACATGCACGTCCCTGTTCATACACCACTGTCTAGAGAGAGCCAGGTGGCCATGCCCACTCTAAGTGAACAGAGATGCACAATTCTACCGTGTGCCGGGAAGGAGGGGAGCTGGAACGCTGGTGCACAGCCCCAGTGACCCCACGGTACATTAGTGCTTGGGCGAGTATTGTCTGCCCCAGTCCCACAATGAACGAACGTTACACTGGACAGCATTGTCTCCTGTGGTCTCCTGGAGCATCTTAAGACACTCGAAAACTACTTAGCGGAGCTGAGAGGAGACCAGCCTGAAGGAGGAAGGTTCTGGAAGCAAGCCCTCATGGATAATGGAGAGTCATCCAAATCTTGAAAAGCAATGTGCTCCTTTTACCCCTCGCCATACTATATGCAGCTGGAAATTTGTGGCACAGGAAGCCACACAGATGCACGTGGCTCTGTGTCATTTAAACAGGTCCTATGGCCAGAGAAGGAACAAACCCTGGGGGTGACTTCAGACTGACCCAGGCTGGGACCAGGGTGAGGCCGATAGACATAAAGGGCAGTCTCATTCAGATTGGTGCAGGTAGAGGGTCAGCCCTCAGAAGGAGTGATGTTTTGCCCCCTGGGTTCTTTGCTGGTCTCACCTCCACCCAGCCCTCAGGCCAGCTCTTCTCTAGGAACTCCTGATTCCATCGTTAAACATAAACAGATAATCTCAACCCTACTGGCTGCTTCTCCCCAACACAGACGCATGGTAGTGTATGCAAGAGAATTCTGAGCCGAGGGGAAGTTTTCTTTGCTCTCTGGCTCAGAGGCTTCGGTAAATCCCGGGGGCTGATTTAAGGCTCCAAGTGCTGAGCGGGATGACAAAAGCAATACGGAGGGCATTATATACCCTAGAAGTCTTGGGTGTCTACTGTGGGTTGGCGCCCTGGAGCTCAGGTGTGTGCTGTGACCCCAGCTGGGCTTGCTGTCATCACGCACCAGGGAGGCAAGCGTGCCGCTTCAACTTGTGGGGCATCTACTACGTGCCAAGGCTTTCCTACACAGGGCTTCATCGGCAGTACTATTCTCAGCGTTTCCTGTTTGTCAAAAAAGGAAACTGAGTCTGGGGAGATTAACTCTTCCAATGTCCACAGGAAAGTGGCAGAACCAGGACTTGAATGAAACCTTTCTGACTCTGCTATCTGGTCCTTCTCAATGAGAACTCCTCTATCAACCTGTGGGAAAAGACTAGAAACCCCATCATCCAGGCAACACAAACTCAGGACCCTGGGTTTTACTGGTGTTAAAAAAAAAATTCCAGCGTCATTTCCACATTCGATTCACACGACAAACGGCCGTTGACTTGAAATAAATTCCAGTTGGACCATAACAGCTTTTTTTCTTTCTTTCAATTTTTATTGAACACAAGTATTCTGACAGAATGCAAAGTCAAAATTCTCAGTTAGTACTCAGTATTTACACCAGTGAGAATGGAAACAAAGGTGGTATTGATGTTTCACTTGGTAAAAAGTCTGTAACAAGAGAGAAGGCCCCCGAAGTCGGGAATGCTGGGTAGAGATGTTAATGGAGATCTGATAACCACCATCCGGACAGACAGCCTACAGTGAAAGCCTGGGAGTCGGAAGGCTCCATAGGAAAGTGTGAAAACCACGTTCCACTTCACAGCTGCACTATACGCACTACGGCCCTTCAGGGTTCGCAGGCCCCACGCGTGGCACCCGAGTGCCCCTCTGGCAGGACCTGGCCATGCCGGTCTTTATGTGCCTACATATGCATGGCACATACACATATGGACACACAGACAGTGGAAGCTGGTAGGGTGATCCCTCCTTCAAAAAATGATAAAAGGAAAATTATAAGCTTTTATCTCTTAACATAAAAGATACAACGTCTTGAAAATAAAGTGACTCCCTCTATGAATTTAGAGAAAGCATTGCTCTGTTTTTTTTTTTTTTTCAAAGAAAGGAAAGCTCACGCATGCAGAGACAAATCTACGTGTGACGGGAGAGAGGCAGAACAAAAGGATGGCAGAGTTTGGGGTTCCAGCAGAGCCGGGGTCTGGGGAGGGGGCGGGGAGTCAGCTGTCCTGGGCCAGTTATCTGAGGGTCGACCATACCTCTTTCTCTTCCTAACCATCAGAACCAAAATCAGTTTACTTGACCACAACCCCTTGAAATGAGATGGACAGTCTCAGTGGGGTATAGTGTGGGCTTGGCTGAGGTGGTCGAAGCCATTCCCAACCCAAGATGAGGAATCGATTCCACTGACAGTCTGGGGAAGCAGAGGAGCCCGCCGCTCCCCGCTGGGTCCTCCCTCTGTCTCAGACGCCCAGGAGCTCCCATCTGCTGCTCTAACCACTGTCGCCACCTGGCTCTGTCCTGGGGGCCTGTGCATGCGAACCACAGACTTGTGCAAGCCCCAAGGTCAAAGGGCCAGACCTGTGTAGACCCGGATCCTCCATTTCCATCCCCAGGAGCTGAGAAAATGCAAAATAACGCCACACTGAGCAAATGACAAGACCATCATTTTTCACAGTTTGAAAATAAGCTAGCGTAAGTGCCACTGACCAGACTGCAGAAGTGTCAGAACACGGGGGAGTGTGGCCCACAGAACAACGGACGCAGAGGGAGTCCTGCCACCCTAACCGCTGGCTTCTTTCTCTGTACCTTGGGAAAGGTGCCCGCAGAGCGCTCATTTCTGTTGACTTAGCATCATCGTCGTCATCATCATCGTTTCTATTTCATTCTTTGTTTAAAGGCTTCAATTCCTTTTAAGAGTTATTTTTTGTTTCCTGAATGTTTTTTTTTTTTTCTGAACTATCTGCTATACCTTCCACAACCAAACTATGTTGAAGTTTTATTTCAATACTATGACAAAAACACGTTTCACACTAAAATATTCACGCATCCACAGTGCACAAGCTTGCAGTTCTAAAGTAGAATGAGGAAAAAAAAAAAAAGCAAAATTTCTATACAAAGGGCTGGCTTTTCCCTTCTCCCCCCTCCCATCCCCCTTAAAGTTTCTGTATTTTTTTTTCCCCCCACTTGGTTTCCAATCCAGGAAAAGTTGTCTTATGACTCCAGACAGCAGGTTGTTGTTGTTTTTTTTTTTTCCTTTTGTTTCTACAAATGCTGCCTAAGGGAACAGAAGGCTGATGCTATTTTACTTCAACAGATTTCCAAAAAAAGACACTAATTCCCTGAAGCACACATGCTCTTCCGCTCAAATCTAGATTCTGGGCTCAAAAGGAAATTGTATGTATATATTTTATTTGGCTTTCTACAAAAAAGGGGGTGTTTGGGGTAAAAAACGTGTGTTCACCAAGACCAGCCCCAACTATACAATCTTCTCTGCTTCATTCAACAAAGCCTAAGAGTCCTTCAAAAGGAAGGGTGGGGACGCCTGGGGAGCAGATCCTTTTCACAGATACAGGCAGGTGGTCGCTAATCGGAAGTGGTCTAACCCCCAAGGAAACAAACAAACGACAAACAAACGGAACCGAAAACCCGAAAGCAAAACCATTCCAGAACGAGATGGATTTTCACCTGAGTCCCACACAGGCAAAAAATTTCAAATCAGATGGGGGGAAGAGCCACTGTAAACAATTAAGATTTTATAAAGTTGTCCTGGGAGGATCCTACACCTCTAGGCAGTATTTGTAATTTAAAAAAAAAAAAAAAAAAAAAAGGCAGCTATTTTACATGGACATTGAAACACAACTGAACAACTTGTAAACACTGGAAAGCAAAGTTGGCAGAAAGAAAAAAAAAAGGAGAAAGAAAAGGAAAAGAAATCCGAATACTGCAAATTGAGATCTACCCCCAGAAGCTGCATTTGGCATTCTTCCTACAAAACAAGAGTCTATGTGGGAATTGAATTCAGCTAGGAAGGGTGATACACTTTGCATACTGAACAAATACAAAGTGAACAGAAATTATAACTTATTTATGAGGTTTCACAGAGTCCAAACTCGACTGAAAGTAGAAAAATAAACTTGGACTTTGTTCATTCGGTTAGTCTTAGCGTCTGGAAGTTATTTCTCTGAACCCGGTCTGTGCCGGTTCGGCAACACCAAAATCCTGAACCTAGATTCTTTTTTCTTCTGAGCTTCCTAGATTCTTAATTTGGGGTCCTTTTGTTTGATTTCTAAATGGTTTCAGGGAACCGAGTGTCCTAGTTTGGCTGTGGGTTTCACGTTTTTGTCTCATTTTCTTACAAGTGAGTGCGCAACAAAGGAACCCTTTCTATAAATCTACAAAAAGGAGATCCCATGTTGATCTGCTTGGTTTTTTTTTTAAAGGCAAAAGACACTAGAGGAATGAGGTGTGTGTGTGTGTGTGTGTGTGTGTGTGTGTGTGTGTGTGTGCGCGCGATATTGGAGATGCTCTGGTGAAGCTGTTGTATCGCTTTGTATTTTGATCTTTGCTGGTGTCTCGTCACCCATCACGCTTTGCTCTCATTCTCCTTTGTTTGTGTGGCATCGTTGGGGACCGTCTGGGCTTCGGCTGGCGCTGGCTTCGTTTCTGTCTCCGGCTTCGCTTCTACGGGACCCTTCCTGCGGAGAATCGGGAAAATAGCACTGAGATCACCGTCTGCCGTAACCCACCCTCCAGCCAGTCCCTCAAAACAGCACTGGGCTCCAACTTCAGCTGCATCTCCGGATCACCTGGAGTCTCTGAAAATCATTGACCCTGGCCTGTGGCCCAGAAATCCTGATCTCCTGGGGCAGAGTGCGGTGACTTTTAAAAGCACCCAAGTGGTTCTAGATGTGCAGCCTAAGCAGAGAGCCGCTGAATCAGAGGAAGGCGCCCTTCTAGCCCTGATCTGATGTAGCGGCGGTGGGGGTGGGGGTGGGGCTCCAGCTTTACCTGGAGTGTGGAAGTGTTTCGGGAGCAGCCTCCTCTCACCCTGCATGGCTGCAGCAGCAGCAGCTGCCCAGCTTGATCTAAATGATGTGTGTGTTGGGGCCCCGGGACTGATTCCAGGGGACCCTCTGCAAACTGCGCTTGCCTGTCTGCACTCCCACCGCCCGGTGCTCTGCCTTTCCTGGCGATGCCTCTGTAGGGCTTTCCCCCGTGCAGGATAAGAACATGCTCTTTGTTACCCTGGCAGTTTTCCATGGGAGTCTGGTGAGAGGCTGGAGTGGGCTGCCAGGCTCCAGGGGAGCTGAGTGCGGTTGGGTGGGCAAGGCCATCCTTTTATTTCCCGACAGACTCAGGGTTCCTGGTGAGGGTCCCCCCTGTCACTCTGGGTGGCAGCACCCCAGCTTATCTGGGTGCAGCCAAGGAGCCTCTGTAAAAACCTCCATCTGACTCAGTCACTCTTGGCCTTAGTCAGTCCCAGGAGTGAGAAGCTGGTCTAAGGATGCACGAGAGGAGGCTAAGACTCCAGGCCCAGCTGGCGCCCCTGCATTTTGGCCTCACATTTAAGAAACATGTACGCTGAAGGACATGGTCTTGAACTTGGGAAACCTGGCCCTCATTCAGGGCTTGGGAGCTTGAGTCTTCCCCAGTCACTTGGGGCAGAAGCAGGAGCAGGTGGGTGTGTGGGCGTCTGGGCTGGGGTGTCTCGGGGGCTTCTGGATCAGATCCTACCCAGCCCCACAAGCCTCGGGGTCTGCCTCTTCACTCCCTGCACCACTGTGCCATGCTGGTGGGAACTTGGCCTTGGCCCTGGATGACACCCCGCCCGTGGGCCCTAGGGTGGCCGATGAGGGCACCTTGGCCTCCTCTTTCGCTCATTTCCCAAGCTATGCTCATCAGCGACCCAAATGCAAGGGCTCCTCCAGGGACAAGAGATGCCATTGCTAGGACGATAAGGATCAAACGTAATTAACACGGCCTAATTAGTAAGCAGGCGGCTGCCTGCCTGTCCCCCGCTCTCTGCCTTGGCCCAGCCCCTGGCCGACAGTCGCCTCCGAGAAGCCCTGGATGAGGCTGCAGACACATCTAACAGGGAGGACACAGCACAGCACAGACGCACACCACCACGGGACACCACCCGACAACAGCGGACAGAGAGAGGCCGTACTCGGTCTTGGCTGGTGCAGGCGGAAGAGAGCCGTCGGCCGTGGAAGGAGCAAGCTCAGAGGCTTGTCCACTGGCCCCAGCGGCGGGAGCAGGAGAGCCCAGGGCTGCAAAAACATCCTTGGCAAGGTCAATATCTGGGGTCTTGAAGTTCCCTTCGTCCATTTTAAAGTCCTCGCCCTGGGCAGGGTTTGAGGTGCTGACGGAGGCCGCCTCGCTCTTCGGGCTGGCGAGGGCCCTGGCGGCCTCGGGTGGGCTCTTCGAGGCGCCGGGCTGGGTGGGCTCGGGGTCTGGACCTTTGGTGCCGGGAGCCTCCTGCTTGGCCTGGGGGGCTTCCGGGGCAGGGGCCGTCGGGGCTGCTGCCAGGGGACTGGCTGCCGACGGGGAGACGGCCTTGCTGGCTGGGGGGGCCTTGGGGGCCTCGCCCGCGCTGGCTGGGGCGCTGGGGCTGAGCACGGCCCCCTGGTTGGCCAGGACGCTAGAGGACAGGTTGCTGGCGGCCGGGGCTGAGGTTGGAGGGTCGCTCAGGTCAACGAGGGGGGCGACCTTGGGGGCTGGGGCCGGGGCCGGGGAGGCGGCAATGACACCGGTCCCCTTGGACGGGGTGGCCTGGCCGGCGGGCACAGAGTTTGAATCAGGGGTGGCCGCGACCGGGGGGGCGATACTGGAGGTCAGGGTGGTGGTCTCACTGGTGGGGCTGTTCTGAGNGGGCGACCCTGGGGGCTGGGGCCGGGGCCGGGGAGGCGGCAGTGACACCGGTCCCCTTGGACGGGGTGGCCTGGCCGGCGGGCACAGAGTTTGAATCAGGGGTGGCCGCGACCGGGGGGGCGATACTGGAGGTCAGGGTGGTGGTCTCACTGGTGGGGCTGTTCTGAGCAGTGGCAAAGGTTTCGGTCATAGTGTCAGAGTTAGCGGTGACGGTGGTGACAGAAGGCAGCATGTCCTCCACAGTGGCTGTGGTGTCAGCAGGCAGCCTGCGGGGAGGACAGGAAGTAGAAGAGATAGACGATGAAGCTGAGACAGACAGAGCAGACAAGAGCAGGCAGAGGCCGAGGAGGGGCCGAGGGCGGGCATGCGGGGACGCACAGGCAGGACGCAGGCCCACAGAGAGAGGAGGACGCGGGACGCAGCACACGCCCGGGCGGGCGGAAGAGGACACAGGAGACAACAGAGGACGTGGCGCCTGGCGGGGCCTCTCGCCTTCCTCCCTGCCGCCTGCCTGGGGCTCCCTGTCCCCAACACCTGCCGCGGGCCCTGCTCGCATCTCGACCCGGGGAGGGGCCAGCTGAGCTCAGCGTCCACCACCACAGGCATCCGGGTCCCTGGGGAATCGGGTCCAGCTGCCCCACAGAGAGGGCCTCCACGTGGCCCCTCAGGGCTGGGGCGCTGTCCAGCCAGAGATTCTGCGCATCCATCAAACTCCATTCCCTTCAAACCCACGGTACCCACGACAGCCTGGCATTCATGACACCCCAAGCTGGACGTGCCTTCTGACTTGTGGTCTTCAAGACTGAAGAGACTAGGAGGGCCAGGCTTTACCAGGTCCCCAGCTTCCCTCACCCTTTTAGGAAGAAATGCAGAAAACCCTAAAATTCTTGGAAATCCTAAACAGAATCTAAGCTCTCTCAGTGAAGTTTTGTCTCCTTGAGCATTTCCGGGGTGTGTGTGTGTGTGTGTGTGTGTGTGACCTGGGCCCAGGGTCTAGGGATCCCACTGATGCACAGAGCTCTTTACAAGGTCACCCACAGTCACCCACAGAGGACCACGAATGCCTCCTCTCTGAGGAGAGTGGGGTCAGGCATTCCTGGCTCAGGACTCCAGAATTCTGGCTGGTGATGGCGGGCCCAGAGCCGCGGGTGGGAAGCACGGAGGTGTGGGTAGGGCGCTGCGGTGGGTGCGGGGCTCTGCCAGGGAGGGGCCCACGTACTCGGGCTCCGTCAGCGGCGTGGTCTCGTTCGGCTCCGCGTGTTTCCCTCCGTCGTGATTCGGGGTCCGCTCCTCCTCCGTTCGCACCTCCACGATGGGCTCCTTGGACTCATCTTTCCTGTGGAGAGAGCTCCGCTGGTTCCATCCCAGAGAGCTGGGGGAGGCAGGGGGCTTCCAGGGAAGCCAGCCACACTCAGGTACCTGCGCCCAGCCCCAGGCTGGCGGGGGTGCGGTGCATCCAGAGCCAGAGCCCAGTGCTGTATCTCAGCCCCCATTCCTGCCAGCTGTGTGACCCTGAGCACCTCACTTGCCCACCCATGCCTGTGTCCCCACCTGTAAAATGGGGCAAGTAACAGTCTCCACTTGCCTAGATGTTATGGACAGTAACTGAGACAATGAATACAAAGTACCGAGGAAAGCACCTGGCGCAGATTAGTGCTGAAGTCATCTATGTGTGTATACACGGTAAACACGTACATGAATACCTATGTGTATATGTAAGAACGAACACGTATATCATGTACATACACGTGTAAGTATATATAAGTATACACAAGTTTCTGATGCATGCATATATTTAAGTATGTATATATATATATAAAGTACTAATGTACATGAACACGAGTATATACATGTATATGATATATAAGTATATGTATATGTACATTTGCTCATGTACCTGTATATGTGTGAGTATATACATGTATATGATATATATAAGTATATGTATATGTATGTTTGCTCATGTACCTGTATATGTGTGAGTATATGTAAACACACACATATATGTATATGTATTTACACGAATATGATGTGTATATAACAATATGCACATGTAAGTAACACGCATGTATACATGTGTGTCTACCTATATGGACTACCCTGGTGGCACAATGGTAAAGAATCCCCCTGCCAATGCAAGAGACTCAGGTTCAAGATCCCCTGAAGAAGGGACTGGCAACCCACTCCAGTGTTCTTGCCTGGAGAATCCCCCACAGAGGAACCTGGTGGGCCACAGTCCACGAGGTTGCAAAATAGTTGGACATGACTCAACTTCCTAAGAGACTAAACAACAACAATGTATGCATACCATACGCAATATGTGATATACGTATGTGTAAGTACAAACACATATGTGCATGAGTAAGCATGTATATGTGTATGTAAAAGTATATGTATGTGTACACGTATGTGTATACACAGTGCCTGGCATGGGGTGGTGCTAACAACCTGTTTCCTTGCTCTGTCCCTGCTGGCCTTGCTGCGGCTCAGCCCCACCTGGCGACAGTCTGTGAAGGTTCCTCTCTTTGGCTCAAGATCTGTTTCTCCAGAGATGCTGGAGCACAGCTTGTCTGGATTATCCTCCAGGAAGACAGGAATTCTCATCTGTTTTGCTCACTGTGTCCCCTAGCGCTTGATGACGGTGCCATGCCCACAGCAGCTGCTGCTCCGTGAGTATCTGGTGAGTGACGGGGCATGGACGGTGGCAAGGCAAGTGGGTCTCTCCATGGCAGCTCCCCTCCAGGCTAAGCTCTGACCACACCTCTCATTTTGACCTACGTAGGAAATGGCAACCCACTCCAGTGTCCTTGCCTTGAGAATCCCAGGGACGGGGAAGCCTGGTGGGCTGCCGTCTGTGGGGTTGCACAGAGTCGGACACGACTGAAGTGACATAGCATAGCATAGGGAATTTCTATGAGATTCTAGATGTGAGGTTGGGTTCAGGTGTCTGCTTTTAACAAGTCTCTAATGCCTCACTTCCCTTGGGGTTTGCAATGGGAAGGCTCCCTGATTGGGGCCCAGGCCTGGGTGCTTAGCAGTGCGGGGTGGTCTGCACTCACGAGAAGGCGGCTTTGCCCTCCTCCATGTCCTTGCCCTTGGCTCCGGGCCCGGCTTTGCCACACAGGTTGACAGCAATGCACATGAGCAGGCCACACTTGTTCAGGAAGTAGCAGGTGACGTCCACGGCCACCAGGAGCAGGACGAAGGTCACGACGAGGATGCCCACGATGGCGCCAGTGCTCAGGCCCGAGGTGGGGCTGCCGTTGGCTTGGGTGGGAGGGAGAGAGGGATGGGGGTAGTTAGTACCTGGAGATGCAAACCTGGA
Organism: Oreotragus oreotragus; assembly: GCA_006410675.1. Lineage (NCBI taxonomy): Eukaryota > Metazoa > Chordata > Mammalia > Artiodactyla > Bovidae > Oreotragus > Oreotragus oreotragus. The sequence goes on from SJYX01017108.1 coordinate 61,178, forward strand.
CCTGCCAAGCAACAGCCCTGGGGGTGGGGTAGAGCCCACTGGAGGGCCGCGGCATTTGTGTCCAGCCTGCCACCGACCCTGGGCCTTTTGGGGTTGAGACATCAGGGTCTCTTCCTATCTTCAAGACAGAGGAATGGCAGCCTGCTCTCACAGATCAGGGGACGGGGCACAAAGCAGCCACCAGCCAGGACAGAGGCCCAGACTGGTGCCATGTCTCCACCTCTGCTCTCAGCCCACACTCAGCTGGTCTCCCCGGGAGCCCTGGGAGCTGCCAGGGACAAGGTCCCAGGTAGGGCAGAGGGTCTCAGATGGGGGAGCAGAGGGTGCCCAGGGCTCCCTTTGGGCTTGTGGGGACATCAGGGACAAGATGCCCCATGCCTTCCTGCTCTTTAGGAATTGCTCCAGAGGATCTCGACTTTGGACCACACCTTCCTTCACTGCACTCGGAAGAGGAATGAAGTCCACCTGCTCTGGAGACATGGGGGTCTCCCCAGTCCCACTGGGCAAGGTAGAAGGTCTGGGAATACTCACCATCTGGGAGCCAGGCCAACTTGGATTTGACTTCTGGAAACCCAGCAGACTCACCCAGAGATACACTCCCGCAACAGCAGGCTCACTCACACGGGACTCGTGCCCACCACAAGACAAACACACCCTCTCACATTCGAGCAATGCCCAGCATCCCTGCTCGGGCTGGACCCACTCGAATGACCACCTCTGTGCCTTCTTCCTTGGTGTCCCCTTAGAATTCTCCAGGGCCCTGGGCTACCTGCGCTATCACGGAAGGACCCCAGGCTCAGCTCCAGAGCGCGCCCTCGTGGTTTGTGCTAGGTGCTTGCGGTGAACCCCGGATTGCCTGGTGGTTCCCACCAGCTTCGGAAAGGCAGAGGCTGTGCTGGGGGCAAGCAAGGACCCATACAGAGCTCTGTGGAAGCCAGTGTGGAACCATGGCCTCAGACTGAAAAGTCTGTTTCATTTTCCTCTTCTGAGAGGGCAGGGTTCCGCCAGGACAGCAGTGTCATCCCACCACCAGACCTTGTCCTCAGACCCACTGGGATGACCCGTCTGCGGATGGGAGGCAGGGACTGTGGCCAGCACGACCTGGTTCTCCCTGAGCCTTTGCCTGGAGGGCTGCTGGCCACATCACGCACCAGTTCACGGAAGGAACAGGTAACCCAGGGTGACGGAGACGGAACACATCCTCTTTCTGCATGTGGTCTGTGTTCCTGGGGGGCTCTCTGTGTGCCCCAGAGCCCTGCTCAGGCAAGTGGGGCTCCTTCAACAGCTGTCCCATTCTGATGGTCCTTATCTCTAACTTCAATTCAGGGTCTGGGCCACTGGCCAGCAGGTAAGAGACAACCACTCACAACCTAATTTCGACACCAGAGGAGCTGCCTAGGATCTTGAGTATTTTGGCCTCCTTTGCTTCCCAGGCCCTTGCCAGGCTCTCCCACAGGCCCCTTTCAATCTGCCCTGAAGACATGGCCCGTTTCTCAGGAAGACCCAAGTCTGGAGACCGGCTCCATGCTCAGGGCACCCAGCTCTGACCACTGTGTCTCTAGGCTTTGGCAGCAGGAAATTGACCACGGGTCCCTACGGTCAGCTAGAGCTGATCTCCCGAGCACCACGCCATCCACTCTACCTCTCCAAGGTGTTCACACATCCACACACAAAACAAAACAGCGATGCAGGCCTTCCTGGCCTTCAGAATCCCAAAGCTGCCTCCCCGAACAAGAAGAAATTTGGCCTTGGGTTTTCTCCCCATCCCGTGACTCAGGGCCAGAGGCCACTGTGGTTTCTTGACTTCCATACCCAATAGGTGTTAACTGTCTACTTCCTGCAGAAGGAGCCTAAGGTATTACTGTGGGGAAAGAATGTCTGTACTTTTGGACTCAAAGGCCCTAACACCATGTTCTGAGGTTGATACATAAATATAGTTTTAGGGCACTAGTCACGTCTCTAAGGAAGGAAAACAAACCACCGCCAAGTGGTCTGTGTGGGAGAGACAGCCATTATCCACCCATGCCCTGGGCTCAGCAGAGCCTCTGGGGGGCTGCATGGCTTGGAAGGCCAAGGCCAACATCACGAGACATTTGGGGAAGGGCCAGGAGGGCTATAAGACTGATATAAAACAGAAGGCAGGGCAAGAGGTGTCCCTCCCTCTCATTTGACATAAGATTCAAATTGCTTTCCCTGGTCTAAAAGGTCCCACATGTGCGGTGGACTCTCCCACGCCTCTGACTGTCATAAGTCAGGGCACGCTCCACCCATAGCTACCACATTATTCTGTTTTATTCCCTTCTTGACTTTCCAGGTGACCTAGTGGTAAGGAATCTGCCTGCAACTCAGGAGATGTGGGTTCAGTCCCTGGGTCGGGAAGATTCCCCTGGAGAAGGAAATGGCAACCTACTCCAGTATTCTTGCCTGGAAAATCCCATGAACAGAGGAGCCTGGTGGGCTACAGTCCATGGGGTCACAAAAAGGTTCAGACACAGCGACTAAACAACAATTTAGCAACTAAACGACAATTCCCTTCTTACTACTATTTCCATCTGCCATTTTCTTTTCATTGACATGAACAGAATTTTATTTTTTTTTTGCCACACCGTGCAGCATACCAAATCCTGGTTCCTTGACCAAGGATTGAACCCACACCCCTTGCAGTAGAAGTGCTGAGTTTACCACTGGACGCCCAGGGAAATCCCCATTGATATGCTGTTTGGCTGCCCTACCCTCTTGAATATCCTAGCAGGCATATGTGTCTCTGTCTACCTCTTGTCCCCCCAGCAAGTAACACAACTCAACTTACAAGAAATATTTACAGAATATTTGCTGCACAAATGAGCAGTGTTTAGCCTTGGAGATGAGAACTCTGCCTCCAAATACTTAAAAGATATGTCATGAGAGGGGAGAGGCAGTCTCAACCAGGGTCCCCAGTGGATGGAAACTAAGGGGGTGGCAGGCAAACTTCAGCTCAGATGGAAAAAAAAAAACAAAACTAGCAAATAAGAGCTCTTCAGACATGGTGTGCGCTGCCTCAGAAGATGAGCTCCCTGCTGCCAGAAGCATTAAGCAAAGGCTGGAAAATCCCTTGGTCAGGATGCTATAATGCTCTGGGCTGAGGTTCCTGCACCAGGCAGGGCCTGGGATAGAGGATGTTATCAAGCCCTCTTTAACTCTAAGAGCCTGTCATTGCATGTTAGATGTCCTACAGACCCCAGCAAAGGACGCAGCTCCTGCTAAGTCGCTTCAGTTGTGTCTGACTCTTTGGGACCCCATGGACTGTAGCCCGCCAGGCTCCTCTGTCCAGGGGGATTCTTCAGCAAGAATACTGGAGTGGGTTGCCAAGACCTCCTCCAGGGGATCTTCCCTACTCAGGGATCAAACCTGCATCTCTTATGTTTCCTGCATTGGCAGGTGGGTTCTTTATTATTAGAGCCACCTGGGAAGGCCCCCAGCATAGGATATAGGTTCCCTAATGTCCATCACCTCCACAGTGTGTACCAAGTGGGACTTTTTCCTGTAAGACTGAAACACTTAGTAGGTCCCATCTTTATTCACAGATTCTTGTGATTTTTATCTCTAGTTGAAAAATAAATACCTTTTAGCATAACGTTTCTCCACTTGCAGCAGAATTCCTGGGGTGCTTTGTAAAGAATTCAGATTTGGGGGTGCCCCCATTCTAAGAAATTAGACTTTCTGGGGTGAGGCTCAGGCTCAGGATTTGATCAAGCATCCCAGTGATTCTTATGCAACTAAGAGTTTGAGGACCCCTGTTTTCTAGGTTTTTCTCATCCTTGCATTACGATGAGTGACAGTTGTTCCTATGACTCACCACTCAAGAATGAGCTCTGTAATCTTACCTGGTAGCCTTAACATTACTGATGTATTTGAAGGATGGAAAGAGAGCAAAGACTTATCCCCAAGGGCTCACTCACTTTACCACTAAGAATCTAGACTCACAGAGGAAGTGAGGTGCCCCTCAAGCTGAAGAAAGGCTATGTGGTGCTTTTAAAAAATCCTAAGGACACCTTTTTGTTGTTTTAGTCACTAAGCTGTGTCCGACTCTTTTCAACCCCATGGACTACAGCCTGCCAGGCTCCTCTGTCCATGGGATTTCCCAGACGAGAATACTGGAGTGAGTTGCCTTGCCTTACTCCAGGGGATTTTCCCAACCCAGGGATGGAACCCAAGTCTCTTACGTTCTCCTGGATTGGCAGGTGGAATATTTACTACTGTGCAACCTGGCAAGCAAATAAAAGACAAACTGGGATGGCAATGAAAGAATATCCACGTCAAGCCAACATTCATTACCTCTCGGTGGCCTTTACAGAATAGTTCAGCTCAGGAAACCAGAAGGACAAAGGTCATCTCCTACATACTGCTTAACATTTTACAAAAGGAAAAAGAAAACAACTTCTGAGGTCTCTGCGTGACCTTCCCCGACCTCTCTGCATACAGAGTGCCTCTTGGGAGCAATTTCTCCACAACCTCTGGGCTCTGAGCTGCCCTGAACCTTGAGGCCATGATCTGGGGCTGCTCAGCGTCTGCGGTTCCTGGCCTGGGGGGCGGTTACTGAACAGGGACCTGGCTTGCCCAAGACTGAGACGTCCAAATGCCTACGCTCTTAAATGCCGCAAAATGGGAAGCTGGTCTCAGCCCTGGCAGTCGCCACGCCCAGGACGGCAGTGCAGAAAGACATGCCCGTCTCCCTTCTCCGACTCTCAGGACCATTAAGCTGAGGTTCCGGTCCACTCCTGAACCTCCTGTCTGCTTGTTTCTTCCCAGACTCTGATGAACAGATGGCTAGGTCTCGGGGCTTTCAGGAGGCATCCAACTAAGTGTGATTATAAACAGAGTAGGGTCTGCAAATGAGCACCTTCTCTCCGATTCGCTCTGTCACCAGGTCCTTCTGTGCAGCCTTTGATATGAAGTTGTAAAGGGAGCCATGAAATCGGGAGAACGTGCAACAGAGTTGTGTATCTGGTGGCCCAGAGCGTGCCTCTGACCCCAAGGTGACCTTCTCGGCTCTGCAAGGACACTTTCTCTTCCCCGATCTCCTGGGGGAAAGTCCAAGGAGGCATGACTCCACACAGCAGCTCTGACTTAGGAGAGCTAAGAGAACTGAGCAGGGAAAAGTGGCTCCAGCGGCTAGACCTCCACTCAGTGGGCTGCAAGTCTGGGGTGCCATTTAAAGGGTCCTCTGGGGATCAAAGTAATCCATAGGGCCCTGTGAATGGAGGCGAAGGACTTTGGCAGGATACACCATTATCAAATAAAATCCAAACACGCTGGTGAGTTCACATGAACTGTTATTTCCTTTAATAATGCAAAGGTGTAAACTTCATCAAGGCCTTGCTGATTATCTGCACAACAATGTTAGCATTCTTATTAGTAGAAAAACGTGATCCAAACCTGCCGTATAAATACTCCAAAAATGAGCAGAGAAGCCCTGTGGCGTGTGGAACGTGGGCAGCGCTGAGCCAGGGCAGGGGTGGCTGAGCGGGGTGGTATGTGCGCCCTCCTGCAGAGGGAGCCGTCTCAGGGGCTGGGGGCCACAGCCACGAGAGGGGGGTGTGCCCAAATGCTGCCACCCTCGAAGGGCATTCCTTACAAACCAGGGGCCTGTCTGAATGGGCCCAACGCCAAGGACCCCAGTTGGGCACAAGTTCATGGACGTCAGGCTTTCCCACATTTTGGGCCCGATCCCCGCAGTCCCTTTAGAAACACCAGCTTGGGCCCTCGCCTATAGGACTGGGATGGGCCCTCCTGGGAGAATATGTGACTTCCGCCCAAGATGATATCAAGAGCGGGACCCAGTGATGGGTCACTGTGCGAGGACCATCTTGTCCTCCTTTGCCCTCGGGATGGCGCTGGGATTCTACGCTGGGCCCGGAGGCACACGTGCCTCTCTGCAATCCTCTCCTTGTGTCTAAGAGCCATGTCTGCTCCCGCTGCCCCGGTGGGGCTGGAGGTGGAGGAGCCCGGGGGGAGAGGTTTGTGGCAGGGCTGCAGGCCGATAGGGCTGGGGCGAGAGGAACTGCCCGGCCTCACTGATGGGCAGCGTGGGGCCTCCGGTGTCTGCACGTGACCCTCTAAACTGCCAGTGCCGAGGACACAGGCTTGTTTGTGCCCAGCGACTTGGGCAGCGTCGCCCCGAAGATCATAGGATCACAGTTGGTTTCCCAAAGGGAAAGGCTAGTCTTCGAATGTTAAAAAACAACAACAAAAACTAAAAAATAAAGGAACCAAACAGAACAAAAATCAAACTTCTGTGGAGATGCTCAGAGATGAGACATGTGGAATGGTATGTGACCACAAGAAGGACCCCTGAGCACAGACACTGATGCTACTGAACAGGAATCTCCACGGGGACGGTAACGAACACACCCCACTTCCTCTCGTGGGCACGTGGGGGATGGGGTGTACCCCCAACAACAGAGGAGCAGCTGGCTTCCACCAAAATTTGAAACACGTCACTGAAGCCACTGACAGATGGGGTGTTGGGGGTCGGTGGGCTTAGGGACACTCTGGAAATGGAACTGGCTGGCTGATGGGGTGGGTGGTGGTGGGTGTCGGGTTAGGGACACTCTGGAAATGGGGCAGGCTGGCTGAGTTCTGATTCATCAACGCTCAGGGCTGGCCCCGCCTTCGGCTACGCTGAGCGTGTGTGGGGAGGGGGTGCGACTCAGGCCAGGCTTACAGCAGATGCTTCCGACCTGGGGGACTGCCACTTAGGCAATAGGGTGGGTCAGAGTTGGACCACAGCCGCCGAGACACGAGGTCCGTGGCCGATCTTTATAGCCAGGCAGCAGGAGTCACCCCGAATGGGAGACACGACCTTCCAGAGCCCACGGGTGTTGGGCACGTCCTAAACAGCGTCTGGTGCTGGTTATACTACCAGGACCAAAGTGCCTCCCAGAATGTGGGATCAGCCCCAGAAAATACCCGATTAAATCGGAGTTCTTCCGCTGTCTGGGCAACACGGCAACTGAACTGTGCCCATCTGGCCAGCAAAATGCTCTGGTGGACTGCAGTGGGCTTACCATGGGCATTGAATGCAAGCAAAGCTAACTACTTACTGCAGGGCAGAGGAGGAGCACGGGGTTAGTGTGGGGACGCGGGGTGGTTTTAACTATCTGATGTAAGCTTTAGAGGGTACCTAGAGACCTTCCTCTGCTACATCACCTTCAGTTAAGAACCAAAAATGCGACCAGTAGCAGCCATGTAAAGACTTGTCTGTAAGTTTTTACAGACAAGGTTTTTACGTGTAAAAACCTAGTGTAATGGTTTTTATATATACAGGGTCTAAAGGAAAGAGCTCCCAACAGCTTTATACTCTACGAAAGAAGGGGGCAAACTTCGTAGGAAGTAGTGCAAACGTATCTGTGGGTGGGAGTAATATGTCTGGAGGTCCAGCTTGTTTTCAACTGCCAAACCTTCCTCTTCCACAGAGAGCTTGTTCGCATGGCCATGGCAGTCCTGACAGATTCTTCCAAAGGAGGAGGGCACTGATCATTCTCATAGGAACTGGGCTTTTAAGCAAATTTAAATTTGTGTGTGTGTGTGTGTGTTCAAGTTCCTAACAGAGCAAGAGAAGAGTCACTGCAGAGACTGTCTCTTATACACATCTAGATGTGTATAAGAGACAGTGTTNGTTCAAGTTCCTAACAGAGCAAGAGAAGAGTCACTGCAGAGAAAAGCAATGAGACAAAGGTGTAGGATGCGGAGGAGCCTCCCAAGGTCGCTGCAGGCGCCAAGCAATGGGTCCCCAGAGAGAATGTGGTTGTTTAAAAACAAATGTGGCAGTGGGGATGTCCCAGTGACGTCCAAGGTGGTATATGCGACGACAGACACAGGAAGGGGAGGGGGAAGGAGGAAAGAGGAGGAAGAGACAGAAACAGAGAAAAAAAATAGATAAAAAGAAAAAAAAAATTAGGTCAAATACAGAGAACGCAAGAATCCAAGGTTAATTCAACTTCGTAAATTAAGCCGACAAAGGTTAGAGAACTGAGTTCAGTGCGGTATTATCACCATAAGGCCAGTTCCGCAGCTCAGCAAGGCCACAAGCAGCACAGCAGGGTGAATTCAGGGGTTAGGGGTCAGCGAGCAAATGAAATTCAAGTGAGAGAACAGAACCCTCCACGGTCAAGTACAGGAGTCTGATTAGGAAAGTGTTACCTTTGATAAGGGAGGTCTCTAAGGTACAAGCAGGAGCCTTCAGGTCTCCAGAGCTTTTGACATGTGGGGACAGAGATGTATCTGATCACTGGTCTATGTGCAACAAACTGAGCACAGGGATGGGGCTGACTTCTCAGCAAAACACCGGCCTCCTCTTCCTGTGGCACAAGCCCACCCCACGCCTGGCGGTCTTAAAGGGGACCTAGTTCTGCGCCTCTCACCTCCGGCGGCCGCTGACCACAGAATTCCACCATCAACGTGCATCTCGTAATTCAGGGGCTTGATCCGCAGGTCCCAGAGGAGAAGTCTTAACCAGGCAATCTCTTGCTGAGACCTGTGCAGTAGAGCCTGGAGGCCTGGTGGGCAAGGTGAGCAGCCCCTCCTCCCCGTTAACGGGGCAGCTGGGAGACTAGCCAGAAGGGCTCTGACCATCCCATGGGCAGGACTCCCCAGAATTTCTGTATCTGAAACACAGTGGCCCGAACTTCTCCAACCCCAGGAGCTGATGCCGCTGGCAGTACCCCATCTGGGGACCCAGCGTGTTGGAATCACCACCTACGGAGTCTTACCCGAGGAAATAGACGCCAGCAGGACTGTTTCACTGCAAAGGAATCACTCGGGCTTCTCACTTCCCCAGCTCCTAAGTGCCCCGTAAGAGCCGAGCAGATCTGGACACGCCCACCAGACTGTCAATATCAGGGAAAAACTGACCCGAGAATGCAGAGACAGAAAGGGCAGAGGACAGACAGGGCACCTCTGTTCGGACAGCCCGCGAATCGGTGAGGAGACCATCGCTTGCAGTCACACCCAGATACCGCGGCATCATCACTGACCACGTGGCCAGTGCCTGCAGAGACACGCCCGCCCTAGCCTGTGCTGAGGGGTCTCCCTGCCAACACGGAGGGGAGGACCATGGATGCGTCTCATCTATGGCTGCCAACTCCCTGGGGGTGTGCACACATCTCTCAGACACACACACACACACTCATGCACAACCAACCATCGGGGAATCACACAAGGATCTCACTTTGCGGCTGCTGAACTAACCCACTGCCACACACGCAGCCCTGTGTCACTACTGTGACATGTCCCTTCTGGCCTCTCTCCCACTGGGATGAGCGATCTTGACCACTGAGCTGAGAGCTAGGGGGCAAGCACTCTGGACAGGACAGACAGGATGGCGGCCAAAGGAAGGCCACCAGGAGGCTGGGGCATCTTCCTATCAAACTTGGATGCTGCAGAGAGGTTTCGGGGCTCCCTCTACTAAGCTGCAGCTGTACGTTCTGTGCCCACCTCTCCTGCTGTGGTCGGTATGTGGCTGGTCAGGAAAGCAGAGAGGGACGATGAAGATCTCTTTCTGCTCCATGGGATTTGGTCAATGAGGAGTCTGGCCATCAGCAGCAAGGTAGCTGGGCCAGAAAGCAGAACTCTCACTTTATTCCCACACTTGAGTAGGTCCCGGATCCCTAGAGATGGATCTGCATCTCTTGGAAGGGATGCATCTCCCATCCTGGTCTCTAGCAGACTGGACTGCCTTTCACAGATGGGGGTTTCCAGCACCTACATTCTCCACTTGATCTTTTTCAAGTGGCTCCATTTAATCTTTGTTTCAATTGTGAGGCCCTTGGCAGAGGGGATTTTTAACTAACTGGGCACCATCTGTTCCTTCTCTTGGGCTCCCCACAGAGAAGAGAATCTGGACCACGGTGGTGCAGGTAAGCAAGCATCAGACAGAAAGCGCTTAAAAAGGTTCGTGGGGCTTGTATGAAATGGTAGATAGCAGATAAGATCTCAGAAAAGGATCCGTTCTCAATCAGCATCCAAAGCTTGGCTGGAGCTGGGGCCTTTCCCACCTGAGGGGTTCCCACGGACTGGCTTACCATCAGTCCTCCAAGGCTGATGGACGACACAGGACCCTCACCCAGGATGCTTGCCCAAGCCTTCCTGGGGGTCCAGTCCAGCTCAACCTACTGCATAGCTCGGTACAAAGCAAAACTAAGCTCTGCATGGGCAACCAATCATGAGGATGGCTGTAAGCAAGCGAGTTGTCAGGGGCTATTCAGGCACATTAGGAGGTGCGGTGCTTGTGCATTAATTCAAAGCAGGAAACTCACAGAAAGCAGAGGTGTCATACCTGGGATGGCTGTGGGCTGGGCCGAGGTCCTGAACACAAAGTGTGCCGCCTTGGACTTGCCCTGCTGGTTCTCGGCCACCACATAGACCTCGTACTCAGCATTCCAGTCCAGGGACTTGAGCATGATGTGGTCACTGCCAGATGGGAGCCTGATCTCTGGTTTCCACTCGGAGGAGAGCTTCTGGGAGAAACCGGCAAGAAAGATACGAGACACCAGCAAGCTTTAGGTGAAACAGCTGGTAAGACCAGCTAACAGGAGGAATGTAAGGGAGTCACTAAATATTGGGGCAAAACGAAAATAAAACCCAGAGATATAGGGCATAGTTTTTATTACCAGCTTGAAAAACCTGAAAGTAAATGATCCTGTAGGTCAGAAGGTCTAACCTTGGGGGCTTGCAAATAAAAACAGTGGCAGATCCTCAGTGTGGCATGGGGCCAACCCTTCACTGCCCTGTCCATTACCTTGAGGGCGTGCAGGGACCCAGGCTATGCTCTGGAATGCTGGGCACATATCATAAGGACGCATGTTTGCTCAGTCACTCAGTGGTGTCTAACTCTTTGTGACCCTATGGACTGGAGCCTCCCAGGCTTCTCTGTCCATGGGATTCTCCAGGCAAGAATACTGGAATGGGTTGCCATGCCCTCCTCCAAGGAATCTTCCTGACCCAGGGATCGAACCCGAGGTTCTTAGGCCTCCTTCCACTGGCAGGTGGGAAGCCTTATCCTAACGGTGACGTAGAGGATGATCCAACAACTGGGATTCTTGTCCTGTTTTAGAATGTGGGTCACACTCAGGTGTGTGCTCACCTCTCTGACACGGGAACATGGCACAGATTCCACTTTTATTAAAAGCATTAAAAACTATCAGTTACGGAGCACCCGCTATAGGCCAGGGCCTGGACTGAAGGCTTTCTGCACATTTTCTCACTGGATCCCCACAACAAACCTGCGAGGGCTTTGGCCAGGCCCTCACTAAAGCTGATGATGGGGAAGAGGGAGGAGAAGGGAGGGAGAAAACAGGTGACTTGCCAAAGCCACAGAGGCAATCGAGTTGCGGGCAAGTGCCTCTGGGCCCAAGTGGGGATGTATCCTCTCACAGGAGGGAGCGCAACACACACATGCTTCAGGGAACAGGGTCTCTCTATTCCATGCAGTGTGAGCTGGTCTCTGAGGCTGCAGCTGGAGGTGTTGCTGGAGGTGCTGCTGACAGGGCTTGCCGTGGCCAGCAGAGCACTCCCAGGACATAACTTCTGGCACAAAGCTGGAGTTAGAGGGGCCCCCCTGTTTTCGAACGTTCTTTCCAGTCCTATCCTACACATCTGCTGGTGAATTTGTTCTGGGTGGGAGGGCTTGACACATGTCGACTGGATGATGGGCTGCTTCTGAGAAGAGCAGAACACGCTAGCAGTGTCCTGTGGAAGGTGAGCTAGCCTATGGCTGAGGCTGGAGGAAGTTACATTACAGGAAAGCCAGCCATCTTCCAGGCAAAATGCTTTGTATCAGCCAGAGAGAAGCCTTTAGGGTCGTGATAGCACACCTGTCGTGGCCATGATAGTGTGGAGAAATGCTGGAAGAGGGGCTCACAACCTCTGAGTTTAACAGAGAGCCAGACTGCCTTCACAGGGCTCTAAGTTAGCTCCTGCGAGAGTGAACAAAGAAATTCAGCTCTCTGTCTTTTGTCTTCTTTCTCTGAAAGGCTTCTTTCCTTGGCAAACATCATTGCAAAAGAGACGGACAGAATCTAAAGCAAATATTATGTTACATAATAAATATTAATAATGTATAATAATCAAAATATTTAGCAACAGTTGGGATTTCGAAGTGAGAGAGAGAGGATGGTTAAGGTTGTCAAAGCCTAACATATCCCAGTGTTTTGCCCGGCTGTCTTTTTAAAGCAGACCTGCCCGGCACTGCCAGAATAACCCTCCTGGAACACTGACATCCGATGGGGCCTTGCATGGAGCTATTTCCTGACCCAGCCTGCATGGTAGCAGTGGTTATTAGTTACCAAGTATAGTTTTCCCAGTGTCAGGCACACCTCAGCTTCTTTGCTTGTACTCTAATAACCAAGCTTTACAACTCGATAAGCTATCCCCCTTTTACCCATGGAGAAATGGAGGTGATGGGCCATTGGATGACCTACTTGGGGCACAGGCTACTAAGTGGTAAGGCTGGAATTGGATGCCATGTCTGTCTGGGCCACATCAGCCCAACAAATGCCAGAGGCATCCCCCCACCACACTGTCCACTTCCAGCGTTTTCCATGGGGCCATCTGCTTGGTACTTGTATTCTATTCCACATCGAGGAAGTTACAGGGACCTCTCAGCCAGCGATGCCTCTGGGCCGGGCCTTACAGAAGTCAACTGAGGTTCCTCCCCCCCACGTCAGGCTCCAACCTGGCTTCGCAATGAAGTAGGAGGGGGCTGAGTGACTGACAGGCGGCCCAGCAGCTAGGAGGTGTTCCCAGGGTGGGGTGGGGGGGGCTCTGTGCTGTACTGACTCTCTGCAAACCTAACCAGGTTAGGGCTCCCACCAGGTTAGGGCTTTGATGAGTAGGGGCTGATCAAAAGGCAGAGATGGAGTTAAGTCAAACTTTTTGGAAAAAGCCTTTCTTGAGTGCTATTTGAAGAAAGAAAACTCCACTCAGGTTATTTTCTACTGTCAAGAAATCCTAGCAAGAGGCTATTTGCAACGCTCAGATGCTGTCTCTGAATCTCCCAGCAATCGGTTATGGTTGGCGATGGCCAAGTATCGTTCTAAGACCAAAAAAAAAGAGAGGGTGATTTTCAGTTTGGGCGCTGGGGATGAAAGGTGGAATGTCAGAAATCTCTCATGGGCGGTGGGCAAACCAGGAAGAGAAAAGGCTAGGGCCAAGCTCACGGGTAGCGGCACAACCACAGGTCGGGTGGGCTACACTAGAGTGGAGGGAAGCTGAGGGAAGGAGACGGTTTAGGAGCTGAGGCAGCCCAGGCCAGAGGGCTTAGACCCCTGTCTCTTCAGTCAGACAGACTTGGATTCAAACCCTGGCTGCCTGACTGTGCGAGTCACGTGGTCACTAATTGCATAAACCTCATTCACTTCCTCTGTAAAGTAAGGATAACTGTTGAGACCAACTTCTTAGGGTTCTTGGGGGGAGAAAATGCATGTGATCACGGGCCCACATGCTTGGCCCATAACGCACTTTATCCAAGTCTGTTCCAAGGTTATCAGTATGTTATTTGCAAAAAAGTACTGAATGATGGGAAAATAACTTTGCAGGAAAACCTAGGAAGCAGAAAAATCAGTCACGGGTGGGTTTATCATTACCAGAATCCTTGTAGAGGTTTTATAATGGTCTCAGTGTGTCTGTCCATTCTATATACCGCATGTGTGCGCATGCATGCTCAGTGACGTCCCACTCTTTGTGACCCCAATGGACTGTGGTCTGCCAGGCTTTCTTGCTGGAATTTTCCAGGCAAGAGTCCTGGAGCGGGTTGCCATTTTCTACTCCAGGAGCTGTTCCCAACCCGAGGGCTGAACCACTCTTGTTTCCTGTGCATCTCCTGCAGTGCAGGCTGATTGCTGCTAAGCCACCGGGGAAGCCCCATATATAGCACAGTGAACTATATTCAACGCCATATGATAAGCCATATGGAAAAGAATATAAAAAAGGAATGTATATATGTATAACTGAATCTATAGAAGTAATGAACACAACAATGTAAATCAACTATACATCATTTGAAAAAAAAAATAAAATGGTGTCAGTGTGGATATGACCTAAAGGCTGTAAGTCAGTCTGGGAATTTAAAACCCTAACCTGGGCCCATGAGCCACCTGCCAGGTACATGGGCTGCCCTGCCCCCTTGCTCTAAAGACACTGTTGGTCCAGCAGGGCGGGTGATAGGGTTGTGGGTTGCAAGAAACCCGGGAAGGAGGCTACTCACCGCTCGGTATTTGACCAGGTAGTGTCGGATGGGGGAGCCGCCGTCGTCTTGCTTGATCACCTTCACCTTAATAGAGTTTCCATCCTCTCCCATCTGCCCTTCGAGCTTAGGTGCGCTGGGTTCCCCTGCAACAGCCAGGGAAATCACATGACATTTTCATCCACACAATGAAAATCCAGTCCATCAAAATGAGATGCAGTGATGGAGTGGGGCTGGACCCTTGATTTCTCAGCAATTCAAATGGTTCAAAAGCAAAACACGTGAAACTTTGAATTCCAGTTAGATGTCTCAGTCTTAACCCAAACTGAGAATGCCTTTTGAAAATGTTCTGGGAAACCACTCTCCCTCCTAGTATAGTATAGTCCTTTCACCATTTTAAAGAGAGGATTTTTTTTTTTTGGTCTGTCTCTTCCTGGTGCTTGCATTTTCTTTTAGCTGCTCCTCCAACTGCAGATTTAACTTTTATAAATCTGGTACATTTTAAGGAACAGCCTGAAATATGGGAAAATGTAGGCATTTAAGGAGAAAACTTATACCCATAAAATAAGTTTTCAAAGCAGCCTATTATTTTTTCCCTGGGATATATGATCTATTCGAGGGGTCTAATTCCTAACAGGAGTGGAATGATGCTGCATTCTTGTGACCAGCTTTTGCATGAATTAAATTTTATGACTTAGAGTCATTAAAAAAAAATAACAGGTTTCCAGTTGTGATTAAGTAAAGCATGATTTGCCATAGGCAAGTTTCCTGTAAGTATTCTGCATTTATGGCTCAACTGCCTTGGTGATAATCCTTGGTGCCTTGTATTAATGGAACGTTCATTAAAGTCTTTTTGTGAGAAGAGAGAGGGGAAAAATGTCTTCAGCATTTCTCAACAGAAAAAAAGTCAATGTTTCTCTTTTTTTTTGCAGTAACACTGTGAATCCAGGTTGGGAAGAAAGATGAGCTTGTATGTGACCAATTCTGAGGGCTGGCATGGTTCTCCTGTAAGATGCTAATTTATTTTAAGAGAAACTATTTCATTAGTATATGTTGAAAGCCATGAGATGATAGAACATCTGTTATAAAAAGTTAAAATGAAGATTTCAAACACCTGGGACCCTGGCACTTCTGGTGGAAACCACCTCTTGTATCTATTTCATGACCTCAGACAGAAGATTTGCAGAGCCTATAAAACAGTTACCTTCTGGGTGGGTGGTCCTAGCTTGTTCTCTGGAAGACAGACTCTCAGACATGGGACAGAAAAGCTGGGGGAGGCTTGTCACCAGGCTTTGGACCCCATCAGCCACAAGTGTGTTGCTTGGTAAGGCCAGCCCACCCCACCCAACTCACTCAGTCGCGCTGGGAACCTCACGATGCCCAAGGGGGCTGCTTTCCCCTTTGAGACAGGAGGAACCAGAGGCAAAACTGACGAGAGCCCTGCTACTCGGTCTGGGCGGGCCCCTGGCACACCCCCTGGAAGCTCAATTAACAGGACTGCCAGGTGCCCCTGTGCTGGCCACGGGGCTACAAAAAGCGGCAACAGGGAGGCTGTGTAATCTTAATGCCTGTGGGATAAAGTATTTACGAAAAGTTGAGCTTATGACTGGCTTCCTTTAATCAGTGACTAAGGAAAAAGAAAAAGATAATGGGCTTCAGATAGACTTGTCCTGTTTTTACACCACTGTCTAGCCACCAGCACCAATTATTCAGTGGAAAATACTTACAAATTCTGTTTAGATAATGTCTAAGTGTGCATGCGTTTCTAATTCTTTTGGACCATTATACATCTTAGACAATAATTAATTATGCCTCATGCCCCATCAGACATAACCAGTGCTAAAAAGAAACTCCAAGTGAAATATATTTTAGAGTAGTGAAGGAAGTCTGTGTAGATTCACCAATGTTGAACAATGAAGTAGGAGATGCGGAAGAACAGTACAAATTCTACTCTCTCACTGAATCGGGGTGACCAGCGCATGCTTGGTTAGCCTGTGACTTTCCAGGCGCTAGCACTGCAAGCCCTTTACCCTGGACAAACCCTTAGTCCCAGGTGAAATGGGATGGTGGTGACCCTGGACTGAATGAAGACTCACATTAATCGTAATAACTTTTTGGATTCAGAATTGCAACACTGAGTCTGTGGTTAATGATCTCTTTGCCTGAAGAGGGAGAGGAGGAGGTGGTATCAGTGGCCCTTCCAACACACCCACCAGGCAAGGACCTGTTTCTCCCCCGAGACCTCCCAGGAAGGGAAATAGAGATTATTCCGCTGGGGCTGCTCTGCTGCCGTGAAGATACCTTTAGAACTGAATGCTACGGAGGCCACAGCAGAGCCCAGGGAATTTAGTGCCTTGGCCAGATCACCGCCTCAGTCTCCAGGTTTGCAAAACACCAGATGCCCCCAAGGGCTCCTTCTTCTTCTGACATCATCGCGACAGTCACTGTGCTAGGACGAGCTCTCAAGAGCACCCTGGCTGTGTTCACGATGCCGTGAAACACAGGACACCAAATCTGGGATGTACAGTCAATTTTAGGGAAATGCGCCCCAAAACAATTCCATATCTCTTTGCCACAAAACTGCCCATTTTCCTACAAATTAAAAAAAAAGTCTTTTCAAAAATTCCTGTCTTTGAAAAAACAGACCCTAAGAGTCTTCAAAGATATGTGAACAAAAATCTCGCCAAGGAAACCTTGTGAAAACCAAAAGCCCTAATGACCTGCTCTTACGTTTGGATTTGTTTCAGAAAAAAAAAATACAGACGGAATCACAGAGAAATCACTCAAAACTATACCATGGAACACAATTCTAACATCTACAGAAGNTGTCGTGGCCATGATAGTGTGGAGAAATGCTGGAAGAGGGGCTCACAACCTCTGAGTTTAACAGAGAGCCAGACTGCCTTCACAGGGCTCTAAGTTAGCTCCTGCGAGAGTGAACAAAGAAATTCAGCTCTCTGTCTTTTGTCTTCTTTCTCTGAAAGGCTTCTTTCCTTGGCAAACATCATTGCAAAAGAGACGGACAGAATCTAAAGCAAATATTATGTTACATAATAAATATTAATAATGTATAATAATCAAAATATTTAGCAACAGTTGGGATTTCGAAGTGAGAGAGAGAGGATGGTTAAGGTTGTCAAAGCCTAACATATCCCAGTGTTTTGCCCGGCTGTCTTTTTAAAGCAGACCTGCCCGGCACTGCCAGAATAACCCTCCTGGAACACTGACATCCGATGGGGCCTTGCATGGAGCTATTTCCTGACCCAGCCTGCATGGTAGCAGTGGTTATTAGTTACCAAGTATAGTTTTCCCAGTGTCAGGCACACCTCAGCTTCTTTGCTTGTACTCTAATAACCAAGCTTTACAACTCGATAAGCTATCCCCCTTTTACCCATGGAGAAATGGAGGTGATGGGCCATTGGATGACCTACTTGGGGCACAGGCTACTAAGTGGTAAGGCTGGAATTGGATGCCATGTCTGTCTGGGCCACATCAGCCCAACAAATGCCAGAGGCATCCCCCCACCACACTGTCCACTTCCAGCGTTTTCCATGGGGCCATCTGCTTGGTACTTGTATTCTATTCCACATCGAGGAAGTTACAGGGACCTCTCAGCCAGCGATGCCTCTGGGCCGGGCCTTACAGAAGTCAACTGAGGTTCCTCCCCCCCACGTCAGGCTCCAACCTGGCTTCGCAATGAAGTAGGAGGGGGCTGAGTGACTGACAGGCGGCCCAGCAGCTAGGAGGTGTTCCCAGGGTGGGGTGGGGGGGGCTCTGTGCTGTACTGACTCTCTGCAAACCTAACCAGGTTAGGGCTCCCACCAGGTTAGGGCTTTGATGAGTAGGGGCTGATCAAAAGGCAGAGATGGAGTTAAGTCAAACTTTTTGGAAAAAGCCTTTCTTGAGTGCTATTTGAAGAAAGAAAACTCCACTCAGGTTATTTTCTACTGTCAAGAAATCCTAGCAAGAGGCTATTTGCAACGCTCAGATGCTGTCTCTGAATCTCCCAGCAATCGGTTATGGTTGGCGATGGCCAAGTATCGTTCTAAGACCAAAAAAAAAGAGAGGGTGATTTTCAGTTTGGGCGCTGGGGATGAAAGGTGGAATGTCAGAAATCTCTCATGGGCGGTGGGCAAACCAGGAAGAGAAAAGGCTAGGGCCAAGCTCACGGGTAGCGGCACAACCACAGGTCGGGTGGGCTACACTAGAGTGGAGGGAAGCTGAGGGAAGGAGACGGTTTAGGAGCTGAGGCAGCCCAGGCCAGAGGGCTTAGACCCCTGTCTCTTCAGTCAGACAGACTTGGATTCAAACCCTGGCTGCCTGACTGTGCGAGTCACGTGGTCACTAATTGCATAAACCTCATTCACTTCCTCTGTAAAGTAAGGATAACTGTTGAGACCAACTTCTTAGGGTTCTTGGGGGGAGAAAATGCATGTGATCACGGGCCCACATGCTTGGCCCATAACGCACTTTATCCAAGTCTGTTCCAAGGTTATCAGTATGTTATTTGCAAAAAAGTACTGAATGATGGGAAAATAACTTTGCAGGAAAACCTAGGAAGCAGAAAAATCAGTCACGGGTGGGTTTATCATTACCAGAATCCTTGTAGAGGTTTTATAATGGTCTCAGTGTGTCTGTCCATTCTATATACCGCATGTGTGCGCATGCATGCTCAGTGACGTCCCACTCTTTGTGACCCCAATGGACTGTGGTCTGCCAGGCTTTCTTGCTGGAATTTTCCAGGCAAGAGTCCTGGAGCGGGTTGCCATTTTCTACTCCAGGAGCTGTTCCCAACCCGAGGGCTGAACCACTCTTGTTTCCTGTGCATCTCCTGCAGTGCAGGCTGATTGCTGCTAAGCCACCGGGGAAGCCCCATATATAGCACAGTGAACTATATTCAACGCCATATGATAAGCCATATGGAAAAGAATATAAAAAAGGAATGTATATATGTATAACTGAATCTATAGAAGTAATGAACACAACAATGTAAATCAACTATACATCATTTGAAAAAAAAAATAAAATGGTGTCAGTGTGGATATGACCTAAAGGCTGTAAGTCAGTCTGGGAATTTAAAACCCTAACCTGGGCCCATGAGCCACCTGCCAGGTACATGGGCTGCCCTGCCCCCTTGCTCTAAAGACACTGTTGGTCCAGCAGGGCGGGTGATAGGGTTGTGGGTTGCAAGAAAAAAAAAAAATAAAATGGTGTCAGTGTGGATATGACCTAAAGGCTGTAAGTCAGTCTGGGAATTTAAAACCCTAACCTGGGCCCATGAGCCACCTGCCAGGTACATGGGCTGCCCTGCCCCCTTGCTCTAAAGACACTGTTGGTCCAGCAGGGCGGGTGATAGGGTTGTGGGTTGCAAGAAACCCGGGAAGGAGGCTACTCACCGCTCGGTATTTGACCAGGTAGTGTCGGATGGGGGAGCCGCCGTCGTCTTGCTTGATCACCTTCACCTTAATAGAGTTTCCATCCTCTCCCATCTGCCCTTCGAGCTTAGGTGCGCTGGGTTCCCCTGCAACAGCCAGGGAAATCACATGACATTTTCATCCACACAATGAAAATCCAGTCCATCAAAATGAGATGCAGTGATGGAGTGGGGCTGGACCCTTGATTTCTCAGCAATTCAAATGGTTCAAAAGCAAAACACGTGAAACTTTGAATTCCAGTTAGATGTCTCAGTCTTAACCCAAACTGAGAATGCCTTTTGAAAATGTTCTGGGAAACCACTCTCCCTCCTAGTATAGTATAGTCCTTTCACCATTTTAAAGAGAGGATTTTTTTTTTTTGGTCTGTCTCTTCCTGGTGCTTGCATTTTCTTTTAGCTGCTCCTCCAACTGCAGATTTAACTTTTATAAATCTGGTACATTTTAAGGAACAGCCTGAAATATGGGAANAAAGAGAGGATTTTTTTTTTTTGGTCTGTCTCTTCCTGGTGCTTGCATTTTCTTTTAGCTGCTCCTCCAACTGCAGATTTAACTTTTATAAATCTGGTACATTTTAAGGAACAGCCTGAAATATGGGAAAATGTAGGCATTTAAGGAGAAAACTTATACCCATAAAATAAGTTTTCAAAGCAGCCTATTATTTTTTCCCTGGGATATATGATCTATTCGAGGGGTCTAATTCCTAACAGGAGTGGAATGATGCTGCATTCTTGTGACCAGCTTTTGCATGAATTAAATTTTATGACTTAGAGTCATTAAAAAAAAATAACAGGTTTCCAGTTGTGATTAAGTAAAGCATGATTTGCCATAGGCAAGTTTCCTGTAAGTATTCTGCATTTATGGCTCAACTGCCTTGGTGATAATCCTTGGTGCCTTGTATTAATGGAACGTTCATTAAAGTCTTTTTGTGAGAAGAGAGAGGGGAAAAATGTCTTCAGCATTTCTCAACAGAAAAAAAGTCAATGTTTCTCTTTTTTTTTGCAGTAACACTGTGAATCCAGGTTGGGAAGAAAGATGAGCTTGTATGTGACCAATTCTGAGGGCTGGCATGGTTCTCCTGTAAGATGCTAATTTATTTTAAGAGAAACTATTTCATTAGTATATGTTGAAAGCCATGAGATGATAGAACATCTGTTATAAAAAGTTAAAATGAAGATTTCAAACACCTGGGACCCTGGCACTTCTGGTGGAAACCACCTCTTGTATCTATTTCATGACCTCAGACAGAAGATTTGCAGAGCCTATAAAACAGTTACCTTCTGGGTGGGTGGTCCTAGCTTGTTCTCTGGAAGACAGACTCTCAGACATGGGACAGAAAAGCTGGGGGAGGCTTGTCACCAGGCTTTGGACCCCATCAGCCACAAGTGTGTTGCTTGGTAAGGCCAGCCCACCCCACCCAACTCACTCAGTCGCGCTGGGAACCTCACGATGCCCAAGGGGGCTGCTTTCCCCTTTGAGACAGGAGGAACCAGAGGCAAAACTGACGAGAGCCCTGCTACTCGGTCTGGGCGGGCCCCTGGCACACCCCCTGGAAGCTCAATTAACAGGACTGCCAGGTGCCCCTGTGCTGGCCACGGGGCTACAAAAAGCGGCAACAGGGAGGCTGTGTAATCTTAATGCCTGTGGGATAAAGTATTTACGAAAAGTTGAGCTTATGACTGGCTTCCTTTAATCAGTGACTAAGGAAAAAGAAAAAGATAATGGGCTTCAGATAGACTTGTCCTGTTTTTACACCACTGTCTAGCCACCAGCACCAATTATTCAGTGGAAAATACTTACAAATTCTGTTTAGATAATGTCTAAGTGTGCATGCGTTTCTAATTCTTTTGGACCATTATACATCTTAGACAATAATTAATTATGCCTCATGCCCCATCAGACATAACCAGTGCTAAAAAGAAACTCCAAGTGAAATATATTTTAGAGTAGTGAAGGAAGTCTGTGTAGATTCACCAATGTTGAACAATGAAGTAGGAGATGCGGAAGAACAGTACAAATTCTACTCTCTCACTGAATCGGGGTGACCAGCGCATGCTTGGTTAGCCTGTGACTTTCCAGGCGCTAGCACTGCAAGCCCTTTACCCTGGACAAACCCTTAGTCCCAGGTGAAATGGGATGGTGGTGACCCTGGACTGAATGAAGACTCACATTAATCGTAATAACTTTTTGGATTCAGAATTGCAACACTGAGTCTGTGGTTAATGATCTCTTTGCCTGAAGAGGGAGAGGAGGAGGTGGTATCAGTGGCCCTTCCAACACACCCACCAGGCAAGGACCTGTTTCTCCCCCGAGACCTCCCAGGAAGGGAAATAGAGATTATTCCGCTGGGGCTGCTCTGCTGCCGTGAAGATACCTTTAGAACTGAATGCTACGGAGGCCACAGCAGAGCCCAGGGAATTTAGTGCCTTGGCCAGATCACCGCCTCAGTCTCCAGGTTTGCAAAACACCAGATGCCCCCAAGGGCTCCTTCTTCTTCTGACATCATCGCGACAGTCACTGTGCTAGGACGAGCTCTCAAGAGCACCCTGGCTGTGTTCACGATGCCGTGAAACACAGGACACCAAATCTGGGATGTACAGTCAATTTTAGGGAAATGCGCCCCAAAACAATTCCATATCTCTTTGCCACAAAACTGCCCATTTTGCTACAAATTAAAAAAAAAGTCTTTTCAAAAATTCCTGTCTTTGAAAAAACAGACCCTAAGAGTCTTCAAAGATATGTGAACAAAAATCTCGCCAAGGAAACCTTGTGAAAACCAAAAGCCCTAATGACCTGCTCTTACGTTTGGATTTGTTTCAGAAAAAAAAAATACAGACGGAATCACAGAGAAATCACTCAAAACTATACCATGGAACACAATTCTAACATCTACAGAAGTCAGAACACTATAATTTGCCATCATTTTATTCGAGGGACTACCATGGAACTCTGATATGTATTGCTTTCTCATAGAACTCAGGGCATTTTATATCATATCATGTATGTATTTTTTACTTTTTGGCTATACCACACGGCCCGAGGGATCTCAGCTCCCTGACCAGGGATCTAATGTGGTTAGATCTAACCCTGCAGTGGAAGAACGGGGTCTTAACCACTGGACAGGGACATTCCTATATTATATCATTTAGAGTGCTTTAAAGATGATTTATTCATCAAATGCACATTCAGTATCTATTAGGTACCATGTAGTCCATTAGGCATTTGAGTTTCAGTGGTGATTAAAACAAGATTTTGCCTGCTAAAGGAAAAAACTTACTCAATTCTTATTCAATTCTTTGAATTGTGGGGCCCTTGTACAGAAATCTAATTTTTCCTATGATGGTGTTTCTAAAGGAAGATCCTATTGGACTAATATCATAGAGATTATGACTAACTTTATGGCCATGCAACTTGCTGTCAGTACACACAGATGTGGAAAGAGTGATATTTGTTTAATCAGTTGCCTTATTCATCTTCAAATGTTCACTGGGAGCCAATATTTTTAAAGATTAGAAATGGGGTGAAAGAAATGATTTCCTAAGCTTTCTGCAAAGAGAATGTTCCAGCCCTGCCTGATGAGGGAGGCCAAAGAAACGGGCCTGCATTCAGGAGGCTGGCTGCTTTATTGAACACATTAAGAGAGGAAATTATTTAGAGGGTCCCAACATAGCAGCGGCAGCAGCAGCAGCAGCAGCAACATGCACTCTGTTTCGAGATGGATGCTCTGATTGAAATCATTATGGGTAATTTCAGCAAAACCAATATTGTAATTATTTGTAAATGTTGGTTTGCAATTCAGCAGCAATCGGCAGGTGGCTCTGAGAAAACCCCTGGGGTTAATTATACCCTCTGAGTTTAGCTTTAACCATGAGTCAAATTTTTTTCCCCAAATATTTTATGTAAAGACTAAAACAGTGGTATTCGTAAAAATAAACCTTGTCGATAAAATTTGTAAATGTTGGTTTGCAATTCAGCAGCAATCGGCAGGTGGCTCTGAGAAAACCCCTGGGGTTAATTATACCCTCTGAGTTTAGCTTTAACCATGAGTCAAATTTTTTTCCCCAAATATTTTATGTAAAGACTAAAACAGTGGTATTCGTAAAAATAAACCTTGTCGATAAAACATAAAATATCAGGCAGTTCTGGTATTTTCTAGAAGAATGCAAATCATGTATAGAAGGAAAAAAAAAGAATGTACCAGAGAGACCACATACAGTCAAAAATATTACTGGCAGGTCCTATAAATTCCCCTTAGAAACCATAATTGAGATGTGTATTTCTGGCCATGCAGATTGTAGGTTCTTCTTTATAATTACGGTGCTACTGGGCCCTAAAATCAGAGTCAGCTTCATGTCTTTCCCCGAGTCAGCAGAAGCCCTGGGATCAGCAAACTACTGCTGGATATCTGAATCCCACAACAAAAATTCTAGCAAGCCCAGGGCCTCTGAACAGCAATTGTGAATTTTGGAAGGAAAACAATATTCCACTTCTCACTCAAAGAGCTCAAGAACCTAGAGTTGTACATTCTGAATGGAACACTAATTGGCTGACAGGCCTGCCTGAGACAGGCTGGACCTGGGTTCTCTCTTCACTGCCTTTGCTCTCTCTCTCATCAGGACCCCACAGGGGCTTCTGAGAAAACCCAGTGATGGGCATAGGGCCTGCATTAGAACCTTTTACTATCAAATAAGATTGCCTGGCATTAAAAATACTATTTGCTCTGTTTATCCTAATGCCTCTTCTCCCTTACTGATTACTTCTTGTAAGTGATTTCAAACTGTCGGTTTTAAGACATATAATGCAGCTGATCTGATGTGACACCTATTTGATTTTTCCAACTCAGGAATATTCAGAATTACATCAAGAGGTCAGAAGTTTGAATGGGCCTTAGGGGGATCAGCAAATTACCAAAGGGAATCAGGATTAATTATTAGACCACTAATTCTCCTTCCTCAGACCAACCTCTTAGCCCTAATATCAAACAGATCAATGTGATCTATGCCACACACAATCCTGGAGCCTCAGAACCTCCCTGATGGTGCTTTGGCAGCAGACCTGGCTATTCTATTCAGAGGTGGTTTTCTTATACCCAAAGAGTGGCCAGCAGTGCTTGGGCAGGCACCGATACGTCTCAAGCACCGCTCCCCCAAACCAGGCCTTGGGAGGAAAGCATTCTTTTTCTCCTGAACACTTTGCTCCTAACTGTCAAGGATTCGCTGTGCTAGTGTGACCTGACCCTTTGTCATCCTCGTCCCTGGCTCTGAGGAGTGCTGGGGTACAGAATGAGTGGTCCTCGGTGTGGCCAGCTCCCTTGTTTCCACAGAGAAAAGATGCTTGGCTCTCTGCGGCTGTGCTCACGGAGGCACCCCGTCCACAAAGCTTTCCAGCGCGAGTTTTCTCGGGAATTGTGAATGAGTGCTGGGGGTAGGGTGGGGAGGCTTGGCGCTACTGAGGACAAGTTAGACAGCGAAAAATGAACTCTGACAGACTGAACCACAGAAATACCAAATCCCTTCTCGTGGGTGTCATGAAAACACCAGCAGATTAATTGATCAATTATCTTTGTTTCATCATCCTAAAAAGAAAATATGACCACGAAGGTATGGCTTGTGGTTATGGGGCTGATCCAGGCTGAGGAAGTTAAAGACAGAAATAACTGCCAACACCACCAATTAACTCGGCTCCTGCCTCCGAGGCCACAAAGGGGGCGGGGGTTGTGAACATCTCCAACAGCAGTTCATGGACATTAGGTGAGTTAGAAGAAGCATGAGGCTCCTGGGAGGTTTCAACCCTTCTCCTGGTAAACCCCAGGGAAATGGGCACTTTCCATGGCCCCCAGTCTCTGCCCACGGGATTTGGGCTGATATACGTCACGTCACTGACTTGGTCCCTTCACGCTAGCTTTCTACCCTAGTAACCACCAGTGCAGGGAATCCTTGGGAATAAAGGCAATTAGAACAGAACCCCTCGTGAAAAGTCTATGTCGACCTGCCAGAGACCGTGGCAATCCAGACACACAGCTGTAAAAAATAAAGGAGGGGGTGGAAGGGATGGTTAGTGATGTTTTCAATCTAAGAAGGAAGAGTGGGTGTTAAAAGAGTTTAGTTCATCAGAATCAGCATTTCCTAGTACGAGTCAGTGTCAGTAGCTAAAGAAAAAGAGATCATTATAAATGGGTGGGAAGGGATCCATGCTCAAACATGCTGCACGCAGACGGGAGGGTGGGGAGGGTGCAGGGGGCGTCTCATCACACGCATGCTGGAGGGGAGGGGAGTCCCATTTACACAGAGTCCTCGGTAGCTGATGGAGTCACCAGAGGAAGCAGGCCTTGCAGTTATGTGATGCTGTGATAGCAGAAATAAACTTTGACATCAGGGGGCTCAAAGCTTTGCTTCCAGCAAACCCACGCCTGTGCCCTTGGGCCATGCACTTCCCTGTCATGGACTCTGCCTGCAGAGCTCTGTGGGCTCAGGGTCCAAGTGGCCCAGGGCTGGTGCTCAATGCCTGTGTTCATCTCTCCTCTTCTGGACAGAAACTGAAGGTGCATAGAACATCCAGCATACGTTAAACACATCCTAGGCAATTTGGCGGGGCGGTGGTGGAGGGTAGTGGACACCGAGTTTAACCATTTGTGGGTGTACAACCTACCCATTGCTCACTTAAACCATTTTCATTAGGCCTAACTCACCTGAAAGCCTTACTTAAGCCTAGAGGAACCATCCCTAACTAAGTTTTATTTCTCTCGCCTGTGAATTTTATTTGCTCCAGCCTCTCCATTCTTTTCCATTCTATTACTAAGGGCCATTTCCTGCTGTGTCTTGCTCATCTGAGTAACAGTTCTCTGCTGGCCCCCTTGCAAAAGGCAGAAGAGGGGT
This sequence comes from Oreotragus oreotragus, assembly GCA_006410675.1. Lineage (NCBI taxonomy): Eukaryota > Metazoa > Chordata > Mammalia > Artiodactyla > Bovidae > Oreotragus > Oreotragus oreotragus. Next base: position 87,706 of record SJYX01017108.1, read on the forward strand.
GATTTGATGAGGGGTTGATCACATTTCGAAATTCCACAGTCTCCCAGTGTTTTAGTACTGGCCACATTTCCTACTGACAGCCAAGACCACAGCTAAGGTGTGTTTCTAGGGCAGCTGCGAGAAACACCTTCAAACATTTCTAGCCTTGCTTAAAATGTCTGCAAGAGATAGCTCCTCAGAGGTGTGAATTAGCTTCTATCTTGTGCTTCATTCTGAATCACAGCATTGCACAGAAATGACTAAACTTGGGTTTAAAGAAGAAACTAAGGTTTCAATCCAGTTATCTGCTCATACGTCAGCTTCCAGGGGGAAGGTTCAGCATCTGAGCAGTCATCTCAAGTCTGAAAAGTGCCTGTCTCCCTTGAAACCACATTTTTGGAGTGGGACTTGGAGTTTAGACAATTGTAGGCTCCCAGCGTTTTTTCTTCTCCCTTAAGATTCACAGATCAAGGTAATTTTTAAAGCTAGGTCCAAGTTCTAAGCATAACAGAGGTTCCCTGACTTGGGGACCACCCCTGGTATCATGCATGCGTGCTCAGTTTTGTCTGACTTTTTGAGACCCTGTGGAATGTAGACCACCAGGCTCCTCTGTCCATGGGATTTCCCAGGCAAGAATGCTGGAGTGGATTGCCATTTCTTCCTCTAGGGTATCTTCCCGACCCAGAGATCGAACTGGCGTCTCCTGCGTTGGCAGGCAGATTCTTTCCCAGAGCCATCTGGGAAGCTTCGGGGACATCCCTCCTTTATTTCATATGATGTAAATGCTGAACATCCTCTTGTTTGGAAATGAGGACCCTCCCATCCAAGATCCTGTCCAGGAGTCTGACTGTAAATGGGACTGACTTGGGGCTCTGTGGCCATGCCCAGAGAGCTGAAGTCCTCACAGGGGTCAGTGTGCAGGTTGACGGGTGCCACACACAGGGTTCACACACGTGGGGCGCACGGGACGCAGGGCAGACCAGGGACAGAACACATGCAAGACGAGCGGCTGACGGTCCTGTTCGTGTGGATGTCGCCCAATCAGCTCTCCGAGAAGCGAGGTCGCCGGGGACCCCCTTGCATGCATGGGCACCCTGGGAGGTTACTGGTGTTAGTTTCACTTTCGTGATCATTGCAGCCTATATGTGTCTCAGGTAGTGATGTGAAGTACAAATTTCCAGTTAGGAGGCAATGGCACGCATGTGACTCCCAGGGCAGGTTTGAATGGGTGTTTGATTTTACTCGGGCATAGCTGTGAGCAGAGGCTTCATTTTCCTGTCACGGTCATGGTAAGCAAGAAATGCTTTTACAGGATTGTGACAGTCACAATATTAACGAATTATTTCGTCACTCCTTTGAGCTTAATTAGGCTATAAGTTTATTTCCTTTGCTGCAAGGGTCAATGGTGGGCTTTTGGATTACATGGTGATCATCAATCATGGTAATTGTTACATGACTTTCGCTTTGCTTTTTCTTTCCTCCTGCCTGGGGCGGGTGGCAGGTCACTTGCAAAGTGATACCTTGGCCATTACAGCCAAACTGCTCTAATTCCAAATCCTTAAATCTCTCATTTCAGAAAGTCCTCCAGCTGCATGAATTTTACGAAACATTCTCACTGGTTTCAAGCAAATACAATCTTTGTGATGGACACATTTCTCTCTGTAGGTGTTCAATGTTATGTTTTCATGGAAATGTGACGTTTTATAACAACTGTGCTTTGGAGAACTACTGGATAAAGTGAGATAACCATGCTATAAAGCTCACTTACAACATTGCTTTCTGGGAAATAAAGTTTATGAACTATCTGGTAAAAATTCAAGGGTGCAAATTTGGCTGTGGTTAAAGTGACTTTACCGTAGCCAGATTTCTTGAAGCAAAACATTAAATTGAAGGCTGTCTTGGTATCAAACTGTCATCTAAAGGCTCCAAAGGTTGATGAATTTTGGACGTGCACTGAGAACAAGAGGAAATCTCTCAAATGAGTTCGCTTAGGAAATCTGAGACAGGAAGAAATGAGTGGGCCCTATGTGCCAGGCTGTGGTCCCAGATTTATTTCATGATTCAGAACAAAGAGTTTTACCTTCTGTTCACCAGCGTGGACGACATCATCAGCACCATGCAAGCCACATGACAAAGTCACATGATACGCACGCACATGATTGGTTGAAAGGAAAGTGGAGGAGATCACATGGAAAATACAAAAAAATTAAAAACTGATGTAAACAATGGGCAGGGAGAAAAATCAACAACAAAATCACAGACTAAATAAAAGGAGAAATTAAATTAAATTAGCAGCATATATAAGAAACATCGGGAGGGCAGTAAAACTGCCCAGAAATAGAAGACTAATAAATCATAAAGAGCATTTGGTTAACAACACCGATAAGCATTAGATACAGCTGCAACACTGCATATTAATACCACATCAAGGAGCACGGACACTTGTTTTGAAATGGGGAGTTGTCTCTGCCAGGACCCGGATGCCAAAGTCAATCCAGGAGACTGCTGAAGGAGAAGAAAAAGGCGAGTTATTCTTCACAGATTCCAGAAATGTCTCGGCATCCTTGGGAAGCAAGGGCAATGAAACAGAGCATGGTCATGAAGGAAGAGTCCCATGATTGGCTGCCCTGGAAGAATAAAATATCATATTACATCGAGAAAAGTCATTTCATGTTTCCTTTGGAGCGATGAGGAGGGGGGTGTGGACCGAGGGAAGTCTGCTGGGTGCAGGCAGAGAAGGTGGCCAGGAATCTCATCTTCCTTCTCTATTTGTCTACTCAGGTTATCCAAGGGCCGCCACGACACACCCTGATCGGGACACATCTAAGAGGAGGGGCCACTGTTTTGCTCCCTACATCTGTGAGTCTGCTTCTTTTTTTTGCCATAGTCACTAGTTTGCTGTATTTTTCAGAGTCTCCATACACGTGACATTTGTCCTTCTCTGTCTGATCTATTTCACTTAGCATAAGGGTTACCAGTGAGGAACAAGTACCAGCTATTTGGTTTAAAAGAAGCTACAAGGATATATTGTACAACACAGGGACTAGAGCCAATGTTTTATGATAACTACAAATGGATATAACCTTTAAAATTGTGAGTCATTCTATTGTACACCTGTAATTTATAATATTGTACAGCAACTACGTGTCAATAAAAAATAAAAAAGTAAAGAACCATGAAGCAGTCTAATAAAGATTCTAGCAAAACAATAATAAAAAAAAAAAGAGGCCAGTGAGGAAAGGGAATAGGTTTCCTTCTGGGGGTTGAGGTCAGAGCTCTGTCAACAGCAGAAACCGAACCGCTGGCCCAACGGGCCAAGAGTTGGACATTAGACACATGCTTGGCCATTTGTGGATACAGTCATCTCTTTAGACTTGGAGTGAACAGGTAAGACATGAATGTGACTTCTACAATGAAAAGTAGTTTTCTTCTTTGGATATGTCTACATTCCCTTTGACCTGTGTTCTGTTTACATCTGATTTTCCACCGTATGACTGTGTTTCTTCTAAAGGACTTTTGGGTTCCCCATCTTAACTTGCACAGGCCAATGGGCATTTTGGCTGTCACTGGTAGAAGCTAACTAACAGAGAACGCAGACAGAGAGGCAAGGTGAAGATTCGTTTCTGCCCAAAGCACACCACTGTTTAAAAGTGATTCGAGAGAAATGCTTCAATCAAGTGAGGGCCCTCGCCACTGTGGGCTGGTACAGCGTTCGCTTCTCATTGTCTGATGCTGCATAGGATCTGGCATGTTCCAACCATGGGTGTCTGCAGGAATTATCCACAACTGAGCAGTTTCTCCTTTTTCTATTTGAAAGTGAAAGTGTTAGTCACTCAGTCGTGTCCAACTCTTTGCGACCAACTCCATGGACTATAGCCTGCCAGGCTCCTCTGCCCATGGAATTCTCCAGGCAAGAACATTGGAGTGGGTAGCCATTCCCTTCTCCAGGGAATCTTCCTGACCCAGGGGTCAAGCCCAGGTTTCCTGCATTGCAGGCAGCTTCTTTGCCGTCTGAGCCAGCAGAGTACCTTCATTCACTCCTAATTATAAATGGATTCATACACACATACACACAGAAAGCAAAAAGCGAAAGACACTTTTTATATTCACCCCTATTGACCAATAATGCACATATTTTTGGATGCTTCTAGCCACTCTGCTATTAGTCCCACTGCAATTCACACGTGCTACATCCTGCCTTGCAGTTTAGAAATACATTCATGCTCAACACGGGCTGCTGCTCAATTGAGTCTGTCTTTCTATTCTCCCAGTAACCACTGGGACTTACAATCTGGGTCAGTAGTCAAGTGGTTCAAAATAAAGGAGACTCAGACTTTCTTCTCTTTGGATGTCCCTACTCATCATTTTATCCGTGGGCAGACATGCTTGATGTTTAAAAATGAAACCCACGTCTGGGGAGAGACACTTAATTTCTCCATAACAAAAAACTGGATCCAAGATTGTGTTTTACTTCCAGAGAAGACCAACCTACAGTGAGACACCTTAAATACAACCCGAGCTGTGCAAGGACATTGTGTAGCCTTTTCCCGCTACGCTCGGCATGGCATACATACTGCGCCCAAGATGCAAAGGATTGGGGCATCACTGTTAGCAGAAGAAATGGTGCTGTTAGTCTTATTCCTTTTCCAAATGCAAAGAAACCCATCACTTGAATTAAACCCATGCGAGCACAGCTCATTGTCGCCTGCCTGCTCTGCTGACAAAACGAAACCTCAAAAGCATCAGGAATTAAAATTCACTGCAGCACACACGGAGGGAACACCAAGAAAGCAGACCCTAAGCTATGTTCTGCAGGAGAAAAAAGAGCCATTTCATGCAACACGCAGGAACTATTTTCTTCTCTGTTCAATTATGCATCAGAAATCCTGGCCCACAGAGTGGGGTGGGAGCCATACTTTGCATTCTTGCTTTCTGCCTTCTGCTCTGACTGCCTTTAATGAGATGCATGCCATTTTCCCTGTGTACTCAGAAATATTATAAAATCTAAAACTCACACACAACTATGGACACACACACACACACACACACACACACATGCTCCAGTTGGCCTGTCAGGGCTTTCAGGCCTAACACACAAATGCACTTCATTAGAGCATCACAAAGACGAGTTCGGAACATGTTTCAGGTTGTGATGAAGTGTGATGTTTTCCACGATGGCAAAGATGGGACAGTTCGGCCCTGACTCCACCATTCGGAGATGGATTCCAGAACTTTCATCTGGACTCTCAAAACTTGAGAGAGCCTGGTTGTTTTTTCTCAGGCCATAATTTTTCTAGCATGAGGGAGGTGGCCCAGGGTGTGCTCAGGGCACACATGTCCTCTCTCTGCAGGAGCAAAGGAGGGCACGTAGTCAAGGAGCAGAGGCTCCCTCCTGCCTCACCGCTCCTTCCCCCAGGCAGCCAGCTTCTCCTGTTCCTTCCCTTATTTTCACTCTTTCAGGTATTCTGTTTTAATGTGTGTGTGAGCATGTGTGTGTCTCTGTGTGTGCGTTTCTGTGTGTGGGGTCCTCTGTGTATCTGTGTCTTTCTGGGTGTATCTGTGTCTCTCTGTTTGTGTGTGTGTGTGTGTGCATGCGTGTGTCTCTGTGTGTGCGTTTCTCTGTGTGTTTCTGTGTGTGGGGGTCCTCTGTGTGTCTGCTTCTCTGGATGTGTCTGTGTCTCTCTGTGTGTGTTTGTGTGTCTCTGTGTGCGTGTGTCTGTGTGTGTTTCTGTGTGCGTGTCTGTGTGTCTGTGTGTGTGCACATCTGTGTGTGTGTCTGTATGTGTGTCTCTCTGTGTGTGCACATGTCAGTGTCTCTGTGTGTGCCTGTGTGTGTATGTGTTTGTGTGTGCACGTGTATCTCTGTGTGTGTGTGCCTGTGTGTATCTGTGTATCTGTGTGTGCACGTGTGTCAGTGTCTCTGTGTGTGCCTGTGTGTGCATGTGTGTCAGTGTCTCTGTGTGTGCGTTTGTGTCTGTGTGTGCATGTGTGTCTCTGTGTGTGCCTGTGTGTCAGTGTCTCTGTGTGTGCCTGTGTGTGCACATGTGTCAGTGTCTCTGTGTGTACATGTGTCTGTGTGCATGTTTGTGTCTGCACGTGTGTCTCTGTGTGTGACTGTGTGTACCTGTGTCTCTGTGTGTGCCTGTGTGTGTATCTGTGTGTGCACGTGTCGGTGTCTCTGTGTGTGTATCTGTGTGTGCGCGTGTCAGTGTGTGTGTGTGTACATGTGTCTGTGTGCATGTTTGTCTGTGTGCACGTGTGTCTGTGTGTGTGTGTACCTGTGTGTGTACCTGTGTGTGTCTCTGTGTGTTTGTGTGTCTCTGTGTGCGTGTGTCTGTTTCTGTGTGCATGTGTGTGTGTGTGCACATCTGTGTGTGTGCCTGTGTATCTGTGTGTGCATGTCTCTGTGTGTGCATGTGTCTGTGTGCATGTGTTTGTGTCTGCATGTGTGTCTCTGTGTGTGTGTGTGTATGCCTGTGTGTACCTGTGTGTGTATCTGTGTGTGCGCACACCTCTGCGGTGGAGAGACAATGAAAGCTGGGAAGAGAAGCTCTCCTTTTGTCTTCTCAGCATTTCTCTAACCCTTTTCTGTTTTTAAACTTGCGGGTACATTTGGAAGGGTCTCCTTGTGCACAGAGCTCTCTTCAAGAATCACCCCTGTCTTTTGGTGACGCTAGTTCCGCTCTCTTGGCCGGGCAGACAGCATGCTTAGGGACCCACACCAGGAGAGGCGCCTCCGAGCATGCACAGCTGTTGCTTTCAACACTCAGGGGGCCGGGCAGCACTGGGACCCAAAAGTCCACTCTACAAGCAGCAGTCAGGCCCAGGGCAGCTAAGCTCTCTACTCACTAGATGCTTCGCTGGTTGTAAGAGGAGGAAGAGGCCAGGTTGCTATGGAGACATGAAGGATGGAAAGGGCACAGAAAGGTGAAAGAGAGAATTAATTAAATTGACTGATACATACATATATGTGTGTATTATATATATTAAGACCTTGTGATAGAGAAAAAAGAGATGGTAAAGGAGGTATGCTCTCATTTCCTTCTTCCCTGATTTATCAGTATGAATGCAGATATTTTAAAGAGATTGTAAGAGGTTTTGCTGACAAATTACTCTCAGATGGCAAATAATAATGTAACTCTTATTTAGTCTTACTACGAATTCCAGCTACTACATGCTGGGCATTGTGTCTTGTATTTCTCCTACTTAAACTCAGATTTTCATAAATACCTACATAGTAAGCAGGAGATAAGGAGTCTGAGGTTCAGAGAGGTGGGGTGACTCATTCAAGGTCAGGGAACTACATGCCAAAGCAGGGGAGCCTCGAGCTGAACCTGGTCGCTGAACTCTTACTGTTCAAGTCCACTGCCTGGCAAGCAGCGCAAGAGTGGGGGCTGTTTCCAAGTCAGACAGATGCCACAAAGGGCTCTGGGCTTGGGGCTCCGGTCCCTCCCGGGGCTACTCCCGAGTGTAGGGCTTCTGACGTACCACGGGGATACGGCCAGCTGAGCGGCCGTGCCTGCTGCCCTGACTGCGCGCTGAGCGCTGGCCGCCATGACGCCCTGGGTCTTGTCCAGCTGCTGTCTCCCCGCTCTTTCCCCTAGGAGCACCACGTTCATCACTGCAAGCAGTGGGAGGCCTGGGCTGCTCCCACCCCCAAGGACTCAGGGGAACAGAAGGACAGGGCAGCCAAGCGAAACGAGGTGGTAAACAAGAGAGGCTCAGACACGGTGACAAAGCCGGAGGCTGACCAGGTGACACCACTGCCAGGCTTAGTGGCACTGCTCCCGGGTGGCAAACAGCTTGATAAACCCTAGGTTTGTTGTTATTTGGGAGTGGGGTGTGATGGCTTCTGTTTTATAGAGATGAAAAGCAAGGATCCCTTGTAAAGGGTTAAATAATTTGCCTAATGCCTTCTGCCAGGCACATCTGCAAGCAGGCACTGTGTCTTCTCCCACAAATATTTACAAGAAATGTATGCAGTTATGGAGACAGCAAAAGCTACAGGCCTTGCTATCTAATTTCAACGTCTGAACCCAACTGTGCCAATTAAAATGCCGGGTGAAAACATAACACCCCCAACATTTCTTATGACCCTGTGGAATTGACATTTTTCTTGGCAAAATCGCTTGGCTTCTCTAAATAAGCAGCTGACTACAAATCTGGAGGCCCGGGCTGGGGTGGCCATAGCCTTGGGGAGCCTGCCTGCGAGATTTTCTGTCCAGAGCAATGCTTTCCACGCACCTCCTCCTGGGGGGAGAGCTGCACTCCCCGCCCCAAATCTGAGCAGCCCTGTGCCTACGTCTCATCTCATTTGCTCCTCTAAAACCCAGCGCTGCCCTCCACCAACAGAGTGGAATTATCACCCGGTGGAGGAGATCACGCCAGACAGACACACTGTGGCTGGCAGAGACCACCTGCAGAGAGATGGAAGATGGAGATGATACTCACTATCCAGATGAGACAACGGAACAGGGGTGGAAGAGCTAGCAGGAGCCGCTGAGGAAAGAAAAATGAAGATGAAAAAAAGATCATCTAGGCACACGGACACTGAAGGGGAAAATGGAAGAGGCAAACCAGGGGTGTCAGTAGGAGAAGCTGACGTGAGTTGCAGTGGGAAGAACAACTCCATGCAGGAGAGCAGGTGGCCTACAGCCCCTTAGAGAGCAGGACACTCTGACTTCAAATCCCGAGCCTGAGCGGTGGCCCAGCCCTGCGGTTCAGGAAGGGACCAGACCAGGAACAGCTGCAGGGCTCTCCAGCCCTGTGAAAACACACAGGCAGTTCAGCAGCTGTCTCCACAGGATCAGATGTCTGGAGGGAAAGACCCCTGGCCCCCAGCTTAAGGTGAACCAACAGAAAAGGGGAAAATGACCTTGGCCGTGACGTTACCTACTTCTTCATGTGTTTACATTTAGGCAGACACCTACACAGATGGCACATATTTATTGCAAGATGTGTGTGCGCACCACTCTCTGATTTTAAGGGCCCGATAAAACAGAAACAATCATCTTCCTTAATGCTGTGACTGGGCGAGGTCGGGATGGTTTGGGATCTGGATGATACGACAGCCACTGCTGTCCTCCAAACCCTAGGAAATGTGATGCTCTGGCTGCTGCTGTGTGCGCGGAGGACCAAGCAAATTAACATCGAGCCGGGGCACTTTGAAGGGACTGGGACTAACCAAGTAATGCTCACCAGCTTTCTGCATGGGGAATCTTTAGGAATGGTGTATTTGAGACATTTTGGACACTGAATGGATCTTTAGTTTTTCAGTGGCAGCTATTCAGAAGCCGTTCCATCAACAATCACAGAAAACAGGCCCCTTTAAGAGCTAGATAAAAATTTGGAAAAACGTCACCCTATCTCTAACACTGCCTTAACACATATGGTTAGGTCTTTCTCTTACCTTCTAGATGAGGTTACCTTGTGAAACCATCCAGAACAATGTCACTGGAATCAGAGCAAGACAGGCTACTAACTCAACATTACTTGACAGTCTGGTTAATTCCGATAAAAGTGTACATCTCTCTTTTTCTCGATCTTTCTCTTTTATTTTTTGGGCTTAATTGTATGTACAGTTGTCAATATTATTCCGGCTGAGGGATGGGGTTTTATATACTTTAATCACAGTACATTAACATATTTGCCATGTGGCATCTAAGGGGCAAAATATGAAACAACAAATTTCAAGACGCCACTTTTAAAAGGCAGAGACTCACTTGTAATCTTTATACCCTGTAAGAAATTGTCTATTTCACTTCCTGGTACAGAAGCAATTGAAGAGGTAACATTCAGGCAATGAGATTCTGACGGTGCGTGGTTCAACCATGGAGGAAAGAGTCGTAATAAATTATCATGTCACTTCTTTAGGGTTTTAGTAGCTCTAAGAAGGAAGCAGCCCCTCCCGGGGCAAACAGAGGTCATGAGCCTTCCACCTAAGAGCTTCCTGACAGCATGCAGGCACCTGGCCTCGAAATACATGAAACAGGGACATCTTCCCAGGCTGGAGTTTCATTTGTCCCATTGGAGCCTCAGTTTTCATCACCTTCACAGAAACAAAGGAACCTCCCAACAGGTAAGCCAGGCTTTCTAACTGGGTGGCTCCAAAGCAGGAGTCCTTGAGATACTGGTGGTATTGGCTAGTTTCACCTGCTCATCTCTGCTGTGACATATTCATGCCCTTGAATGTGGTGGAGACCATTAAGGAATCATGAAGCAACCCTAATATTGAGACATTTCAAGCAACTTCAAGTGATGAGCAAATGGCTCTCCCCTACACCTCCCAACTCAGAGGGCCAGCAGCATCAGCTCTGTCCAGGGTACCGGCTCCTGCTGACCCTGACCTGTCTCTTCCTCAGTCCTGAGGGTGTACCCAGGGCCCACAGGGCCCCAGAAGCAGTCTGTGCACCTGTATCCCAATATCATAGGAAGCGGATGCACTGTCCGTGAGTGAGATGAGCCAGCCTCAGATGCCCCAGCCTCAGATGCCCCTGGTTCTTGGGCTTGGCGTAAGCCTGCAGATCCGGCTGAGGGATGGGGTTTTATATACTTTAATCACAGTACATTAACATATTTGCCATGTGGCATCTAAGGGGCAAAATATGAAACAACAAATTTCAAGACGCCACTTTTAAAAGGCAGAGACTCACTTGTAATCTTTATACCCTGTAAGAAATTGTCTATTTCACTTCCTGGTACAGAAGCAATTGAAGAGGTAACATTCAGGCAATGAGATTCTGACGGTGCGTGGTTCAACCATGGAGGAAAGAGTCGTAATAAATTATCATGTCACTTCTTTAGGGTTTTAGTAGCTCTAAGAAGGAAGCAGCCCCTCCCGGGGCAAACAGAGGTCATGAGCCTTCCACCTAAGAGCTTCCTGACAGCATGCAGGCACCTGGCCTCGAAATACATGAAACAGGGACATCTTCCCAGGCTGGAGTTTCATTTGTCCCATTGGAGCCTCAGTTTTCATCACCTTCACAGAAACAAAGGAACCTCCCAACAGGTAAGCCAGGCTTTCTAACTGGGTGGCTCCAAAGCAGGAGTCCTTGAGATACTGGTGGTATTGGCTAGTTTCACCTGCTCATCTCTGCTGTGACATATTCATGCCCTTGAATGTGGTGGAGACCATTAAGGAATCATGAAGCAACCCTAATATTGAGACATTTCAAGCAACTTCAAGTGATGAGCAAATGGCTCTCCCCTACACCTCCCAACTCAGAGGGCCAGCAGCATCAGCTCTGTCCAGGGTACCGGCTCCTGCTGACCCTGACCTGTCTCTTCCTCAGTCCTGAGGGTGTACCCAGGGCCCACAGGGCCCCAGAAGCAGTCTGTGCACCTGTATCCCAATATCATAGGAAGCGGATGCACTGTCCGTGAGTGAGATGAGCCAGCCTCAGATGCCCCAGCCTCAGATGCCCCTGGTTCTTGGGCTTGGCGTAAGCCTGCAGCTAAACTGATGGCTGATCTTGTTTAAGTTCAGATAATCTTTGTGCCTTTCAAGGAATGGGAGTGAGAACTCAGAGAAGGTCCTTCTAAAAACTTATCCTCACTTCCTAGCAGCAGTAATTGGGTTTTGTCCTGGCAGTGGGAAATGCTGGCATCTTCCTTCCAACTGTAACCTTTTCTCAGGATGGGTTTAAGCACAACAGGTTACTTTTTGAGCAAGACCCTCACTTCAACCCTAGGAAGGCTATGGAGGTGCGAGGGAAGACCATAACGATCAACTTCAGTCAGAGTATAATCATCTCTCACCCTGCTCAAGTTCTAGAAAAAAATCACGTTCAGCTCTAAAACTGTGCCATGCTTTCTGTGTCTAAAAGAGGTTTGCTTTCTAATTCATGTTCAACTCTAAAACTGTGCCGTGTTCTCTTTGTCTAAAAGAGGTTTGCTTTTTAATTCTTTAAACCATAACTTAATTAGGTGATTGAGGAAACTGACTTTTCATGTCACTAGCAATGCTTGCTGCTGCATTACTCATGACTGACTTGGAATGAAGGACTGACCCCACCATTTTCCAAAGGACTTCTTGGAATCTTGGTTGGTTAATCATTCATTTTCATACTGGCAGATAACAAACAACAACATCTAGAGGTCTTCTTTTAAAAAAATATTAAACACTGGCTTTCAAAACACAGTGTCTGCTATAAAAATTCTCACCTTAAAGAAGGCTCGGCTGGCAATGAATGAAAACCACTTACAACCTTTGAAGTTCAAGACCCAGTTACTCAGATTTAGTACTCAAACCCTAGTTACTAGGTAGACACTCAGAAGGAGGTCTTACCTCTCTGTGATGTTACTAAGCCAGTCTGTTTACGGATAAAATCCAGAGGAGTGGGCACCTGAAGACCAGGTTAAAGATCCAGGAGGAAGGTGCCCTTGCGCCTTCTGGATGCTCTGAGGGCACAGCTGAGCTGTCGGCCCAGAGCGGACAGCTGTCAGTCCTCACTGACAACTCCATCCCGCCTCCACTCTATCAGACTCCTTCCAGAACTGGTTCATTCAGGAACCGACTCTACTGAGAGTAGATTTAGCCCTTGTCCAATATCTCAGGATGCCTACACCGAGCTACTTAGTTTCTGCTGGTGCTGCAATATTTCTGAATAAATTTCAAAAAGATAAGCTTCCCTGAGTGCCTGTCAGGAGCTAGGAGCGTTGCATGAAAAGAATGTGCTGCTGAAGACTTCCCTCCACCCTTCTGAGCTCAGCCTGGGAAGAAGCCGAGCCTCAGTGGATGGGAAGCCCGGGGACATCTATGCAGGTAGAGACAGGACCACAGTTCTGCTCCCGGAGCAGCAGGGATGCTCCAGTTACTTCTACTTCCAGGTCCACTACTTACAGCTTACAAAATTAGGATGTCCTTTTCGGGGAGAATCACCCCCTCTCTTTGTTCTCAGCAATACTGCTACTAAGTAGCTGGCTGTGTGCCTGCGTGCTAAGTTGTTCAGTCGCGTCCGACTCTGTGCGATTCAATGGGCTGTAGCCCGCCAGGCTCCTCTGTCCATGGGATTCTCCAGGCAAGAATACTGGACTGGGTAGCCTATCCCTTCTCCAGGGCATCTTCCTGACCCAGAGATTGAACCTGGGTCTCCTGTACTGCAGGTGGATTTTCCCAAACATGGAAATACATGTTGCAAGTAACCTAGCGCTAAAGAACAGAGTTCACCAGCTAAACTGGGGGGCTTAACTCCCCCGCAGGAGGTGCCCGTGATGCAAACCCATTCATGCTGCGTGGGGTCCCCCACCCATGCTCCTAGAGCCTTTCAGCTACCACCTGCCAGACAGAAAAGAGGTGCAGAGAGCTCAGTTCTTTCACCTCCTAAAAGCAAATGTGAAAGGCCTTCTGGGTTCTCGTGCCCATGAAGGGATTCTGAATAGAGGCCTGGAGAGGCTGTGGTTACTTTTCTGGCGTCCCGGCTAATGGTGAGATGATGCCATATCCTTATTCAGAGGCCCTTTGCAGACCTCCACTGCGCTTGGCTCAGCAAAATATTGCCACAGGGTAATCGTCACACACAGAAATTAATAAATAAACACAATTTCAAAAGACAAAAAAATTTGCATGCTCTAAAACAGAACGAGTGTTAGCCTCCTGGAGTAACCTACAGACATTAATGAGAGCACAACTAGACTAAGGTCAGTGTGGTTAGGGCCTGGACGGCATCATCTACTTCAGCCTCTAGGGGACAAAAGGGACTGGAACTAAATTAAAAAACTAGAACTAGCAGATGTTAACACTCTAGAAACAGGTAATGAGGTATGAAGAGGCACTTACGTGGAAGAGGGCTATCTGCATATCCCATGGATGGAACACAGACGAAAAGAAAAGACAAGAGACAGACCCAAGAAAAAAAAATAAGATGTAAAAGAAATGAATAGGATCTGCAGAACACATGGAGCTGGAAACGCAAATTATCAAATTACTTCAAATCCAGAGAGAAGCAATTCCTGTAGGAGGAAGATGAGACAGGCTCTCTACTTCTGCGAAGAGGCAGGGGGATCACGCTGCAGGCCCCTGACCCCATAGGGAAGAAAGAGAGGATTCTCCCATATGCCTTTGACCCCAGGAGTCAGAGGGGGGATCAGGGAGCACTGTAACCACTGGGGGAGTCTTGCTACAGCATCTATGGACTCACCATCCTCCCTGGGGAGGAACTCCATCTGTGGAGGGACTGAACTAGACCAGGGCTCACCCAGAGCTTGGCTGTGTGTGGGGAGGGAGGGAAAAGTATGGCAGGCTTGGCTTAAGGAAAGAGGGAGCAATGGAGGAAAACGGAACTGCAACCCTGAATGGGATCAGGAAGAAGGGACTCCTGAAAGAGGCCACGACCAAGGAGACCCCAACGGTGCTCCTGAAAGGAGGAGGGGCACGAACGACAGAGGCCAATTTTTCCCTCTTTATTTTGTTGGGGTTTTGCTCCTGCTCATTTATCCTAAAGCAGGCTCTGTTGCCCTGTAACTGGATATCTCTGCTTCATTAAAACCCCACAACTAATTATGCCAACCATCACTGCCTTTACTGTCTTTCTTCAAGTCACCAGGTGCTTAGAGCCCGTGTGAGTGTGTGTGTGTGTGCATGGGTGTGCGCTCACATGCTCAGTGGTGTCTGACTCTTTGCAACCCCGTGGACTGTAGCCTGCCAGGCTCCTCTGTCTATGGGATTTCCCAGGCAAGAGTACTGGAGTGGGTTGCCATTCCCTTCTCCAGGGGATCTTCCTGACCCGAGGATTGAACCCAGGTCTTCCTGCACTGGCAGGCGGATTCTTTACCACTGGGCCACCTGGGAAGCCCCTAGGGCCCTNGACTGTAGCCTGCCAGGCTCCTCTGTCTATGGGATTTCCCAGGCAAGAGTACTGGAGTGGGTTGCCATTCCCTTCTCCAGGGGATCTTCCTGACCCGAGGATTGAACCCAGGTCTTCCTGCACTGGCAGGCGGATTCTTTACCACTGGGCCACCTGGGAAGCCCCTAGGGCCCTTGTGACAAAGAGCAAATCTCCAAAATCTGTCCCCACCACGCTGCCCTGAGTCTCCTCGGTGCCTCTGATAATATGTGTGCGTGGTTTTCTGCCCCGGCTGCTACTCTAACAAGCTGGACCAGCTATTAGACTGTGTCACCGAGCCCTCTGAGAAACTGAGGACCAAGGGAGTGGTATTGGCTGGCGCTGAGGGCCAGAGAACTAGGAGGCGGGACCACTGTGAGCAGAGGGACCTGTAAAGACAAAAAGCTGTCATCTGAACACTGGATGGGCCCCCCACCCCAAGGGGACGAGCCGGGCAGCGGGCTGTACTTACGGACTGGCTGCGTCTTGAACTCGGAGGCGGCGCTGATCTCGCCCAGGCCCTTGCCGTTGAGGGCTGCCAGCCGGACTGCGTAGGTCGTCTCGGGCTTGAGACCCACGATGGTGACGATGCCCTCCATGCTGGCTGTTGCGAGAACATGTAAAGGGTCACAAAGTGGGGAACGCCTATTGGTGAAACAGTGCAGCTGCTGTGGGAAACAGTACGGCAAGTCCCTCTGCGATTAAAGGGAGAAGTTCCAGTTCTGGATCTATGTACCAAAGGACTGCAAGCAGGGACTGAAACAGATATCTGTACAAATGTTCACAGCTGTCTGGTTTACAACAGCCGAACTGTGGAAACAACCCAAATGTCCCCTGACAGATGAATGCATAAACAGAATGTGGTCTTCCATACAGGGGAGGATTGTCCAGTTTTAAAAAGGCATGCTATTCTGACGCACTGCAACGGGGATGAACCTTGAGGACATCACACTAACTGAGATAGGACAGATACAAAAGGACAAATACTGTATTATTCCACTTATATGAAGTACCTATAATAGTCAACCATATAGAGACTATTAATAGTCAACTATGGGCTTCCTCAGGCGACTCAGTGGTAAGGAATTGTCTGCCAATGCAGGAGAAGCAGGAGATGCAGGTCTGATCCCTGGGTCAGGAAGATCTCCTGGAGGAGGAAATGGCAACTCACTCCAGTATTCTTGCCTGGGAAATCCCACGGACAGGGGAGCCTGGCGGGCTATAGTCCAGGGGGTTGCAAAAGATTCAGACATGACTCAGAGACTAAACGACAAGAGTCAACTCTATAGAGAAGGGTGGCGGCCAGGGACTGGGGCAGGAGGGAAGGGGGAGTTGTTATTTAATGGCTACTGACTTTAGGATGAAAAAGTTCTGGAGACGGACAGTGGTGACCTCATAACGATTTAATGCCACTGAACTGTGAACACTAAAAAATGGTTAAAATAAAAAATTTTATGTTATATATGGTGCTCACTCAAGTCATGTCCGCATTTTGTGACCCCACAGACTATAGCCCACCAGGCTCCTGTGTCTATGGGATTCTCCAGGCAAGAATACTGGAGTGGGTTGCCGTTTTCTCTTCCAGGGAATCTTTCTGATCCAGGGATCGAACTCGAGTCTCTTGTGTCTCTTGCACTGGCAGGTGGATTCTTTACCACTAGTGCCAGCTGGGAAGCTCATGCTATATATATTTTACTACATTAAAAAAGTTAACTAGGAAACAAAAAGTCTGTCAGACATGGGATTAACCTGCCACAAAGTTGGTATGAGGTTTCAGGGGGATGTCAGGGAGGTGAAGGATGATTTCCTTCTAGTTCTAATCCTGATTATGCAGAAAGTCCTCCTAGCCCTCCCCAAAGCTGGAGTGATGGGAGCTTCCTGGAAGGATGAGTTCTTAGTAAAACTGTGTTGGAAGATATCTCTGAATTGCTGTGACACTGCATCCTAATCCAACCCATTCTCAGCTCTACCTTCATTTCTGGGATTAGAAATTTCTACGGAAACAAAACTTACTTCACTGAGTTATTCGAATTAAACCTCAAAGGGAGAGTCAGACATAAACACAATCAATCCTCAGGGCAAGATGAGCTGAGCTCAGAAACTTCAAACTGCAGTCATCCAAGGGTCATTTTTCAAATCTTTGGAAGTATATCATAGAATTGATTTAAAAGAACTGTCTCGCTGGCTCTGCTTATCAGGTTAATGTCCTAATTACACGGCAATCCCTGAATATACACAAGCAGGACTGGATGGCTGATGAACATGGAGCCCAAATACAGAGGGCAGGGTAGACAGGACTCCTCTGGGTTGTGCTCAGCACTTAAGCAGGGCTTCTGCTTGGAATGCAGCTGAGCCAGCCTCATCCGTCCTGGCACAGTCACGAGAACCAAGTTCTGAAGTGCCGGGGTGGCAGAAGGCCAAGTCTCACATGAGACGTGACCACACTCTAGACATCAGCGGGACGGCAGGCAGTGGCATCTGGCATTCCCCACTTGGGGGGGGGTCACCCAGGATCTGGTGAACTCAAGGGGGGTGTGTGTGTGCTCAGAGACATCATTCTCAAGTAAACCCCGACTCTGCAGCTTACCTTCCTTGGCATCATACCACTTGGAGTGCCACACCTCCTCACCCATCGCTCTCCACTCAGCTTTGTATTTGAGGATAGGCACCCCGCCTGTGGCCTCTGGCTCATCAAATTGCACCTGTGCTGTGCTAGAGTATGGCTCCACCTGGTCGATGGACGGTGAGGATGGGGTGTCTGTGGGGAAGACACAGATGGAGGCCCAGGTCAGCTGGATTTGGCCCAGGATATAACTTTCAATCATGAAACATAACTCTCTTTAACCCTTGCAAATCTTGACATCTGTATTCTGTCTTCCTGGTCCACCCCAGCAAATAATTCTCTCCCAACGTACCCCATGTCCAGATCCTTAAGCCCCCTTATCTCTCAGCTTCCTTACCCTTTGGTTGCTGACCCTTACTCCCCTTTCTTCCCACGTTCTGTCATCACAGAAGGTCATGAAATGGACCAGCCAGGGTGAGGGTGGTATAGCTGGAAGGGGCACTCACCTGCTTGGACAAGGATGAACTCCAAAGACTCCTGTCCAATGCGGTTCACTGCGGTACAGTTGTAGTTTCCAAAATCATTTTCAGAGTCTGGGGTCACCTTTAGAGAGAAGGAGCTCTTGGGTTACAAGTGTCCCATGGAATGGCCACAACTTCAGATCCTTATTTACTGAACTAAGAATAGAATCAGTAAAGCTCCAGCTCATAGAGTTTGTAGACGCAAACTATTACATACAGAATGGATAAACGACAAGGTGTAGCACAGGGAACTCCATCCAATTTCCTGGGATAAACTACAACGGGAAAGACAATAATAAAGAAGAATGCATCTCTGTGTATAACTGAGTCATGATTCTGAACAGCAGAGATGGGCACAACATTATAAATCAACTATGCTTCAATAAAAAAAAATAAATAAAAGAAAAGGGGTCTCACGAGGAAGGAACACTCTGCCCCCTCCAGGCCCTGATTTGGCTCCTCGAGATAAAGGGGCAAGCTGAGGCTGGCTTTCTTCCCCAACCAATGGCTCCACTGCTCAGGATGAGTCAGAGAAGCGAGGGGGAGGAAATCAGCTGTACCCAGCAGCCTGTCCACACTCTGACCACGCCCCCTGCACTGCGCCCCCGCCCCCACACCGCCTCACCTCCAGGTAGCTGGCCGATGGGGTGTTGTAGATCTTGATGTTGCTGTAGTTGGAACTGGGCAGCAGCTGACCGTCTCGGAACCACGAGATCGTGGCGCTGGGGTAGGCGAACACCTCGCAGGTGATGTTCACCTGGTTCCCCTCCCAAGTGTACACGGCCACAGGGCCCTGCAGCTTGGGGGCGTCTGCAAAGAAGGACAGTGGCTCCAGAAAGGCCGCTGTGATCGCGGAGTCCCCCCCACTCAGGCTCCCGGCCCCGAGATGGTGGGCAAGCCGTGAAGCCGATCTGACGCGGGGAAAAGCGGGGGTCGGGGCTTTCCCCATGAGCTGCGTGGGGAGACACGCAGACCTATAAGTCTGAGGATGGTGTGCGGGGGTCCCTTGGGGACCCAGCTTTGGGATGCCCTGGGGCCTACCGCGGCGGGACAAGTCCGTCACCCCGACCCTGTGCAGCCCTCCCTGCCCCATGCCCTCCCGCCGTTCTCCTCACATTGCACTTCGAGGTACATGGACTGGGAGTCCTGGCCGATTGTGTTGCTGGCAGTGCAGACGTACTCCCCGGCGTCGGTGTACTGGATGCTCTTCAGCGTCAGGGACGACACGCGGGCGTGGCTGCGCACCACCATGTGCCCGTCCAGGGTCTGCCGGGAGGGGAGGCGCGGCGTCAGGGTCTGGGGTGGGCGGGGCTGAGACCAGGCATCACTGCCCATGACCAGCCTCACCGCTCTCCCCTCTCTGTGCCAACGTCTAGGTCTTGCTTTAGTTATCAACTCCTGGCAGCGTGGCTCCAGAGAGCACCATGCAAACTTGGGTGCATCCCAAACAGAAAAATGGGTCTCAGTTTATCCAAGCAGCCTAGCCTGCGTGCCAAGACTGGTTTGGGAAGGACAATCGAGGCCCCCAGACAGCTTGGCTTGGCATATCTGAAATGGAAGCCAAAGTCTGGCCAGCAGGCATTGCAGCTGCAACAGCCTCACCTCATGAGGTTCTGGAAAACCTGCACTCCCGTCCTTTCCTTCCCATCTATCTGCCTGTTCCCTGGTGTGTGCACACGTAATGGGAAACCCGAATGCGTCAAATGAAAGAAATGATACAAGAAAGTCATCTTTCTGAAGATGCCTCATTTTCTTGAATGCTTAAAACTAAAACAGTTTCATTCCAAAAAAGTCTAACAATCCAGAGCTCAGGAGCTGTCGTGCTGAAGTAAGGGGAACTGGGTTCCCTGTCCTGGGATGGTGATACAGAAATTCCCAGGCATATTTAGGACCCTAGACACCACAATCACCATGTTTTAGCCCTTGACACTAGAACTGTCTTCCTGAGTCTTTGGAATTACAATAACTTGTCAAACAGGCAATCAGCATATGAGCCCTGGGCAATGGGTACTGGAATATTTCCTAGGGGTTTCCCCTTTATACTCTTAAGTAAAATGGCTGCTGGCCTAGGAAGAGTCTGGGCATGTGGCCTGAGTTCAGATCCTCAAGAAAGCGGGTCATCTGAAGAAGGAGTCTAGCTTCTCATGGGCTGGGCCACACTTTTATGTCCACTGTATGGTATTCCATAGACAGGGGCATGCGAGTGCTCTGCCTGTAACATCTGTCATCCCATGAGGTCGCGCTTTTAAAGAACTAGAGAATACCTGCCTTCAGGTTCCTGTGAGCTGCCGGTTTGGAAGCCCGAAATCCAGTCCTGAAATATCATAAAGCAGGCCAGTTTGGGGAGTTCAAAAGCAAGACACCATTGGCCTTAACTGCAGCCTCAGATCTACCACAAGAAGTCCCTCTGTCATCCTTGGTATTTAGCTGATCAGTCGTGTCCAATTCTTTGTAACCCTATGGACTATAGCCCACCAGGCTCCTCTGTCCATGAAAATTCTCCAGGCAAGAACACTGGAAGTGGGTTGCCATGCCCTTCTCCAGGGGATCTTCCCAACCCAGGGATAGAACCCAGCCTCTTGCATTGCAGGTGGATTCTTTACTGTCTGAGCCACCAGGGAAACCCAGCATCCCTGGTAGTCTTTTTCAGTCATTTAAGCCCCATCACATTTCATATCCAGAAGCTGGAAGACAACTGCCAGCAAGGAGACAGAAGAGCTGAGCAAAACCATCGCCACCTGCTGCAGCAAGCGCCAGGAATGCCCAGGTGCCTCGGCTCTCCACCCCCAGGTGGCATGTGAAGCTGAGAGGCTGATTGGTTGAGAAGGTGCACCCCAGAGGATATGCTCATGAATGTGAGCTGCTGTGGGCTGGGGTAGAGGGCTTGCCTAGAAAATCTGAGACATCTGGTCTGTTGAAGATATTGGCTCCTGAAAACCCTTTTCAAGTGGGCTGACAGGGCCCATGGTAGTAGTGATTTTCACGTGCCAAACAAAATCTTGACCCATCACCTAAACTTGTGGCATCCGGAGTGTGAGGTCATCCCTGCAGTATCTATGAGGGTTGACCTGACCTGCTCATCATTCCTATTTCCCCAAAAGACAGAAGCGAGAATACAGGTTCAGAGGACACAGGTTCAGCCAACAGTAACGCCAGCCAGAAGCTGAGCTCTCTAATTTTTTGTCACATTCCCAGGACTTGTCCTTGGGGCCACCACCATAAACAAGGAAAACTGACCGGAACCTTTCAGAAGTCAAGAGAACATTTCCATAAGGAGGGATGTAGCAGCAGAAGATGCAGAGAGAGTCATGAAGGTAAGAGAAGGACATCAACAAGCAAGCACAAAGGGGGACATGAGCAGTTTTTACTCAGAATAATCTAGAAAACGGTCAGAGAGAAATGACAGCACTGAGAGTTCTATTTCCACCCCCTTCTATCAGGTCTGTTTGTCTAAATTTCTCTCGGGAAAATTTTTTCATTGAATGACGTCAACAGAACAGTAGGCGGCCTTCCATAGGGAACTGTAGTTCTGCGGTGGCTCAAGACAGGACTGATGACAGGATTACTTGCCAGATGCCCAGTTCTTCCCTCCAAGGGGGCGCAGACAGACTCCAGGGTGATTGGACTATTTCCCTCTGAAATGATTTACTCTGGCACCAGGCCAGAGTCACAGCACCCCCTCCAAGCCATCCAGACCAGACGTCATGCAGGCTGATGGTCCAGATTCAAGAAGGAAGCAGGTAAACTGGGCATGAATGAAAAGATCGTTATGGCAAGAAGACCCTGTTTTGCAAAAAAAGAGTATGAAGGGCAATTATAATGCTCTTCTCATCAAAACATCTTTGTCTCTCTTCTTGCTGGGAGAAGTTCTAAGGCTTTCCAGAGCTTACAGACTGAAATTGGCCACAACTCAAGCCTTCTTTCGAACTCATCTGGATTTGTGGTCTTCATTCCTGACTGAGGCAAGCAGAAGGGAATGGCGCTTCTGAGCCCCGGGGGGCAGAACTCACTTGAAAGTCAATTATGTCCAGAGCGAGATAACTTCAGATAAGGACGCTTCGGCAAAACGGAGTGAGGTGTCTGCTTTCCTGGGAGTAAACCAATTACTTCCACTACTAATAGCAATGCTCTCAACATCTCCTTAACGCTCCCTGAGAAATCTCAGCCCCTCCTCTAGCTGGGTCTAAATCTGAATGACAGGGGAAGACGCACAAGGCCAAGTGGAATGAGAGGGGAGGTGATTCAGGAGTGGCTGACAATCAACGCTTCTTTTCTCCCTTCCCCAACCCTAATGAGCCTGTGACTTCTGGGCAATAAAGCACCCAGTCTGTGACAGCACTCCTGGGCTGCAGGAAGAGTTTTTCAGTGAGGCTGTGCACCTAACTACAGTCCCTACGCTGTGGAGGAAGGGATGATACACAGGGAGCTTATAATGAACTAGAGTCGACGACAGCAGGCTGCAGAAACTACCATCAGTGCCTGGGGACAGGCAGTCAACTTTTAAATATTAAACGGCATTAAATATTTATAGCCATGACCTGAACACATGAGTTACGTGTTCTGAATAATTATCATTTCTGAAAGACTAGGGGGATGGGTTTACCCAATTTAAATATAGTCCACAGGATTGCCATATTCTACATTTATAGTATTACACAATATCTAAGTTCCATCTAGAGAAAAGGTTCCTTTATATTTTACAGATTAGATTTTTGAACTTCATCTAAAGCATACTGGTTTTGATTTCAATTCTGTCACTTAATCACACAAATCAGGTCAAGAACGGTAGACAGAATCCTAAGTAGGGTCTTGGGCGCGTAGCAATTACAATCTAAAGATTAATATTTAACCTGAGTTTTCAAACTAAGTCCCACATTACCCAAATGGAAGCAAGTAGCCAGAGAAATTTCAAAGGCTAAATATGCTACTGACTTAAAACACACACACACACACACACACGCGCGCACACACACACAGAACCATTTATGCCACATCATTCTAATCTCATAAATTTAATGCCCTATAAAAGTAACATAGATGTGTTTAGCAATTTGGGAAAACCAATGAGAGATGTCATTTGCATTGCTTCGAGATGAAATGTGATGTGGTAATTTACCAAGACCAATCATGATAAAATAAGCGAGCAACAAGCTGAGTTGAGCTGGAAAGGTAAGGGCTGAGTGGGTTTTTAGATCACTAAACTCTGTGACTTTATGATCCAAAGACACATCAACCAGGTGAGAGTCAAAAAATTTCATCATTTCAAAATGCCTGGCCTGGGAATTGGGGCCATTTATTTCTCTGAGTATAATTACCTGGATGTGATTTTATCAGCACCAGCAAGAGAATAAGATCCAGTCTTAGGAAATAATAAAAGATTTGTTCATCCACTCCCAACACACCTTGCTTGCTCATCCTGCAATGACACTATTGCTAAGTAACGTCTACCACTATGGACCTATTCTTTAATCAAACTAAATTACTAGTTAGTTTTAGCATGTCTGGTTATTAAGCTGCAATGGTGAGTTAAACTGTAGTGCTTGCAAAACTAAGGACTGACTAGTGGTCGGGCAAGCTATACCTCTTGCTTCTCTGGTCGAGTCCATGAAGCCTGGAGAGAACAAGATATAAAACACAACAAGAAAGCAGTAAAATTTTACAATATGTTGCTTTAGAGAATTGATGTTTCCCACTGCATTCCGTGCACATGCAGTTTCTTTCCAATTCAGAGCTTTTTCCAAGGCCCACTTTCAATGGCATGTTCACTGCCCACTTTAACTTAGGATTTAGCTTATGCTTAGCTTTTCTGCCCCCCTTATGCACATTAAGGTGTACAGTTCACAGGTAAAGCTTCTCCTAATCTTTGGAAGACATACATATGGCTACCAGCTGACATATTAGACTGCTCCTATTCCCAAATACCTTGAATATTCCTCATGCTAGTAGGTGACACTGCTAGCTCCAACCACACAATACAGAGAAACTTATAGAGTAGGTTTCCTCCTTTGGATTTGATGGGACAGCTTATCACATATATATTATTTTGTGCTCATGCATTTTGCAACTCTGCATGCATACTATTAACATAAAATTTGTATTTTTTAAAAAAAAGAAATGAAGAAAGGAACAGAGGGGGTATATTAGGAAGGTACATTAGGAATGAGAAGGATGCCCTTAAGACTACGGGGCAGGATGCTTTGAGGATACTGAACTCTGAGTGCTGTGGTAGGTTCCAGTTGGTTCTTCAAGGCCGAGGGACAACATGCTGGTTTAAGCATCTTCATCAAACATGGCATTCACAAAGGAGTGAGCCAACCCAGGAACACAGGGGCCTTTGGGTATTTTCCGACCCACATCAAGATTTTTTATTTATCCAGCACTGGGGAATCTACTCTGCTTATAGCTTTTCTGTTTTCATGATGGGAGTCAAAAACATCACACCTGATGTCGCTGACTGCCTGACTATCCCTGAGGTTCAGATGGAAAAAGGATACAAAAGGCACCAGCGGCACAGCAATGCGATCCCAGGAAGGAGAATGAGTTAGCAAACATTTAGCAAGAGTCTGCTAAATGCAGGGAGAGGCTACTCAATGCAAGGAGCTTTCATGAGAAATGAGGGATGTGCATTATGTCACAGGATGGTGCAGTGAAGAAGGCAGTGAGAACAGGAACACGCATAGACCAGAGCAACAGTGGGCAGACATGTTACACGTGGCTGCTGTATCCACGTCACTTAGAAGCTTGTGTGTCACATGCCAGGGCTGCACGAATCAAGACTGGTTGCAGGGCCTCCATCATATGAGCTGTTTGCTTTTCAGATCAGATTCTTCCTGCGTCTCTCTCAACTCACTGTGGTTTTGTGGCTTTTAGAATAAGTGGGTGCTAGTAACACAACGCTTCTAGTAGCCTGAACTTCCACCTGTGTGCCTGGTGGGATAATAAGATGTATCTTTTTTTTTTCCCTTAGATCAGAATTTCAGATGAACAAAGACTAATTTTTTAATTTTTAGTGTAGTGTTTAAAATTTAAAACATCTGTCAAGAGAAGATCCCCATGCAGCATTTACCCGGGACACACTTATACTTAAAAAAAATAGCTGGTAACCCTAGTTGGGAAAAGCAGAGGCAATTCAGTAAGTGGCTCAAGCAGAACCTCCTGGAAGAGGAATTGGTAAGGACATCAGTCCAGGTCCTGACAAACAGTGCCAGTGAGAGAGCAAGTAGGATAACCCTGACCCTGATAATTTGGTGAAGGCATGTAGCCCACTTTAAGATAACCTGATATGCAAATATACACTCTTACAAATTAGAATATGATTAGCTATTCGAAAATTGTTAGCTCCAGGTGCTTTTTAACATTGCGTGTTTCATGATGTTACACACGAGTGTGTACAAATATGTTTACAAACTAAAGTGGAGTGATAGACACTTATCTTAGGATTTCCCTGTTAGACTTCTGTCCACATCCTAGATAAAACAGACTAACTGCTCCATGCAGGCACCTTACCCTGCATTTAAGAGTAAGCACCTGATTTGTACTGAATCAGGAGTTCTTCCTGATGAAAAGAAACTCTGGTCTCCAAGGAATCCAGAGTTTCAAAAAGTTTCTCTCTTTCATAGGATACTCTGTCAACTCAAGATACAAGGTTCACGAAATGCCTTTTACTTATTTCTGTCTCTCCTGATCTCAACACTTTGTGTCTCTCCTCCTCCTTAGACATTAAGGTTTTACTAGCCTTTCTTTCTCCGTCTCTTCAAAGGCCTAGAGATGTTCAAATGAGCAGGCAATGGAGAGAGTATGCAAATCACCATCTCGGGGCCTCACTCAGTAAGTAAATAGCACCTGGAATTTAGTGCCACTTACTGCGAGTCTTTAAAATACCTGGCAATTTAAAAAATGAGTCTGAATAGGATGAGTAATAAAATGATGTGGATGCACAGACTTTCTTGGTATCACAATGACCTCCATACACAGAGATCAAACTGACCCATCACAATGTTCCAAAATTTTGGCCAACATATTAGTGACCACTAAGAAATGGATTAACTTTCAGACAGATGATCTCCCCTAATGATCTTAGTGACCCAACCTAGCCTAGCTATTATCAGTTGTTGAGTGAAACCAACTCACCTAACTAAAGCTTAACAGATTGATTGTAATCAACCTGAAATGAGTGCTTGGACTAAAGCTAGACATTATCAAAGATATGATGTGACTTTTGGGCTCATTGTACTTTTTTCTCATTGTACTTTTTTTTTTTTTTCTTTTTCTCATCTTTTTTGAATGAAGAACATCAGTATTCCATTAGAAAGTCACCACAATTCCATGGTTGAAAGCTTTTGCTCTTCCTCCTCTTAAAAGGAGAAATACTAGACTCAACTAAGCAGTGAAGCAAAAGAGAAAGCTGTCTTTAATCAGTGTCTCCTGTCACTAACTTTATTAAAGGAAGCACTGAGCCTCCCGAGAAAGTCATCAGGATCACTAGAGAGCACCACAGCATTATGCCCTCTACCCCTGAGCCACTGACCCCTGGCTGCATTTTAAGGGCTCAGCACTTGATTTTGTCCCAGTCAATATTTTTGTCAAGGACTTGGACAAAGATATTTCAAATAAGTATTCATACAAGGGTGGAAACAACAGCTAATACAGATGCTGGATAGCAGCTGCATGGGGAAGGCTGAAATACCTGCCCTTGGGTCTTGGACTTAAGAGCTGGGTCATCATTGACTGTTAGACCCCATTACTTCTAACACATATAAATGAAACAGGGAGCCCCCACTGGCTGAAATGCTGTGGACCCAAAGACCTCTAAGGACAGTTCTGATGAAAACCAGTCCTGACTGGTCAGCAAGATGGACTAAAATGGTCATTCTCAAGCCAAGGAGTGTTTCTGTATGTGATGTTTTTGGTAATCAGAATGATTAGAGGTGGTTACTAACGTTTAAAGGGAAAAGAGCAGTGGTGCTAAACATCTTATAATGTACAGGACAGTCTCAGTGAAGAGTCTTTCCAGACTGTCATCCTGACTCCCATTGAGAAATATTGGGTTGCAACAAACAAAACAATTTTTAATAGAAATAAATATAAAATTCTACGTTACTGGTTAAGCAATCAATTGCATCAGGACAGGGGATATGTGGCTTAAATGCAGTTCATACTAAAACGAGCTGGGTCTTTTAGCTGACCGCAAGCTCAATAGGAGACAACGGAATGAGAAAACTGCTAAAGGGCTAATGTGTTGTTGACTGCATGATGTCAGTGTCCAGACCAAGGGAGCGATAAGCTAGGAGGACTGCTGTACTGGGCGCTGCACACTGAGAGGGAACGTTCGTGAAGTGAAGCTCTCTAGTGCAGGACGACCAGAAAGGCGAAGGGTGTGAAAACCATAAGATGCGAGCCACAGTGAAAATAACCGGAAGTGTCACAGGGTAAGAGGGCCGGCTAAAGAAACACTGGAGGGCTAGTTAACAGTTCCCACCCAAGGGGTCCAGTGGCAGGCGGGAAGGCTGTGAAGCAGCGGGCCCACTCGAGCGTCAGGGCTACCACCTGCCCTGCAGAGGACTGCCACTGTCGCCCTTCAAGCAGGGGCTGAGTGACTTTCTGGCAGTGAGACAAGACAACCTCCAAAGGAGGGTTCCTTCCAACCTTCTGGGATTCTGGCAGGTCATGGGATCTACTTCTCAGGAGCCCTCCTGCTCTTCCCGGTAGACACAACTGTCTATTCTTACTGCTCATTGCATAATCTTGACTTGTAAAAGAAAAATGGTTTGCCTCCGCTCCCACAGTTCTGTGACTCTGATAACCATCTTGATACCTAATTATTTATCATGCAACTTCAGATGCAGGAGACAATGAGGAGTGGCTGCCAAATAAAAGTAAAATTTACTATTTGGGGTCCAACTGGCTCACATCATTGCATAATCTTGACTTGTAAAAGAAAAATGGTTTGCCTCCGCTCCCACAGTTCTGTGACTCTGATAACCATCTTGATACCTAATTATTTATCATGCAACTTCAGATGCAGGAGACAATGAGGAGTGGCTGCCAAATAAAAGTAAAATTTACTATTTGGGGTCCAACTGGCTCACGAACAGGCCATCTCTGTGTTCTAAATTTTTAGCTACTCTCAGTGTAAGATGACTACCAGGCTGTCAATATATAATTACTAGAAATGGCAACTTTTCTCTACAGAGTCTCATTTAGGCAAATATGCTGATCTGGGGTTACATCACTGGCCAGTTTGGAAGACTCATTCTGACAGTGATTCATTAATGTTTCAGTAATGTCACTTGAAGGTGGTCCATAGTGAAAGAAAGCACAACACAACCTATGTAGCTGGGCTTACATACTTTCTCAGACTGAGCCTAATGATTGACACTGATAACTGAATTACACAAAGCCTCCTTGGCTTGAGATGGTCTCTGCTGGACACGTTTGGTTTTAATATTTAGGAAGTATGAGGGTGTATTAGTGACTGGTTTTTTGTTCTCATTCTGTAAAAATGAATTCCCAGGTACAAGCCAGAAGTATCTACCTATTAAAGGACCTGAGGTAGGCACAAATCACAATAACCTTTCTGGTCTAGCTTGGCTGCTGAGCTATTCCTAGAAAAGACACAGAATTTAAAACCATCATTAATCTGGGGTGGATGTTATTTCTGTCCTTCACTTTAGGTCAGAGATGTACATTGGGTCATTCTGGACAAATCTACTCTCAAGCTTGATACAGAAATCTTTCAAGAGGCAGCCCTGTGGTTTAAGCCCTGAGATGTACATTCAATCCACATAACACACATGATGGGAGCTAAAAATCTGAGCTGAGGGTTTAATTCCAATGTTGATAAAGAAAGTATTCAAGTAAACACCACATTACTTAATTCAGTTGGTTTTCACAATATCAAACAGCATATGCAAGTTTCAAAAATACTTAGCAGTTCCTCAGCTGAGTTTCGGTTAAGCTGAATTCAACTCTGGAGGTAAAACTTGCAAAAAATAATGGATTTTTTTTGGAACAGCAATTTCTGTTCCTCTTGATTTAGCTTTGTCTTCTATTAGTAGTAGAGAAATCAGTTGCTCAAATGCAAATTCCAAATTTGGCTCTGAAATTTCACACTCTCTCTTTTTAGCTTTGAGTCTACTCTCTCTAGGGATTTCCTTATGCAGACGGAAGAGTGATGATCTATCATGTTCTGACATTCTGGTCAATCAGCAATCCATTATAAACGTTCTTTAAGGCTGCGGCCATTACTCCTGAATAGGTGACAAAGCTGTGGCTAACTAAAATGAAGCCCATTACTGCAGGATGTATGAAGAGCGACTGGAGAAGTGCCATGAGATGGTTTAAGTTGCTTTAAAACCAAGCTTCTTCCTCCTCCTGCCTTTTGGCCCACTCAATAGCAAAAGGCTGCCCAGTATGGGGTTACCTCAATTTTCATATATTGTCAATTATAAAGACAGCTTTCCGGTGACCTATAAATCCATGTGCTTAAAAGCTGTATCTTACAAGTCATTTAAATTTGCCAGGAACATTGCTGCAATGTTTTTCAGTTCTCAGAGACTATCCTGCAGAACCTGGTGTAATCATCCTCACGTGGAAACTGCTAATTATTTTTGCCTTGAGAACAAAATGATGCCCAAACGTGACTGAGCATACAGGCAGACACAAAGGCAACCAAGCTTTTGTGCATATAGTGCATGTAGAGCATGAATATACATATCACAAGGAAAATAATTAAGAGGCTCATTCGGACCCCTATTAGTTCTGGGGGGCATTTCCTTGGGTGCTCCTGAGATGATGCTAATAGCACCTACCGCACCGGGATCTCAACTTCCCCCTGTTCCTCCCCAGCTCTGTAACAGTGCCCTGGAGAATCCCTATCTCCCTCCTCCTCGTGATGTCTAACTTACCCACACCCACTAACATGATACCCCTGCAGATCCATGCAAGGAACTATGCCTCCTCCATCTCAAGGGGGTGCCGAGAACAGGCCACAGCCAGGGCAGGTGGGAGGAGGGGGCCCTTAGAACTTGGCGGTGACCTCCAGTGACTGCATCCTAATTTCTGGTTCACTGAAGAGGACTGGGCATGGGGCAGTCTCAACCCAAGTCGGATCTGAGTTCCATGGCCCTGAAACTCTTGGGTGATGTCATACCTTTTCTTCGCTGCTGATGTTCCGGGTGGACGTTCTCCAGGTGATCGAGGGAATGGGGTCTCCCGAGGCTTCACAGGTAAGGGTGACCTGCTCCTCCAGCTCCATGGCAGTCTGGTTCTCTACGTAGGTGATTTTGGGTTTTGCTGAAAACAGAGAACATTTCTATGAGTTTACCTGATGTATTTTAGCTTTCCAGGTGTGAGTTATAAATGCACCTATCCAACGAGGTTATTAACTCATTAAGCCTAAAGCTCTGCTCTAGGTGTTGCACGAGATAACGGGTTGAACTCCCCAGGAGCAGACAATGGAGCAGGCCGGTGTCAGCACCACAGTGCCAGTAGTAGCAGCAAGGTCCTGTATGGTGACAGCTACGAGCACATNGCACGAGATAACGAGTTGAACTCCCCAGGAGCAGACAATGGAGCAGGCCGGTGTCAGCACCACAGTGCCAGTAGTAGCAGCAAGGTCCTGTATGGTGACAGCTACGAGCACAGTGGTGCAAAGGGCTGAGCAGAGGATGGGCCCGCCTCTGGCTGAGTCTTCAAGGAGGAGACAGCTTTGGGGCTGAGCTGTGAGATTTTCAGCAGGTGGAACTCAGGGTGGACACAGAATCATTCCGAGTGTGGAAAGCTGTGTGAATGAAAGCAAGGAAGCAAGAACGTCTGAGGAGAGAGTGGGCAAAAGAGCAGAGTGTCGGGGTCCATGGGCCTGTGCCTCAGAGCAATGGGAGACAGCGCTGGATCCAGGCAGAGAGTGTCTTGATCATCTGGTGACAACTCTTGCTTGAATTTTATCCCGTGCCTGCTGGAGGCCCCCTGGTCAGAGGAATGAAGGCTTGTTTTGCGTTAGAGGAAGGTTCATCTAGGAAAAATTAAAGATGGATAAAGCCTGAAGGTGGAGGAAACCAACCTGGAAGCTGTGGGACCCCTCCGGATGTGATGTCATATGATCCTGAACATCGTCTCTAGGGGGCTAGAGCAGGGGCAGCTTCCAGAGAGATGCTGAAGGAAAGCTTTGCAGGAATGGAAGTGAACAAGAGTGCCAGGAGAGATGGGGAGAATCCAAAGGAGGGATGAGGAGACCAAATGGCTCAAGAGACTCTGGGCACCGCAGAGGGCTGTGCTAGCATTAACTTGAGTAAGGAAGTGTGGTGGGTGACCTGCTGGGGGCTGGGGAGTGGCTGGGGAAGAAGATGACTTGAGATGAGTTCATTTTCCGAATGTTTTGGGTAACGCAAGAAAGCGCAGGCATTCACGGCTGGGTTTAAATGTTAAAACATTAGAGAAAATTGAATTTTCCCAATTTAAAACAATTATACTCTGAAATCGCTAAACCTTCCATTGAAAAGAGAGCACTGCACAAATGTAACTTATTTCACTAACAGAGAAAAAAGCCAGGCTAGATAAACAAACAAATGATAAATAAATGTGAAGTATGGATAATTTTTGAAAGAACTGCATTTGCTTTATATTCAAATTCATACAGTAACTTCAAGTAGGCTAATAAAACCAAAACCTTCCATTGAAAAGAGAGCACTGCACAAATGTAACTTATTTCACTAATAGAGAAAAAAGCCAGGCTAGATAAACAAACAAATGATAAATAAATGTGAAGTATGGATAATTTTTGAAAGAACTGCATTTGCTTTATATTCAAATTCATACAGTAACTTCAAGTAGGCTAATAAAACCATTGCCTATTATATATCCTCCAAATTGAGGCCTTGGTTCTATTTTAATAAACAGAAAACAGTGATGGAGCTGTGCATTATCCATAGCAAATATCTACTTCTATATGAAATGACCCATATCGTTCAAATATTCTTCTACAGCTTATCTGTCCTAACAGTCCGCTTAGAGCAAATCTTTTTTGAAGGTTAGCATCAAGGCATGTCTCAATTCAACGAAGCCAAATGATCACAAATTTGAACAAATTTGATAGAGCCCACATGAGGGACGTTTTCCTCCAGGAAGGGTCTGTGTCTATCTTGATCAAAAAAACTTCCAAGGAGCTTACAACCCATACTGGACAGAATAAGTGTTAAGCGTTTTTGTTGAGGAGGAGGTTTTACAGAGGTAAAATAAAAGTTGCATTTCTTTTCTTTAAAAACCACAAATTGAAAAGTTAAAAAAAATCGAACCCAGGTCTCCTACATTGAAGGCAGACGCTTTAACCTCTGAGCCACCAGGGAAGCCCTAACATCTGTGAAGAGTATCTATAACCTATGAAGAATATTTGGTCTTGGTGACTCCATTTCCCAGATGGTCATAAAGGTTGCCCTGTATAAGTCTTTAGAACAAGGCAAAATATATTCTTCCTAAAACATGATTAACAATGGCTAATTTTGTATGGTCTAGAGAGGCTGTTGGAAGGAAGGCAAGATACTCACTGTT
Source organism: Oreotragus oreotragus (assembly GCA_006410675.1). Classification (NCBI taxonomy): domain Eukaryota; kingdom Metazoa; phylum Chordata; class Mammalia; order Artiodactyla; family Bovidae; genus Oreotragus; species Oreotragus oreotragus. The sequence goes on from SJYX01017108.1 coordinate 120,135, forward strand.
AACTTAATCCTTTTTGCACCCCCAAAACAAGCTACTCTTGTACCTAACTGAAGTCTTAGAATACTGCCTTGGAAACAGGCTGCTGCTAAGTCACTTCAGTTGTGTCCAACTCTGTGTGACCCCATAGATGGCAGCTCACCAGGCTCCCCCATCCCTGGGATTCTCCAGGCAAGAACACTGGAGTGGGTTGCCATTTCCTTCTCCAATGCATGAAAGTGAAAAGTGAAAGTGAAGTCTCTCAGTCGTGTCCGACCCTCAGTGACCCCATGGACCGCAGCCTTCCAGGCTTCTCCGTCCATGGGATTTTCCAGGCAAGAGTACTGGAGTGGGGTGCCACTGCCTTCTCTTGTCCAAATCGGGGCATTCTTGAGAGTGAAAGGCATGCTATAAATAATTACTCTGGGACAACGGGCATGACTGAGCAGACAGGGACAGGTGTGGGGTCACCCTACTCAAGAAAGAGTCCCTCCTTGCACACCAGCATCTAGAAGAATCTCTTCAGGGTTTATCTATGAATGGTACTTGCACCGTATTAATGAACTTCTGTTGCTGGCCCTTGACTTTGGATCTCTGTTCTGTTCTTTACCTGCTGCCATGCAATTTAATGCCTTAGACTGTTCCATTGTACCTCTCCCCATGGGCCCCTCTGTGAGCACAGCTGTGCTTGTGAGTTTTCTAAGCATGCCTGCTTTCTCCACCCAGCGCATCAATGGCTCTGCACCTGCCACTGAGGGCCAAACTTGTTCACTCTTACTCCAGCCCAGGCGCTTGGAAGTCCGAGGAGGGCTCTGGGGCCTCTGCTTCCCTGCCCTGAGATGCTGGGTGTGACCAGGTGCCCTTTCCTTCAGGCACCTGTTTGTCTTTGGCTGTATGGGCTGCTTTGGTCCTAGGGGGTCAGCTAAGCAAAGCTGAACTTGCCTCAGTCCAAGCCCAGAGAGCAGCACAGCCCTCAAGAGCATTGGCAGAAGCATAATAAGCATCTGTAGAGACAAAACTGCTTCTTCAGAAGGTCCCATGGCAGAAGCAGTGGAAACGCACTGCCAAGTTTAAAGGAGATAGGATGGGCTTAGTGAATAGAGCTTCTGGTTGATAACTAGGGCGGCACATGCTAGAATATGTCCCTTTCTTAGGAAAAAATGGTATTGCTTAGGACAATTACGGTAGTCCTTAATTTAGATATATCCCTTGCCAGCCCTTCTTGAAGCCACAGTTCTGCGCATCTTCACTGTCTAAGCTGCAGGCTTCTTTCCTCTTGTACCTCACCACTGTGACTCTGCTGCTTTTTGGAAACCTACTCCATATCTCCCCTAATGCTGGTCCCTGAGGACAAGCCAGAAAGCCAAGCAGGGGGAGAAAGGGGCTGGAGAAAGATGAAGTTCCACCTAGTTAGCCCCACCTCACCTGGCTCCCAGGTCCTGGCACTGATCTCCTAAACCCCTGGGAGAGGCTGGAAGGAGGAGGAGAGAAATGAGCTCAAGAATGTGGGATGAGCTCAAGAAGAGAGAAAGGAGGGCATATATGGGGGCCAGGTTACTCCAAGGAGGCCATGTGAACTGTGCTCAGGATGTTGCAGAGGAGTATGGACCTGGATTAGATCTCCGCTGATATTATTGTTTAGTCACTGAGTGTCTGACTCTTTGCGACACCATGGACTGTAACCCACCAGGCTCCTATGTCCTCCACGATGTCCCAGAGTTTGCTCAAATTCATGTCTACACCTAATATGGATTAGATATACACGTCTATTGAGAGAGTCAATTTCTAGGCAGGTTGATAGGAAGTCCGGGGTCCCCAAGAAGGAGAAAGGGGTCTGGGGCTCTCAGAGCAGAGATAAGGGTTCAAAGCAGAGATAGGGGTCTCAAAGCAGAGATAGGGGTCTAGAATTCTCAAGAAGGAGGAAAGGACAAACATCTTTTTTCTCTACATTCCTTAGTCACATAAAATATTTTTTTCTTTAAGCTGATGATTACACAACAAACAGTTTAAACCCTGTACTAAGGATTATATAACAACGTTTCCTGCTTGAGGACAGTTTCTCCTTTCTGAAAACCTTCTGGCTAATCCTGTTATCTTAAAATGTAAATTATGGGAGTGGGTCTAGTAAGATCTTTACAACCTTGAGACATTCTTTGACACCACTGAGTGACTGAACTGAACTGAATAACTAATTAAAAAAGCATATAACTCCCTTGCTGACACTAGCAAGGGGTGGCACGCTCCGTCCCCCTTCTGATGTCGATGTCAGAAGCTTTCTCCGTCCCCTGTTGTACTGATTTCAACACCGAAATCAGATTGATTATATTCTTTGCAGCCAAAGATGGAGAAGCTCTATACAGTCAACAAAAACAAGACCAGGAGCTGACTGTGGCTCAGATCATGAACTCCTTATTTCCAAATTCAGACTTAAATTGAAGAAAGTAGGGAAAACCGCTAGACCATTCAGGTATGACCTAAATCAAATCCCTTATGATTATACAGTGGAAGTGAGAAATAGATTTAAGGGCCTAGATCTGATAGACAGAGTTCCTGATGAACTATGGAATGAGGTTCGTGACATTGTACAGGAGACAGGGATCAAGACCATCCCCATGGAAAAGAAATGCAAAAAAGCAAAATGGCTGTCTGGAGAAGCCTTACAAATAGCACTGAAAAGAAGAGAGGCGAAAAGCAAAGGAGAAAAGAAAAGATATAAGCATCTGAATGCAGAGTTCCAAAGAATAGCAAGAAGAGATAAGAAAGCCTTCTTCAGCAATCAATGCAAAGAGATAGAGGAAAACAACAGAATGGGAAAGACTAGAGATCTCTTCAAGAGAATTGGAGATACCAAGGGAACATTTCATGCAAAGATGGGCTCGATAAAGGATAGAAATGGTATGGACCTAACAGAAGCAGAAGATATTAAGAAGAGGTGGCAAGAATACACAGAAGAACTGTACAGAAAAGATCTTCACGACCCAGATAATCATGAGGATGTGATCACTAATCTAGAGCCAGACATCTTGGAATGTGAAGTCAAGTGGGCCTTAGAAAGCATCACTAAGAACAAAGCTAGTGGAGGTGATGGAATTCCAGTTGAGCTGTTTCAAATCCTGGAAGATGATGCTGTGAAAGTGCTGCACTCAATATGCCAGCAAATTTGGAAAACTCAGCAGTGGCCACAGGACTGGAAAAGGTCAGTTTTCATTCCAATTCCAAAGAAAGGCAATGCCAAAGAATGCTCAAACTACCGCACAATTGCACTCATCTCACACGCTAGTAAAGTAATGCTCAAAATTCTCCAAGCCAGGCTTCAGCAATATGTGAACCGTGAACTCCCTGATGTTCAAGCTGGTTTTAGAACAGGCAGAGGAACCAGAGATCAAATTGCCAACATCCGCTGGATCATGGAAAAAGCAAGAGAGTTCCAGAAAAACATCTATTTCTGCTTTATTGACTATGCCAAAGCCTTTGACTGTGTGGATCACAATAAACTGTGGAAAATTCTGAAAGAGATGGGAATACCAGACCACCTAACCTGCCTCTTGAGAAATCTGTATGCAGGTCAGGAAGCAACAGTTAGAACTGGACATGGAACAACAGACTGGTTCCAAATAGGAAAAGGAGTACGTCAAGGCTGTATATTGTCTCCCTGCTTATTTAACTTATATGCAGAGTACATCATGAGAAACGCTGGACTGGAAGAAACACAAGCTGGAATCAAGATTGCCGGGAGAAATATCAATAACCTCAGATATGCTGATGACACCACCCTTATGGCAGAAAGTGAGGAGGAGCTAAAAAGCCTCTTGATGAAAGTGAAAGAGGAGAGTGAAAAAGTTGGCTTAAAGCTCAACATTCAGAAAACGAAGATCATGGCATCCGGTCCCATCACTTCATGGGAAATAGATGGGGAAACAGTGGAAACAGTGTCAGACTTTATTTTTTTGGGCTCCAAAATCACTGCAGATGGTGACTGCAGCCATGAAATTAGAAGACGCTTACTCCTTGGAAGAAAAGTTATGACCAACCGGGATAGTATATTCAAAAGCAGAGACATTGCTTTGCTGACTAAGGTCCATCTAGTCAAGGCTATGGTTTTTCCTGTGGTCATGTATGGATGTGAGAGTTGGACTGTGAAGAAGGCTGAGCGCCGAAGAATTGATGCCTTTGAACTGTGGTGTTGGAGAAGACTCTTGAGAGTCCCTTGGACTGCAAGGAGATCCAATAAGTCCATTCTGAAGGAGATCAGCCCTGGGATTTCTTTGGAAGGAATGATGCTAAAGCTGAAACTTCAGTACTTTGGCCACCTCATGTGAAGAGTTGACTCATTGGAAAAGACTCTGATGCTGGGAGGGATTGGGGGCAGGAGGAGAAGGGGACGACCGAGGATGAGATGGCTGGATGGCATCAGTGACTCGATGGACGTGAGTCTGAGTGAACTCCGGGAGTTGGTGATGGACAGGGAGACCTGACGTGCTGCGATTCATGGGGTCGCAAAGAGTCAGACACGACTGAGTGACTGAACTGAACTGTTGTACTTTAATGAAATTCTGCTACACAAAAGCCCTTGAGTGATCAAGCCTGGTCCCTGTTCCCAAAGTGAAACCTTCTTCTTCGGAGATCACGAATCCTATACCGTTCACCATAAGCTATCACTAGGATTCTCTTAACTTGTCTCTGCAGGAGTCACTCACATTTCTTCGTTTGCTCTACTGGGCTGCCGAACAAACATTCTCTCAGCTCTAGTCTTGGGGAAGAATTGTAGTGGAGTGAGTGAGTGTGAGTGTGTGTGTGAGAGAGAGAGTGTGAGTATGTGTGTGAGTGTGGGTGCGATGCAGGAGGGAGTCTGTGGGGAGGGATGAGGGTGGAAAGACAAATTGTGCTTTGCCGCAGCTCCTGCATCCTATCTGTTCTGCCTCCTTCCCTCCTTCCCTGGGCCTTACCCACCCTTTTCCCTCTAGCATGGCCTCACACGGCTCTTGACACTGTTCACTCCTCCTTCCTGGGGCAGCCATCACCACCGGAGAGGCCGGGAACAGAAGCGAAGATCTGTCCTTGACTAGCCGAGTTAGAACCGAGTGTATGGCCACAGAGAAATCACGTGAGCCACGGAGGTCAAGGCAGAGTCCACTAATCAAGAGCCACTTCCTACGGAGGTCTGATGTAATACGTGCTAAACTGGGTTGTGGAGGAGTGATCCCCATCGCTAGCCGAGAATGGACACGAAAGCTTGGATTTGAGTCCTGGTTCCTTGGGTAGGATACCTAATCACTCTGTGCTCAATTTCCTCATTTGCATAATAGGGATAAAAATTAAATCTCCTTTGTAGGACTGTGATGAGGTTAAAAGAGCTCATTTATGGATAGTACCTCTCACAGTGCTAGGACATTACATGTGCCCACTTTGTGTTGGGTAGTATTATTAGTAGTACCTTATGGGGCTGCTATCTAAAGGAATTTCCTAAAGACAAATGATTACATGTTTCCACATGCATCTCCCTGCCATATAGATCATGTTTCATTCCTATAAAGCTAATTGCGATTCCCTCATTTACTCAAACACTGGCGTCTCTTTAATGCCAGCCGATGTTCCACTGAGGATGTTGACACTGAGGGTAGGTCTGTGAGTGGAGCAGATGCGGTCCCCGCCCACAAGGACTGCCCCTTCAGCACACGGGCTCGTCCAGCCTCAGTGCCCGTGCAGTATGGCCTGAAAGGCTCGCCCAGCCCTCCTGCATCTGGGAAACTCCCACTTGGGAAACGCATTACCGTCTTGGAAGATTTCCCTAACTCCTGTCACACAGGACCAGCCAACAAATCTTTTCCTGTAAAACACTGTGCATATCGCTATTTGTTGCTGCTGTTCAGCTGCTCGGTTGTGCCCCAATTTCTGCGGCCCCACGGATGTACACCAGGCTTCCCTGTGCTTCTCCATCTCCTGGAGTTTGCTGAAACTCATGTCCATTGAGTCGGTGATGCTATCCAACCATCTCATCCTCTGTTGTCCCCTTCTCCTCCTTCCCTCAATCCTTCCCAGCATCGGAGTCTTTTCCAAATGAGTCAGTTCTTCGCTTCAGGTGGCCAAAATTTTGGAGTTTCAGCTTCAGCATCAGTCCTTCCAATGAATATTCAGGGTTGATTTCCTTTAGGATGGACTGGTTTGATTGTTGTGCTGTCCAAGGGACTCTCAAGAGTTTTCTCCAACACCACAGTTCAAAAGCACCAATTCTTTGGTGCCCACCTTTCTTTATGGACCAACTCTCACATCCAAACATGACCACTGGAAAAGCCATAGCTTTGACTAGACAGACCTTTGTCAGCAAAGTAATGTCTCTGCTTTTTAATATGCTGTCTAGGTTGGTCAGAGTTTTTCTTCCAAGGAGCAAGCATCTTTTAATTTCATGGCTGCAGTCACCATCTGCAGAGACTTTGGGGCCCCCCAAAATCACTGTTTCCATTGTTTCCCCATCTATTTGCCATGAAGTGATAGGACTGGATGCCAGGATCTTAGTTTTTTGAATGTTGAGTTTTAAGCCCAACTTTTTCATTCTCCTCTTTGACCTTCATCAAGAGGCTCTTTAGTTCCTCTTTGCTTTCTGCCATAAAAGTGGTGTCTACATTTCTGAGGTTATTGGTATTTCTCCTGGCAATCTTGATTCCAGCTTGTGCTTCAGTCAGCCTGGCATTTTGCATGATGCACTCTGCAGAGAAGTTAAATAAGCTGGGTGGCAATATACAGCCTTGATGTACTCCTTTCCCAATTTGGAACCAGTCCACTGTTCCATGTCTGATTCTAACTGTTGCTTCTTGACCTGAATACAGGTTTCTCAGGAGGCAAGTATAGTGGTCTGGTAGTCTCATCTCTTAAAGAATTTTCCACAGTTTGTTGTGATCCACACAGTCAAAGGCTTTGGCATAGTCAATAAAGCAGAAGTAGATGTTTTTCTAGCATTCTCTTGCTTCTTCAATGATCCAGTGGATGTTGGCAATTTGATCTCTGGTTCCTCTGCCGTTTCTAAAACCAGCTTGAACATCTGGAAGTTTTCAGTTCATATATTGTTGAAGTCTAGCTTGGAGAATTTTGAGCAATTACTTTGCTAGCGTGTGAGATGAGTGCAACTGTTGGGTAGTTTGAACATTCTTTGGCATTGCCTTTCTTTGGGATTAGAATGAAAACTGACCTTTTAGTTCTGTGGTCACTGCTGAGTTTTCCAAATTTGCTGGCATACTGAGTGCAGCACTTTCACAACACTATCTTTTAGGATTGGAAAAAAGCTCAACTGGAATTCCATCATCTCCCCTGTCTTTGTTTGTAGTGATGCTTCCTAAGGCCCACTTGACTTCGCACACCAAGATGTCTGGCTCTAGGTGAGTGAGCACACCATCATGGTTATCTGGGTCATTAAAATCTTTTCGTACAGTTCTTCTGTGTATTTTTGCCACCTCTTCTTAGTATGTTCTGCTACTGTTAGGTCCATATCATTTCTGTCCTTTATTGTGCCCATCTTTGCATGAAATGTTTCCTCAGTATTTCTAATTTTCTTGAAAATTAGTCTTTCTCGTTCTATTCTTCTCCTCTATTTCTTAGCATTGATCACTGAGGAAGGCTTTCTTATCTCTCCTTGCTATTCTTTGGAACTCTGCATTCAGATGGGTATGTTTCCTTTTCTCCTTTGCCTTTTGTTTCTCTTCTTTACTCAGCTCTTTGTAAGGCCTCTTCAGACAGTCATTTTCCCTTTTTGCATTTCTTTTTCTTGGAGATGGTTTTGATCACTGCACTCTGTCTATCAGATCTAATCCCTTGAATCTATTTGTCACTCCCCACTTTATAATCATAAGAGATACTGTTATTATGAAGTCATTATAATGGGTTATTAAAAATTTTATGATTATCTGTATTATCCTATGAACGCACTGATGAAAACAGAGTGTATGTTTTTCATCTCTGTAACCTTGGCAATGGCTGGACTTATGGCAGGTACTTAGATGTTGGAAACCAACACCATTTACTATATAGGCTTATATGGAGAAGGCAATGGCACCCCACTCCAGTACTCTTGCCTGGAAAATCCCATGGATGGAGGAGCCTGGTGGGCTGCAGTCCATGGGGTCACTAAGATTCGGACACGACTGAGCCACTTCACTTTCACTTTTCACTTTCATGCATTGGAGAAGGAAATGGCAACTCACTCCTGTGTTCTTGCCTGGAGGATTCCAGGGACGGGGGAGCCTGGTGGGCTGCCGTCTATGGGGTCGCACAGAGTCAGACACGACTGAAGCGACTTAGCAGCAGCAGCAGCATAGGCTTATATAGGGGCTTCCCTGGTGGCTCAGAGGTTAAAGCATCTGCCTGCAATGCGGGAGACCCAGGTTTGATCCCTGGGTTGAGAAGATCCCCTGGAGAAGGAAATGGCAACCCACTCCAGTATTCTTGCCTGGAGAATCCCATGGAGGGAAGAGCCTGGCAGGCTACAATCCATGGGGTCACAAAGAGTCGGACACGACTAAGCTACTTCACTTTCACATAGGCTAATGTATTTATCTCCCTCTTTGTGCTTCTTGGGGTCAAAAGACTTTATCTTACTCATTTCTGTAGCCCTTCTGTCCAGCAACAAGGGTGCTCAATAAATAATTATGACATGAAGGACTACATGAACAAATGCATCTGTCTTTCACTTAGAAAAACTTAAAATCAGAGTGACTAAGAAAACCACAAATCAAAGAGACACAGGTTCCCCAAAGTTCACTGCAATGCTATTTAAAATAGCCAGGACACGGGAGCAACCTAAATGTCCCCCAACAGACGGATGGATAAAGAAGATGTGGTACATACATACAATGGAGTATCACTCAGCAATGAAAAGGAATGAAACTGGATTATTTGTAGTGATGTGGATGAACCTAGAGTCTGTCATACACAGTGAAGTGACTCAGAAAGAAAAAAAGCAAATATCGTACATTAACGCATACATATGGAATCTAGAAAGATGGTACTGATGAACCTATTTTCACGGCAGGAATACAGACGCAGATATAGAGAAAAGACATGTGGAAACAGGGTGGGGCAAACTGGAAGATTAGGACGGACATATATACACCATCACGTGTAACACAGATAGCCAGAGGGAGCACTTATGGCACAGGGAGCTTGCTCAGTGCTCTGTGATGACCTGGAGGCGCGGGATGGGGTGGGAGAGGGAAATGCAAGGGGGAGAGGATACACGTCTCCATGTAGCTGATTCTTGCTGTCGTACAGCAGAAAGTAACACAACATTGCAAAGGAATTATACTCCAGTTTAAAAATTGTGAAATGAAAGAATGTATTAACAAATACATGTGTCTTTCATCTAGAAAACCTTAAAATCAGAGTCTGAGGTAAACTAGTCAAAATCGGAGAAAACACTGTCAAGAATATTTTCTAAGAAATTTAGTTGCGCTCTCAAGTATGCGCAGTTAATTTCGACCCAACTGATAACCTGTTTCTAAGTCCAACTGTCATTAATGAATAAGCAGGATTCATCCAGGATAGCAGAAATGCTTGGTTTTCAAAGGTCTGTGTTTACAAACATCAATGCGTTCTCCTTATTAAGCTAAACAAGCAGGTCCCAGGCAAGGCTCACCCTGCACATGCGCTATAACCACCAGCGCACTGCCTGCATCAGGGATGCCCCCTGCAGTGTCTGTACTCTAGCAGCACCATCTACACCGGCCTCCCTTATCTGTGTTTTTAAAAAAGATGAGCAGACAGCGCGGAAAGTCACTAGGTTAAATATCTCTCCACCACAAATTCGTTTTTCAAAGTCAGGTCAAAATGCATTTCAGCTCTGAGTGAATGGAAGTTAATTGAGTTCATAGAGACAAAGTGAGTAGAGATATAGTTCCTTTTCATGATTTTTATAATCCTGCTTCACACGGGTCAGGGAAGGAAGAAAGCGAGACAGAGGCAGCCACTTGGTCACTAACACTGAACAAGGGCCTATTTATCATAGGCTTCCCTGGTGCCTCAGACAGTAAGGAATCTGCCTGCAATTCAGGAGACCCAGGCTCAGTCCCTGGGTTGGGAAGACCCCCTGGAGAAGCGAATGGCTACCCACTCCTGTACTCTTCTCTGGAGAATTCCAGAGGAGTCTGGAGGGCTACAGTCCATGGGGTTACAAAGAGTCAGACATGACTGAGCGAGTAACATTTTCACTTTTTTTTGTTTTCACTTATTATGGAGTCTGGCACTGTCTGGAGTGCCAGAGATAAAGTGATGTAGAAGGCAGCTGGTGCTCTGCCATCTTGGAGTTCTTAGTGGACGCAGGAAAAGCAATCCCCCAAACCAGTATGTACGCGAGATCAGATTAGGCAGGGAGCAGGGCACTGCCAGAGAGGCCAGTGGAGCGGGTGGGGGCAGTAATAAGGGAGCCGCGTGGGTCGGAGCAGGGAGGGCAGGGCTCACTGAGAAGGTGATCTGGAGGGTGCGCTGAGATCTGGGTAACGGATGAGCAGAGGGCAGCTTGCGGGGGACCTGGCAGAACGAGATTTCCAGCGGAAGAAGCACCCGGAGCAACGCCCTGAGACAGGGAACGCGCTCAGTGTGTCTGAGGGAGAGGAAGGGGGCTTCCGGGGCTGGAGAGCTGTAAGTGTGGAGGGATGATGACGTCGGGGAGGAAGTCAGGGTGAGCTCAGATATAGTGTCTTGCCCCAAAAGAGGAGTCCAGATTTTATGCCTCTAACAGGAAGCCGCTGGAGGATTTGAAACAGAAGGGTGGCATGTAAGGTCATTCCAGCTACTGTGAGTGGGGGAGGCTGATGAGGGGGACAATGGGGAGAGGGGGGATCAGTTGGGAGGCCGTCTCACTGACCAGGTGAGGACCAAGATGGCCTGGACTCGGGCTGAGGTGGTGGGAGCTGGAGAGAAGCAGCTACTTTGGGGGCAGCTTCCCAGGCCGAGTGGACAGGGTCTTGCTGGTGGACGGCGTGCGGTCAGAGGAACCGTGGCAGGGGAATGACCTTGACTGCACAGTCCTTACCGAAGACCTTGAGGTGGATGGACGCGTCCTGCTCGCCCGCCTTGTTCTCGGCAATGCAGATGTACTCGGCCTCGTCGCCCTTGTCCACCCTCCTGATGGTCAGCTCGGAGCTGTCGTCGCTGAACAGGTACTTCTCGTCCTCCTCATTCTCTATCTGCTCCCCGTCCCTGCAGGCACAGAAGCGGGAAGGCCCGTGATTTTGATGACAGAGCTAAGAGGTTGATTTTTAGTTTGTTTCTATAAAATGCGGACTGAACTCATGTGCAAGACTGAACCTGCACAGAAAGTTAAAAGATGTTCAATTGTATTTCTTTCTGTGTGAGTCCTTTAACCAAATCTCCGATTCTGCCTAAGGGCTGCAAATGGCATCCTCCAAAACTCCAAAGAAGGTCTGATTCTGCCCCACAAAGTGAAAATGGAGGAATCCAATGCACATACAAGGCAAGTGGACCTTACTGGAAGAGTCCAGTCTGCCCTTGGAGCTGACGGCTCCCAGCTTCCCACCCCATTCCCTTGAAACCCCAACACAGAGTAGGCCCTGCCAGCTCTCCTCCCCTGCTAGCTGGAGAGAAAGGCTCAAGCCAGTTTCTTACTTTGTCCAGCTCATGGTGGGCTCTGGGAAGCCTTCAGCGTTGCACACGAGGGTGACGGACTGGCCGAGGTTGGCTGTGGCATTCACTATGCTCTGTCTGGCCTGGACAGTGGGCGGCACTGAAGGAAAGAAGGGCTGTCAGCGGTGGCTGGGAAAACTTGAAGGGACTCGGTGGCCTGGAGGAGAGGCACTTTTGGGGGACCCCAAGTCAGAGGCTCAGGGGTCTTGGGTAACTGCCGAGCTTTAGTGTAAGGGGTCTAAATGCAGACGTGCACCAAACAATTACTGTAAACTGGATAAATAATTCACCCACAAGCACACATTAGTGTTTCCCAATAGTACTTAGTACTGTTACATGTATAACAACATATAATAATATTGCTTTTCAATAATACAGATTTAGAAGCTATATTAATGTTTCCTTTATTTTAAAGTGGTGTTCAATTTATAGTAGCTATTTATCATTATATATTTTCTCAATCAATGCATACCCATCTTAACAACTACCATGATTGGCAGAACTTAACATTTAAAGGGCGGCTCTTGATACTGGAAAAAGTTGAACATTTTGGTTCCCAGTGATTAAATGGTTAATACCAATGTGAAATGCACTAGGTCACCAAAGAGTGACATTTCTCTTGGATTGTCCTAAACAATTTTGTGCACAAACTGGTTTTTACCAAAGGAATGAGAGACAGAGTTTGGCAAAAAATGCATATCAATATCCAAACCAATTCAACCATGATTTACTTATTTTCTTAGTACTGACATTATAATTTCCTCTAAACATCTTGTAAATGTCAGATCGATTCCACGGGTGTGTTTATTTGACACTGCAAATTAAGATTAATAAACCCACGGATGGACTATGATTCTGACTAGTCCAAGGCCTGAATTGATGATAAAATTTTCTCTGAACACTGAACCAGGGGACAGACTACACCATTTCAGTAACATCAAGGACAGTGAAGGATAAGGAAGAACTTATTAGGTTGCGAGATACTCTCTAGTGTTGCGAGACAATGAAGGACATTCCAGAATTGCACTGGAAGATCCCATAGTTGAGGGAGACCCAAAAGCCGAGTGTCTTTAAAACAAACAAACAAATAAACAAGGCAGAGGATGGGGGTGCGCTGGGGGGAAGGGGTGGACTCGGCTGACGTGGATGAGCCAAGGCGGGAGCCGTGGAGAGAGCAGAAGGCCGGGTCTCCTTACCATTCACGATGACCTGAATGTCCTTGAAGTTGATCTCCCCGCGGGCCAGGATCCTGCCCTCACAGCGGTAAGTGCCCTCATCTGTTTTCTTGATGCCCCGGATCTGGAGGTAGTTGTTGGCCAGGACTATGAATCGGACTAGAAAAGACAGGAGGCAGGCTTGTCCCAGGATCAAAGGACGGGAGCCTGTAGGCAGGGCCCTGAGCCTTGCCTTTTTCCTACCTTCAGTCTCATGGGGGCAGGTGGAGGGCTGGGAGTGGGGAGGAGCTTTAAGCTGAAATAAGGTCATATGTCCCTGGCTCGGACACTGAGCCAAGAGCAGAAGTCTGCTGGAAACCTGTATTTTTTCTCTGGAGAGAGAGTCAAGTGCCTGAATAGACAAGCTATAGCCGTGCAACCGCTAACCTGGAAACGGCATGCGTTTCTGGGACACTGGAGTCTGAGTTTGGGGTAGGAGCCTCAGCAGCTGGTGGAGGTGGGAACGCTAAGGGGCTCGGCGGCGGGCCAGGGGAAGGGGCGGCTGCCCGGTCTCACCATCTTTTTTCAGGATGACATCTCGGCCTTTGTGCTTCCAGATGATGGTTGGGGGGAGGGAGCTGACCACATCACACACGATCACGGCATCTTCTCCCTCCCTGAACTCCTGTGGGGTTGGCGCGTTCTTGAACATGAGCTTCTCTGAAAGAGGGGCCAGAGGAGAGTGAGGGAAAACAGTGGTTCTCCCACAAAAATCCCTTTTTGCTGGCGCCTTTCCGCTTGGATTCGAGTCCATATATGCAGCGGTACCCAACAGGGTCCACCCATCACTTGGCCAAACGTGCAGGCAGAGCAGATGGCACAAGAAGAGGAATACGTTCAGCTGTGTTTGGCAATTAATTTTCATTCAGAGTGCTACATTTATCACACTCTGTGCAGAAAGGGTCTACAGAGGGAGAGGTGTGTCCTCACCATGTGGATGGAGCTAATGGGACACAACTCACAGGCAGAAGGAACTGGTAGGACGTCTACCCTACAATGAATAGTAGGACCCATCAGTCCTTTCTCTGTCCCCTAGTCTGTCTGACACCCCAACCCCAGCCTATCTATGGCAGAGAGAATTCTGAAGACTAGAACAGGAAAGGCAGGCTTATGGCAATAAATACCGCGGCAATCAATACTGTTCCATTAGCGGTCACCCACCATTACCCTGGCCAACAGGACAGACGCATGATAACAAGATAATGAGATGCCACCTTTCGACTGGCTTCAGTGGCGATGGGAACCACCTGCTCTGAGCGGCACAGTGTTCAGATAATAACCCCGCCCACCCCACTGAGCCTCTGTGCTCCACTGCCAGCAGGAAAGAGTGAAATAACAGGAGTAAACTGGGGTGTAAAACAGTCAGCCAACACTCGGGGAAGGGCGAGGGGAACACACACCCTCTGGGAATGGTGTAACACGAATTTAGAGAGTTGAGGCCAGAGCGAGGTAGCTGTGACCAGCACGGACACAGCTGTGGGTCTGGAGTTGGCTAAGGATCCTTTAAAATCACACTGGATGGAAGAGAGGATATATGTATACACATGGCTGATTCACTTTGCTGCACAGCAGAAATCAACACAGCAGTGTAAAGCAGCTACACGCCAATAAAAAATAAATGAAAAAATACAAGTCCCGATATAACCTACATATGTGTTAGAAAGGCACTAAAATATAACAGGTTTTTAGAAAGCATACTGATAAGATATTTTTAAAATTTTCCTTGAGTTTTATCTACTGTTGGCTGCACTGGGTCTTTGTTGCTGTGGGGGCTACACTCTCATTGTGGTCTATGAGCTTCTCACTGTGGTGGCTTCTTTTGTTGCTGAGGACTCATATAAAGACCCTGATGCTGGGTAAGATCGAGGGCAGGAGCAGAAGGGGACGACAGAGGATGAGATGGTTAGGTGGCATCACCAACTTGATGGACATGAGTTTGGGTGGGCTCTGGGATTTGGTGTTGGACAGGGAGGGGTGGTGTGCTGCAGCTCACGGGGTCGCAGGGTCAGACACAAGTGAGCGACTGAACTGAACAGGTTTTCGAGCGTGCGGGCTTTAGCAGCTGTGGCTCATAGGCTAAGCTGCCCTGCAGCATGTGGCATCTTCCCCTACCAGGGAATGAACCCACATCCCCTGCACTGCCAGGTAGATTCTTAACCACTGGATCACTACGGAACTGCCTGAGAAAAATCTTATTTGTACAGAGTGTGTGTGCGTGTGCTAAGTCGCTTCAGTTGTGTCTGACTCTCTGTGACTCTGTGGACTGTAGCCTGCTAGGCTCCTCTGTCCATGGGATTCTCTAGGCAAGAATACTGGAGTGGGTTGCCATGCCAGGGAATCTTCCTGACCCAGGAATCAGGCCCAAGTCTCTTACATCTCCTGCACTGGCAGGCAGATTCCTTACCACTAGCACCACATGGAAAACGTTTGTATAGAGTACCTCATGAAATAATAAATTTAGTTTGAAACCAGTAGGCCCCCACCCCCCCAAAAAAAACCCCACCAAAATCAAGCAAAAGAACCCACATTGGAGCTCTTAACTTGATGCAGAAAAGACCTAGAGAAAAGTAGAAAAGAGCCCGGTCAAGCCCTCTATGCCAGCCCACTCTCTGCTACCCATGTTGTCTTCCCGGCCAAAGGAGAGGTCAGGGAATACAGAAGGAGAAGGAAGGGGGTCTTACGGAAGATCTTCACATTGACCGTGGCCTCTGACTCGGTGCCATCCTCCGCAGTGACCACGCACTTGTAGATGCCGGCATCATCGATGTTGGCATTGTAGATGGTGAGGGTGGAAGAGGAATCATCGTTCCATACCACTGAGATCCGCTGCTGGTTTGGGGTGAGCTTCTCTCCGTTGGGGGAGAACCAGGAGATGTCTTTATCTTTGGCATCTCCGGCCACTGAAGAGGGAGAGATAATTTTCAAACCACTGATGCTAAAAAGACAAAGACACCTCCAGGAAACAGTAGGTAGTTGATAAGAGCTACTGAGGAAGAGCTCTACTGAGGTGGGAGGTGTGCGTGCGCCTGTGTGTGACCACTCATGTTGGTCACTTCCGCACTTACTTGTTACATATCAGTATTTGGAAAGAACTCAACAAACATTGGTGCTGATATTTCTCATAGTGGGCCTATCCCTAGTGAGGGAAGAGATATTTGTTGAGGATGTACTGTGTGCAGGCACTGAACTAGTAGCTTACAGCCTCGCAGAATGGGGGGCAAAGGGGGTTCGTATCCAGGATCTGAGCTCAAGTGCTAGTTGGTTAACCAATTCACCAGCTTGTTTTCGAGTGCTTAGATGATGTCTCCTATATAGAAGATGAGATACCATCCTGCACTGGCAGGCAGATTCCTTACCACTAGCACCACATGGAAAACGTTTGTATAGAGTACCTCATGAAATAATAAATTTAGTTTGAAACCAGTAGGCCCCCACCCCCCCAAAAAAAACCCCACCAAAATCAAGCAAAAGAACCCACACTGGAGCTCTTAACTTGATGCAGAAAAGACCTAGAGAAAAGTAGAAAAGAGCCTGGTCAAGCCCTCTATGCCAGCCCACTCTCTGCTACCCATGTTGTCTTCCCGGCCAAAGGAGAGGTCAGGGAATACAGAAGGAGAAGGAAGGGGGTCTTACGGAAGATCTTCACATTGACCGTGGCCTCTGACTCGGTGCCATCCTCCGCAGTGACCACGCACTTGTAGATGCCGGCATCATCGATGTTGGCATTGTAGATGGTGAGGGTGGAAGAGGAATCATCGTTCCATACCACCGAGATCCGCTGCTGGTTTGGGGTGAGCTTCTCTCCGTTGGGGGAGAACCAGGAGATGTCTTTATCTTTGGCATCTCCGGCCACTGAAGAGGGAGAGATAATTTTCAAACCACTGATGCTAAAAAGACAAAGACACCTCCAGGAAACAGTAGGTAGTTGATAAGAGCTACTGAGGAAGAGCTCTACTGAGGTGGGAGGTGTGCGTGCGCCTGTGTGTGACCACTCATGTTGGTCACTTCCGCACTTACTTGTTACATATCAGTATTTGGAAAGAACTCAACAAACATTGGTGCTGATATTTCTCATAGTGGGCCTATCCCTAGTGAGGGAAGAGATATTTGTTGAGGATGTACTGTGTGCAGGCACTGAACTAGTAGCTTACAGCCTCGCAGAATGGGGGGCAAAAGGGGTTCGTATCCAGGATCTGAGCTCAAGTGCTAGTTGGTTAACCAATTCACCAGCTTGTTTTCGAGTGCTTAGATGATGTCTCCTATATAGAAGATGAGATACCAGCTAGTCTCTGAGTATAAGTTCCAATGACTTTTGCTCCACCATCTGCCTGCACAAACTGGCATTTCAGCACTCCCCCCAGCCTCAGGCAGGCAAACACATCTGCTGAAATGCTTCAAAGAAGGTAGCCAGCATCGCCCATCATCCCCTCCCCAGGCAGCTCAGAGGCTAGGATGCTGCTGCTGCTGAGCTGTCCAGACACTGAGCTGTAACAGGGACTCTGGGACTGTGGACTCTTCAAAGAGTCCTCTCTGCCCAGTGCCCTTCCCCCGCCCGCACCCCCACCCCACGGCCCGGCACAGATGCTTAGTGTAGAAATGGAGCAGCCTTCCTTTCAGGGCCCATCATGTTTTCAACAAATATCGCTCTTTCCAAGATGCGCTGTGGGCTCCACGGCTGCATCTCCGGCTCGTTTCAATGGCTGTAATGAGGCAAAGCTGGAGGGAAGACAACCAGCGGCCACGAGCCACCTCATCCTGTGCAAATCGTGACAGCATTTCAAACCCCTCCCTGCTGAAAGCTGCATGCTGGATGTCAGCTTACACCTAGCTCAGCTCTTTCCGGGTCCTTTCATGTTTCAAATCCCAGGCATGTCACATACAGAGACTCCAGAACCTCACAGGAAGCCTTTCCTCCGCAGGACATTTCCTGATAATTAGCTGAGCTGTGGAAATGGGGCATGTTTTCTAAACAAAAGACAAGGACACCAGGTTCGACAAATTCTGAGCTCTGGTGCGGGCAATGGGACAGAATATTGGAACTGACTGGAGAGCTGGGAAACCCAGGACACCTGTCCTCACCACAAAAGAGATGCTGGCACTCAGCTTTCTTTCAGGCACGTTTTAGGACTTCTTGCATTTTCCTTCTCTGGGAGATTCTAATCATCCAGACACTGACCCACTGAGGCATTTGTTCTGAAGCAGCCCTGCTCTCCAGTGTCATTCACGGAACTCTGGAAGCACCCAGAGCAGGGATCTGGGGGCTGTGCTGACTTTCCCAAGGAAATCCCTTGATCTCCTCCATCACCGGGCGGATGTCCACAGGGCACATTTCACTGTACTGCAGCAAACTTGGTTTGGGGAAGGGAGACAGTCTGAGCACGTCCCTGGTTTCCAGGTCACCCTATGACCCTGTCACAGAGTGAACTGAGATTGCAGGCACGCCATCAGCCCAGCAGACGCAGCTGTGACCTCTGCCCTGCAGGGTGGGTTTCCTGAGACGCAGGGTGACGGGGGTACTTGCCTTGGCACAGGAAGAATTTAGACTCTCCCACGCTGATTTCCCCTTGGCTGGGAACAATATCCACTTGCAGAGAAACTGAAAAAGACAAAAAGTCCGGTTTAAATGTGTGTTTGCCGTTTTGAGACAGAAACCAGAGCTTTCATTAAAAAACGGAGTCTCCTCGCACACTTCCAGAAAGAGCGAAGAGAGGAGGTTGTTTGGGTTTTGAGAACGTATCATCACAGTTCCTCACGCCAAAGCCAGGAATGGACACGATCCAGGTCATTTCACGTGCAACTGCTGTCTTCTATCAGATGGTGCAGGCCGCCCAGGAGACCTGGAGGAATCTCTGCCCTCACTGTTCCTACCCCTTGAGAAGACTTAGGGTCCTGCTTCCAAACAGCAGCACTTTGTTCATGGAAATAGCAGCTCAGCTGGTTCCCTGGGGACCATCACCCTGAAGGGTCCCCACAGCTGTGTTCAGAGGGAAGCCTGCTGTTCACAGCCCTGCACAGGGCTTCCTGCCACTTCCCCACACTGTAGAGCCTAATCACCACAAAGGATGTGATGTGAAGATCCAACCTGGTTTGGGGGGAGGGGATGCCAAACAAACGCTCACCTACTTCACGACTATAGGACCAATCCGTCTCTTCACGTCAGAGGAGACGGCGATCAAGCATGGTCACCCCGATGAGCCAGTCACTCTTCTGCATTGCTGGAGTCTCTGCCCTGTGGGCCCCCTGCATCCCTTGGCTACTACACTACACTTGATTTGAATACCCATAGGCTCTATCCAGCTTCCCAGGTGGTGCTAGTGGTAAAGAGCCTGCCTGCCAATTGCAGGAGACATAAGAGACGTGGGTTCAGTCTCTGCGTCAGGAAGATGCCCCTGGAGGAGGGCATGAAAGCCACTCCAGTATTCCTGCCTGGAGACTCCCATGGGAAGAGGAGCCTGGCGCGCTGTAGTCCACAGGGTTGCAAAGAGGTGGACACGACTGAAGCAACTTAGCCATCCACGCACGCATGCTCCATCAGTCCACTCCACCCATTAAGACAAAACACATCGCACCAGATCTCATGGATTCCTGTATTCACCCGGTTCCTCAATTATCTGCTTAAGTCAGATAACCGTTGCTCATGAAAATATATTCTTAGGGTAGGAGAAATGCTATTATTCATTGGGATGCAACTTCTTTCTGCCTTTCCTCCTCTTAGGTAAAGTAAATCAGCAAGCTAAAGGCTAGTGGACATTTGGTTGAATGCCTGAAGCGCCTGCAAGCCACTATGAAGGAGGGGCCTGGACAAAACAGAGCGAGTAATAGAGACTCAGCAAGCCCTTCCTTTTAACAGCCATTTTCTCTGCACAGTAGAGCAGAGGGAATACTCGTTGCCATGGTGACGGGCTTGCAGGCAGAGCCATTGTGGGTCTCAGTCTGTGCTCATTTGATGAAGCAACCACGGTTGTACTCAGCGAAACACAGGGCTCAAAGGGCCTGCTTGGGGCAGCATATCTACCAGGGGCACAGCCTTCCGTGCCATCCTATGGACAAAGCAGCCCGTGGAAAAACCCAGCAGAGGCTGCAGGGAAAGGGATGGTTTGGTGGGACGGGAACGGAATGGGGAGGGGTGAGAAATCAGGAACTGGCTGGGCGAGGATGCTGAGCGCGCCACTCTGAGAATATGAAGCAGGAATCCAGAAGCTTCCAAATGCCAGCTCAGAAGAAATATGATAGGAACGGAGGGGCTGCCTGTCTCTCAGCAGTCGGTTTGCTTCCAATTACTCATGTGAGACCCAGGACGGAATTCTTCCTGAGAGCAATGAAAGGTCTTCCTCCTACCTTTCCTGAATTTTGTTCGCAGTGTGCAGCACTACAGGGATTATTTTTTCTACTTAAAAAAAATTAATTAATTTATTTTAATTGGAGGCTAATTACTTTACAATATTGTATGGTTTTTGCCATACATCAACATGAATCCACCATGGGCGTACATGTGTTCCCCATTCTGAACCCCCCTCCCACCTGTCTCCCCATCCCATCCCTCAGGGTCATCCCAGTACACCAGCCCCGAGCACCCTGTCTCATGCATCGAACCTGGACTGGTGATCTGTTTCACGCTACAGTAGATTATAATGTGGGGGCCACAGCACCGGGGTGGGGAGGCAGGTGTGCCTGGTTGTGGCTGCTTTCTTCCATCACTCTCCTCTGGATGGATTCTGAATGGACCTGAGCAGGAGGGGTCCCAACCATCACCATGTCCCACCTCCTCATTTTCTGGTCCGAAAAGAGTGGTAGGGACTTCCCTGGTGGTCCAGTGGTTAAGAATCTGTGTTGCAATGTAAGGGATATGGGTTTGATCCCTGGCTGGGGAACTAAGATCCTACATGTGTCGGACCAACTAAGCCCTCAGGCCACAGCTAGAGACCCTGAGTGCCACAATGAAAGATTGTGCGTGCTGCAACTAAGACTCAATGTAGCCAAACAAATAAATATTAAAAAAAAAACTTTTTTAATTAAAAAAAGAAAAGAGAGGTAAGGTCACGTCTAGTGAGGGCCAGCGTGGCCCCAGAGTCCAGGCCACCTGGTTCCCAGGTAAGTGTTCTTTCCATTATATAACGCTGTCTCTGCCAGTAGAAGATAAGGAATCAGATACACGTCCCTTAACAGAAGAGACAAGTCCACGGTTTATTGGGGGAGCACAGGGCCCTATAGGAGAGGGCTATAAGCCAGTGTCATCCATCTTAAGGCCACCTGGACCTTTTTAATCCCTATCTGTGGCTCATACTCTACAGAACAACAGGCCTATGAAGCCCAGAAGCTGAGCCTCGGCCACCCGTTGCTGAAGTTATGGTCCTTTCTGGAGTTTACTGGGGCATTCTTTGGAGAATTAGAGGCATATTTCTAGCTTGGAAAGTGCACTGGCCCATATGCTATGTATTAGCAGCCAGCTTCAACATATGGATCCTGTTACTCTCACAGAGCCCTTATTGCTTTGAGAAGGATTTTCTTATCCCAAGTGAAAGAGCAGCCTTCATTTTTTTCAGCTCTTTTCAAACAGAACATGACTCTCAAGGGGCAGGAGAACACGGCAAGGCTGAAGAGTTTCCATCCTCGAATATGGCCGGTATCTCTCTCTGGGCCACGGACAGAAATGAGAACCGAGCATTACCAAGGAATTCCCAGCTCCCCCAGATCCCAGCCACACATTTATCATCACAGACATTTTTTAAAGAAGAGATATCCATTCAGACGCCTGCCCTTTTGCACACATGGAGAAGACAGTGATTTCTCCTTCTAGACACCAGTCAAAGCCAGGCCAGAGGAAGCCCAGACTCTCTGGAAACTCAACGCTTGGATGTTTTCCATTGGAGTACAATGGCTGATTATTCTCCCCCAAATGCAAAACCATGAATTATTAGGTTTAATAACGGTGAGTGGAAATCCTGCTCCAAGTCCCAAACTTCTTCCCTCCACTTCTTGCGGCCTCTTCCTTTCTTACGGTATTCGTCTTCACACTGTTTCAAATAAAAATTCCTGTCTTGACTTTCACCTTTCTCCAGTTGCAAATATAACTGTAATTTCCTCACCAGGCCTCACTCAGACCCTTTAGAGGAACTCTGAAAATATTTCTCCCAGAAAAAGTATCTCATTTTTTGCTTTGCAGAAACATTCTCTGCAGAAACATGGTGTGTTATCTAGTCATCTTAGATGCATCCAAAGATACATGCTTATAAACACAGGTGGCTGGCTGGCACCCTGGGGTAGGTTGTCAATGTCCTCCCATTATGGAAGACGGTATGGAGAGTCCTCAAAAAATTAGGAATAAAACTACCGTATAAGCCAACAACCCCACTATTAGGCATATACCCCAAGGAAACCATAATTGAAAAAGACACATGTACCCATCACAGCACTATCTACACTAGCTAGGATGTGGGAACAGCCTAGATGTTCATCGACAGATGAATGGATAAAGAAGCTGCGGTACATATATACAATGGAATACTACTCAGCTATAAAAAGGAACGCTTTTGAGTCAGTTCTAATGAAGTAGATGGACCTAGAGCCTATTGCACAGGGTGAAGTGAGTCACAGAGAGAAAACAAATATTAATACACACACACATGGGATTTAGAAAGATGCTATGATGAACCCATCTGCAGGTCAGCACTGGAGATGCAAACAGAGACCAGGCCTCCAGACATGGCAGTGGGGGAGGGAGAGGGTGGGCGAATGGGGAGAGCAGCCTGCAAACACACACATGTGCGAACGTGGAGCAGCCAGCCAGCAAGGATTTGCTGTAGGACTCCACGACTCCGGGAACTCAACCCGGGGATTTGTGACAACCCGGAGGGGTGGGGTGGGGATTATGGGCTAGAAAATATCATCAAGTTGTTGTCATCATGTCTACTCCAGTTAATTATAACTGGCCTCTCCGTTCAGAGAGAACCACAGCATTGCGTGTGTGGGCTCAGTTGCTAAGTTGTGATCAACTCCTTGCTGCCCCATGGACTGTAGCCTACCAGGTTTCTCTGTCCAGGGGATTCTCCAGGCAAGGATACTAGAGTGCATTGCTATTTCCTACTCCAGGGGAATCTTCCCAACCCAGGGATCAAACCTATGCCTCTTGTGTTTCCTGCATTGGCAGGTGGATTCTTTACCACTGTGCCACTTGGGAAACCCAACTATAGCACTAAAATTCCCATTTTTACAGATGAGGAAGTGGAGGCTCAGAGCCCTACATAATGGTAATGATGGATTAAGATTCAAACCCAGGCCAAATGACATCCAAAGCCCCAGCCATTTCTCCCACCCTGTTCTATCCCTTGCGAACAGACAGAAAAAGCCTCTCTTGAGAATGGAATGAGTTCCTTCTCCACATCTCATTTAGAAAATAAAATAACCCTGTGAGAGATGCATATGTCTTAAAATGTGTTTTCTACCTAAATGTCTTTAAAACATGGATGTCTTGTTCTGAAAGATATGACAACTTGTTTAGCAAACAGCCTCAGGTGGAAAGAGGAGTTCTGTGATTGTCAAACTCCCTCGCAGAAGCAAGCTATGAGGTCTTAGTTGCTAAAGAAAAGGGAACTGAAATTTCAGTTCTAAAGTGTGCTCAGGCACTTATCAGAAGAGGTGGGGTCTTTCTAAGCAAAACAACAGGAAAAAAAAAATTCTGATTTCAAAACGGAGTCCGTAGATTTCACCTGAGTTATTAGCAACTTCTTGCACCAGTTTAATTTTATTGTTCTTTTCAGAATCTTACGTGCTTGAGGAAGTAGGAGCTGAAAGCAGCAAGTGAGCCCAGGTCTCTCCCATGACTGGCCAACAGTACTTTCTTGTTAAGTGATTGTAAGACATTGGCTCCTGAGAGACTTGCAGCAGGCCCAGGGCCAAGGTAGGCACACCTGAGGAGGATGCCCTGGTCACCAATCAAGAGCTCGGTGAATGACAGAGGATGAATCTGATTAGCGACTGTGTATCAGACAAAGCAGATCTTCAGATCTGCTTAATAAAGGCTAAGGATTTTTTTTAAAAAAGGCATCAAAGTCTAGTTCTACATTTAGTCAGCTATTGTTCTAGAAGTGAGTCTTAAATAGCACTGTACTTAACCACTAAAGGAGACTTATTTTTTTACTTTTCAAACTATGCTAAAGTGTCTTTCATTTGATGGAGCTGTGGGAAATTCAGATGTCAGAATAGGAGCGTAATAACTAACGTATCCCCAATGTGCCTAGACAGTCTGCCTCATGGTCAGCAAAGTACACGAGGGGAGATAAGAGGGTGACTTCACAGATAAATCAAAGAAACTCAACGAACACAAAACCAAGACTAACATGGCGATCCTGCAGAGTGGGGAATGCCGTGGACTCTGGGCCAACTCTCAGCGCTTAGCAGTGTAAGCCTGGCCAAGTTATTTAACCTCTTGGAGCCTGTTTCCTTATCTGTTAAATGGGAACTAACAGAACCCTTATCAGAGGGCTGTTCGAAAGATAAAATGAATTAATACATGTAGAATAGTCTCTGGCACCTAATACACATTTAGTATTTGTTGTGTATTATTAATAAGCCTCTATCAATAACCCTTTCCAAGGAAATTATTTTGATTACTATTTTTGCAAAAAATTATGTTTACCTTTATGGTTTTAGATCAAGTAACCTTCCAAATGAGCCATGTGGTGGTCAGGTGGACCGATTCCATGCTCTACATTACTTTAAGATATTTATTTTGCCTGTCAGAACTTCACTGGTATAAAAGATGACTGAATCCAATCAAAGCCAGAAAATCAATAATAAATTTACATTTAAATTTATTAGCCAAGTCACTTCACCTCAGTTTTCTCACCTGTAAAATAGGGATGATGATAAAATTGAATTTGTGCTGTCGGACTGTCATGAGAATTAAACAGTCAGGAAAGAGTTGTAGTTAGGAAGTCAGGATATGGAGTCAGAGAGGCTGGAGTCCAAATTCCAACTCTAATCCTGAATTCTCAGGAGAATCTCAGAACCTGTTCTCCATATTTGTAAATGGCCATAACAACTTGGTTGATCTCATGCGGATGTTGAGATGATTTAGAAAGGTATGTAAAGTTCCAAACACAAGGTCAGGCTGTGTTGTTTGTGTTTTAAATGATAGTACATATATGACAGTACTTTGACATCACACACACACACATATACATTCACACACACCCTCTAAACAAAATACCCTATAATGTTGGTAATGAGAATGGGATAGCAGGAACCTCTTGTAGACTACTGCATTCAACTGTCCAAAGTCTATCAAGAGATGGGTGTGTGTCTGTGTGTGTGAGATTTATCCAGTTGCAGCCAGTGAGGGCTATTCTTCATTGCCACGGGGGGGCTTCTCATTTCAGGGGCCTCTCGCGCTGGGGAGCGCAAGCTCTAGGTGTGTGGGCTTCAGCAGCTGCAGCTTATGGGCTCTGCAGGGCTGGCTCAGCAGTTGCGGCACAAGGGCTTAGCTGCTTCGCAGCACGTGGGATCTTCTTGGACCAGGGATCGAACTGGTGTCCCTAGCATTGCAAGGCAGATTCTTAACCACTGGACCACCAGGGAAGCTCCTATATTTTTATCTATGTGTATGTATCATACATAGAAGATCCACTAGATAAGACAGGGTGTGTGGGTATGAATAGAATAATTCAACTTGTCAGATTGCTGTTCCTGGAAGCAGCAGCTGGACATAGGTAAATTTATCTCATTTGGGGAGAGAAAAACAAATAGAGAATTTAAGGATGACAAAGGACTCGCATGTCACATCCTTGACACGTGAGTCTCACAGTTCTGGCTTGAGCTCCTGTTGACAGCAGCTGAGTAGAAGAAAACGAAGTAGACTGTTTTACTTTCAAACATCAACACAAGAGTTATATGTCAGTTTAAAGGAACTATAAAACACACATTATTACACATTTTGGCTTCTGGTTCTGTATACTGGGCTTCCCTGGTGGCTCAGAGGGTAAAGCGTCTGCCTACACTGCGCGAGCTCCGAGTTCAATCCCTGGGTCAGGAAGATCCCCTGGAGAAGGAAATGGCAACCCACTCCAGTACTCTTGCCTGGAAAATCCCATGGATGGAGAAGCCTGGTAGGCTACAGTCCATGGGATCGCAAAGAGTCAGACACAACTCAGCGACTTCACTTTCACTTTCTGTATACTGGCATCATAATGGCAGGCCATATTCTGATTGCCACTGGAAGCATCCTCGCTGTCTAAAGTGGGTTCACAGCAGCAACAAAAATCATCCAGGACTCATACTCAGGGCTGCCAGCCCTAGTTAGGGTCCCATCCATGTAAACGCTGAGAATTCTATGTAATTTCTATTTACATCAAAACACCCAGAAATAATCTACCTGGGGTTTCTAAGCCAACTGAGATAAGTTTATAACCAAACCCTTGGGAAACCCTCTGTGTGCAGTCCCCACAGGACCCTGGATCCCTGGTTTCCCCCAGTATGTCAGCCAGCCTAGAGAGTGAAGAAAGCCCTCAAGAAAGCTGTGGTCTTCCCTGGCTGACAATACCAGCACTCAGCAGACGTGCGAGAGCAGAACCCAAGACTGGAGGAGGAAGGGAAGGCGGCTCTTGGTGGCGATGGCAGTGGCAGCGGCTCTATGGTTTAATGCCTTAAGGCCTTTTGAATGCAGAAACCAGAACTTCTGTACAAAGACAAACCATATAGAGAAGTTGCAAGGAAGATACAGATTGTTCTAAGCCCAACTCAACTTCGCTCATATACCAAGTGGGTTTCCCATGCCTATCACTTTAATAAAGCCACCCAAACTGGACAATGTTTCATTACAAAAGTGATGCAATGAGAACGCCTGATGGAAATTCTCTTTAATCTGCTCAAACCTCAGGACTCTTCCAGACTGACTGGGGGAGGTGTGAGAAAGGGGAATATAACTTCAGAATTCTTACGCTTTCTATGTAGTATGATAATACAGTTGATGCGTGTGTGCAGGCTCAGTCGCTACGTCATGACCAACTCTCTGCAACCCCATGGACTTAGCCCTCCAGGCTCCTCTGCCTATGGCATTTTCCAGGCAAGAATGCTGGAGTGGGTTGCCATTTTCTTCTTCAAGTGATCTTCCAGACCCAGGGATTGAACCTGTGTCTCCTTCACTGGCAGCCGGGTTCTTTACCACTGGGCCACCGGGAAGCCCAATAGAGTTGCTATTATAAAATTATACTAAGGAAGAGAAAGTATTACACATCACTGTACAACTGAGGTTTAGATGACTAATCTGATATCCTGTTATCCCCAATAATCTATCCTATGAAATTCTAGTAGCCAAACAACAGAAACCAACTCTATTTCTTAGCAAAATAAATTATGTGAGTTGCTGGGAACCAGGAATAACTGGGTCCTGGCTCTGTTCCATGGGGCTGGCTTCAACTCAGAACACAGAGCCAGGGTAGATAAGGGCTTCAGCTTTCTCGCCCTCCAAAGTTCCCTGGGTCAAATTAGCATTCCACTGGGTCTGACTGGATGGTTTTGTTTTATAGAACTAAGTCAGTGGTTTCAAACCATAGTTGTTACCCCTATGAACTACCTAGAAACTAGAAAACTTGACTCATATCACATCACCTGGTGTCCTCATGCTCTGGTTAAAGGGCAAGAAGATCTATGCATTGGTTTAATCTGCTCAGAAGTGATAGATTCATGCTACTCCCCAGGCTGTCACTCCATAGCCAACCTCTACCTCCAAGAAAGTACAGAATTCCTACTGGGAGCATTCTGGAGCATCTAACAGGAGTCAGAAGAAATGACTCAAAGGGATATTAATCAGGAGCACAACCCAAAGAAATTCCACCCATGCCTGCGATCAGACACAGGAAAGGCAGCCAAACCCTGATGAAAGGAGTTTTGTTGGTTTGCTTGTTTTAACAGGGGATCATAAAGGAAGGACATACACTGAAAAAGTTGCTTAGTTTTTTCCCCAAAGTAGCACAAAGTCAGAAGCAGCCCCAGAGAGCCTCAAAAGGGCTAGATTCCAGGCCAGGAGGGAAATATTTGCCAGGTGGGCATTAATATTGTCTCCTACAGTCCACAAGAGGGGAGGCACATATGTTTCACAGTCCCCACCCTGGGAAGCACCTGCCACGCGAGGGCAAGAGTGTGTGCCGAGAGATGGAAAATGTCGACAAGCTATACCTGACTTCTGTCTTCTACTCCACTGAATTAATTCATGGCCAGGATTGTAGAACCATTTAGTAACAGAGAGGGTTCGAGCTGGGGGGGACCCGGGATATACTCTCCAACTCCTTCATTTTATAGATGGAAAACAGGGGCAGAAGTCTAGGGTCCTTACAGCAAAGCTCAGGAGCCACGGGTTCGTGCCCACATACTGACTGCTGACCTGACGCGCCTCTTCTTGTCTCTGTGTCTCATTTGCTTTGTGTCCTCAGCAGCTCTTTCACCAGCTGTTTTCCCTTGCTTGGTTTGCCCTGGTCTCACCTTTGCCCCTAAAGAGCGAGAGTCATCACTTAGGACTTCCCTGGTGGTCCAGTGGTTAAGACTCCGCCTGCAGGGGACACAGGTTCCACCCTCGGTCTGGGAAGATCCCATATGCCTCAGGGCACCTAAGCCCGTGGGTCATCACTAGTCAGCCCATGCACCCCAGGGCCATGCTCTGAAACAAGAGAAGCCACCGCAGTGAGAAGCCCTCAAACCACAGCTCGAGAGCAGCCCCTGTTGCCTGCAGCTAGAGAAAGCCCGCACACAGTAACGGAGACCCACAGCAGCCAAAAATGAAAATAAGTTTTAAAAGAGTCTATCCCTTGGAGTTGTGTGCTTGTGTGTGCTTCTGCTCAATTGTGTCTGACTCTGCAATCTCATGGATTGTAGGCTGCCAGACTTCTCTGCCCCATGGAATTTTTCAGGCAAGAATACTGGAGTGGGTTACCATTTTCTGCTCCAGGGAAGCTTCTTGACCCAGGGATTGAACCCATGATTCCTGTATCTCCTGCACTGGCAGGCAGATTCTTCACCACTGTGCCACCTGGGAAGCCTCAGAGACTGGCCTTATTAAGTGCAGCTAGGAAAGCTGGACAAACAGCTGGTGGCCTACCTGTCCTGCTCGAAGCTCATTAAAATATCTAGTGTTGCCAACACCAGCCCACTTTTTAACTGAAGCTCCAGTTCTCTGCTTCCTTTCCAGACAATCTGTCCTGCGTTTTCCCTTTTTTTGGGCAGGCTGACTTCAGGCCAGCACTTTGCCTGAAGTTGAACTACTCACTCCTTGCCCTGAAACATAGGGCAAGGACACAATTAGATGCTTGGAACTCAGCTAAGCTTCTCTAGATAAACAACATAAAACCTATAACATAACAACATAAAAAGGCTGATGACCCAGGCCTTCTTGGTAAATTGCTGCATATGATCTGATAGCTTCCAGGATGCCCCTGACAATGCTTCCTTAGGTCTGCTCTTTCAAAAACTTGCCTTGATCAAATGACTCATCCAACTTCTCTTCTTCCGGCTATAAAAAGGTAATGATACAAGGCGGATGGTCTCTCTCTCTTCCCCAACAGCTTTTGCCAACATGGCAAGAAGCTGGAATTATATCTTCCAATATTTGTCCAGCTGTTGTTTGCAGATGTTATATTCTTTACACTGAGAAAATAGAAATTTAGAGAATGCTAGCCTGCAATTTCATCCTGAAAATTTCAAATCCTGTCCATGTCTTTCAAAAATGTCCTTATGTGATCATAGCTTTAAGCACATCTGGGCTATTGAAGATACAAAGGCTTACGATCTCCCGAACAACCAGTGCAAAAAACCTGTTAAATTTAGCTTCTGTCAAGTGAAAATTTCACATTCTCAAACCAAGACATATAGTTTATACAGACAGTGATTATTTTGAGCCAGTCCCTGTTCAGAGCACTTCAGCAAGTTCAGGTAATCCTCATAACAACCCCATGAGACAGGTACTTGGTGTTATTATCCTACTGGACAGATGAAGTAGGTTATTATCCTACTGGACAGATGAAGAAACTTAAGAATCGAAAGATTAATAGCCCAAGGTCACAAAGCTAGTAAGAGGTAGAGCTGGGAGGTGAGGCCCAGGCAGATTAAGCTCCACGGCCCTTGATCTTAAGTATGTGTTACATAAAGTCGGCTTTAGTGAAAGTCATCTTTCGTGAGAAAGGGGTTGCTCTTGTGCTGGATGAACGTGCAAGTTGAAAAACACTATTTCCTTGGGGAAATACTGATTCTGAACGTGGGCTCAGAGGCTGCTTGAATTCGGAGCCCACTGGGCCACAGTCCTCTCTGCCTGCTGCAGCCCTGCCTTCCTTACAGTGAAGCCTTCTAGCCCCGTCCTGACCAGCAGTGGTCCTGGCATCCATGCCAACAGGCAGCCACCAGGGCTCAGCCACCAACAGGGATCAGGAAGAGGCTGTGAGTTGGACATTCCATCTACGGGTCACTCCTGATTCCTCCAGTTTGGATTCAGGGTAAGCCATATCATTCCTTATTAAAATGTGAGTATTAAAATTACTCTTTGCTGATATTTAAGTTGTGACTGGCTCTTTGCTCCTTGGTAGGATGTGCATCTGAGTTGGATTATTCATGTAACTACTCAGCCAGTATTCTCTCCAAGCACTCACTCTCCTTAAGAGGTCATCTGTAGAGTATCATGGTAAAGCGATTCCTAGTAGAGGTAATACTCTTTTCAAGGGGTTGAGACTCCATTCTCCACTCTCTTGGCCAGAGTCACCCCTCACCAGACAGTGCCTGACCTGTTGATTAACATGATTAACATGTTGATTAACAGGTCCACATTACACAGGATAGGAGAAAACTCAACTATTAAAATAATAATAATTTAACAAATAATATATTCACTATTCTGGGATAGCAAATTAGGTAACAAATAAGAAAACTATCATTTGGCTCTACTACCAATTAGGGTAGGAGCATTAAGTTGTGACTGGCTCTTTGCTCCTTGGTAGGATGTGCATCTGAGTTGGATTATTCATGTAACTACTCAGCCAGTATTCTCTCCAAGCACTCACTCTCCTTAAGAGGTCATCTGTAGAGTATCATGGTAAAGCGATTCCTAGTAGAGGTAATACTCTTTTCAAGGGGTTGAGACTCCATTCTCCACTCTCTTGGCCAGAGTCACCCCTCACCAGACAGTGCCTGACCTGTTGATTAACATGATTAACATGTTGATTAACAGGTCCACATTACACAGGATAGGAGAAAACTCAACTATTAAAATAATAATAATTTAACAAATAATATATTCACTATTCTGGGATAGCAAATTAGGTAACAAATAAGAAAACTATCATTTGGCTCTACTACCAATTAGGGTAGGAGCTGAAATGCTATATCCACTATTGTGGCTTATTAAGAATTCAGACGTGAGCACAGCCCCAGCCCAGGTGGGGTGGCAGAGAAAAAGGACCATGGTGGTTCAGAGGGTAAAGTGTCAGCCTGCAATACGGGAGGCCTGGGTTCAGTCTCTGGGTGAGGAAGATCCCCTGGAGAAGGAAATGGCAACCCACCCCAGTACTCTTGCCTGGAAAACCCCATGGATGGAGAAGCCTGGTGGGCTACAGTCCATGGGGCCGCAAAGAGTCGGACATGACTGAGCGACTTCACTTTCAAGAACTCAGACGTGAGCACAGCCCCAGCCCAGGTGGGTGGCAGAGAGAAGGGACCGTGGCAGGTGGCGGCTGTGCAGTGGTCCTGAAGCATCTGAGGTATATCCTGGCTCTGAGTGCGTGGTGCTGCTTCTGCCAACCTTACGATCCATCCATCCATACAATTATCCAGAACATGACTTTCTAACTCTCAGTTACAAGTCCTTTGGCTATATCTGTGGCCTCCTTCTGTCTTCAAACAGTGTGATTTCAGGGACCCAAAAGAGCCCCTTGGGGCTCCCCAGGCCCATACTGGGGACTGGTCTGCCATTTTCATTCTTGGTACTTCTATCTTATGATGTGTGTGCCTAGTAATAGCAAGCAACTCCATGATGCTATCAGTTTTTTCAACTTAAAATGAATGAAAGATGTAGACAGAGTTCATTTGGGAGGGCTGGGAAAACATGGTCTGTCAAGTAGGAGATGGGAGGTTGTCAGGGAAATGTTCAGTCTTGTTCAGGCTTCAGAAGTAGGGGAGCACATCCCTGCCTGCAAGCACACCAGCAAGTCAGGTGGCGCTTCAAATAAGAAAGGGAGCGGGTCCTGGAATCTCTTAAGCCCCTGAGGGCCTGGCCAGCTCTGCTTCCCCCTCCCTACCAGGGTCTAAGAAGTCTTATGACTCACAAGGTGAAACAAACAGCTTGTAAAAGTTAAAGGAAAACCAGAGCTGCATTTTTGCGTGCAAACTAATGACATCAATTGTGGTCTGGGATTATAAGCGGGAGCCCCCAAATTGCAACTTGAAGTCTCACCCAGGGGACAGACTACCGCCCAGGACCCGTCTCTCAGCTGAGACTCCAGATTGCTGTTAATGTGGGATTTCTCAGGGTTATTCTGGAGAAGGAAATGGCAACCCATTCCAGTACCCTTGCCTGGAGAATCCCACGGACAGAGGAGCCTGGCGGGCTACAGTCCATGGGGTCATAAAGAGTAGGACAGGACTTCACTTTCATTTTCAGGGCTATTCACATGCGGATGTAAGTGTTGGCTCAATCTGGTGATATATACTGATATATACGCTATTACTTCTCTCTATTGTTTCTATTTCTTTTCTTTTAATGACTGTATATTGAAATAAGAAAATGATCTTGTATAAAAAACTGAAACTGTTTACTTGTGTGTAACAAGTGGTTTCTTTTGTTAACGGATCCTTTGAATCTAAAACGAAAATAAAGCATTTGGCAAAATATAAATTGCGGAGAAAAAACAACCAAATGCACAAGGCTCCCACTCATCTTGGTAGCTGAGACCATCCACGTGTATTAATTATGTTCCTTCTTTGCCCAGAACAATGCTACAACTCTGAAGAACTGCCAATAAGTCATAAACATTAAATATGGAATGAAATCCTTATGATACCCTTTACGGACTTTCGTTTGGGTTTTGTTTTGGTAGTAGGGTTTTATTTAAGCAAGCATCACTAAAGTCTCTCATTATTCACTTAGACTCCTTCTCTCCCCTAATCCAAACCCAGCTGTCCTTGACAAACTCGCTTTGCTTTATCTGATAGGCGGGAGAGTCTTTTAATCTGTATCTGAGAAATCAAAGACAGAAAGATTAAAGAGAATCCCCCCATGGCACCATGTCGTAATGGCCTTTGATGCTCAAGGACTAAAATAAGTGGGATCCCAAGGAGACAATTCAAAGGTCAGAGGCAGATATGACGCTCATCCATGAGAAACAAACACAAACCGAACTCGTCTGATGGGGGCAGAATCTTTCTGGAAGGATTTCACAAAGGCAATGCTTCTTAACTTCCCCTTCAAGGTGACAAACTCTAGTTCTATGAGCAACTTTAAAATCAAATAACTAAACCCTTGTTCCTGGATTCTTAGCTCAAAAGAAGGAAAAACTTGTCAGGAGATAAATTCTCTTTAGGGAAGGTTCATGGAAAAATTCCTCTTAACTTCAGGAGACCAAACCCCTTTCCTGGCAATAGGAGTTTAGTGTCCACTGTGATCCTGCCTGGTGGCTCCAGCGCCAAGTCTAACACGGGACTTGGGTAGGACATAGGATAAGGCACACACACACACGTACGCTCACTCACTCACTTGCCCCTTCCTCACCTTTTCTTCTTGGACAACAAATACCTCTTGGAACTAACTTCTGAACTTTGAAGATGATGTCAAGTCACAGTGACCAGGTGAAACTGGATGCCTTAAAAAGAACTCAGGGCACTAACCACTGAATTTTCCTTCTTTTAAAACAGAGTCTGCTTCATCAGTGGCTAAACTTGAGAATGCAAGCACTCATTTCTGTTCCAAACTGGACTGACAGCATCAACACTGAGAGGCCCCGGACCAGTGGCGATCTGAACACACTTAAGTGAGTGGAGCTCACACGTGGTGACGCTGTTTCGTATTGTATGTAACTTTCGGTTTCCCCACCAGAAACTCCCGAACAAACCCCGCCCTGAGAGCTGTAACAGTGCACGCTGCGACTGCGGCTGCTTTAGAAGCAGCAGCACATCTGTCTGCTGCCAGGATGACTATGTCGTCCTGGGGTAACTCAGCCACCTCCGCATCGAGGACTGTGACAGAATGGGCCGCTCACTGCATGTGGGCTGAGATCTCCCCAACAGGCCTGTCTTTGGTCAAGTGGAATCCCTGCCTTTTTGCTCCTTCAGTCACCTCTCTCCCGTCCCCGCCCACCCCAGTTTTCAAGGCTGGCCTTCTGCATACTTCCATAAGACAGACAGACAGAAGTCCTACACTCCCAGCAACAAACTAGGCCAAAAAGCAAAATCACTGATGCATATGGGTATCCAGTCCCATGCCTGCATTATACCTTACTTTGCAACAAGGCAGCTGCCTTGATTTCTGTAAACAAGTCATAGCTGTCACCATCACTATTTGGCCTTTAAGATGCCAGTATCTTATAGAAAGCCATTAACCGGGAACAACCTGACAACCAAGTCTCCTAAAGGGTCACAACTGCCAGAATAAACAGCTAGTGAAAAAAGCTCGCAATTCCATCAGCAGCCCCTAAACTCCCTTGGGGGCAAGGAATCTGTTTCTGAATTTCATCCTGCTCTCTGGAGGATAAGCAATTACTCCCTCTCTTTTCTGTTATGGAGTCTATGCATAGATTTACATTTTATGAAGCACTTCTTACTGAGTCTGTTCAGACAAGACGACACATTTTGAATAGCCTTTAAGATATGACCAAAACACACACACACACCCTCCCCAAGATCCCCAGTCTGCACAATGTCAATCTCAAAAGCCACTGAACTGTGAGTTACGTGCCTGCTTCCTGGGTAAGAAGAGGTGATGAAAACACCAAGGCTTTCCCCCAAACCTCTAGGTGGCTTGTGAAGCTGAAAACAAAGACTTCGCATTGAAGACTTCCTTCCCTTTCCGTACCCTCTCTGTACCATGTTCCTTTTTGCCGAACCCTTGCAGCAAGGCTACTGAGTGACCAAAATGGGCTCAAAGCCTTGAGTTGGCCTTTGTCTTGGACCAAGACTCTTGTAGCATCACAGGGGAGAATGACCCAGAGACCAAGAAATGAAATCAAGGGGACTGGATGCAGCTTCCCCACAGCTAAATCTGCTGGAGTCTGACTTATTCCTGCCTCTTGGCAACAGGCCTTGCTGTACCGTGCAGAGATGGAAAACTCCATGAGAGACCAGGCACCAGAGCCACGAAGCTGAGAACAGGCCAAGGAAGAGAGCTGAGAGCTGAGGTCGCGAAGGAAAGTGCCTTCAGGGAGAGAAGAGGGGGAACCGCCTGGGTGACATGCGAGTGTCGCGTGACTAGGGCCTCGAAAGGGCCCTGGGAAGCAGCACCCGGCAGGCCGATTCTGCTGTCTTCCCATGGCCTCCCAGAAGCCACCAGCTGTGACGTCAGCTTCGTGCCCATGCCGAGGGTGAGCAGCCTCCTCCCTCCTGCTGCACACACTGGATTTGGAGGCCACACTTAGATCTCCCAGGAGACCCTGTCTACGGGCACAGAGGGCTGGCACAGAGCAGACTGCACGGAGCATGTGATGTCTCCTTACACTCTTCAGAAAGGGACCCTGCTGGATTCTGTTCTTCCAAGGGAAAGTCAACCAGGATGACGGGAGGGCTGAGCCAGCACTCCTCTTGTCTTTATTGTCAAAATCTTGCCCCTTCAGAATGGGAGAAAATAATAGCAAATGAAGCAACTGACAAACAACTAATTTCAAAAATATACAAGCAACTCCTGCAGCTCAATTCCAGAAAAATAAACCACCCAATCAAAAAATGGGCCAAAGAACTAAATAGACATTTCTCCAAAGAAGACATACAGATGGCTAACAAACACATGAAAAGATGCTCAGCATCACTCATTATCAGAGAAATGCAAGTCAAAACCACAATGAGGTATCATTTCACGCCAGTCAGAATGGCTGCGATCCAAAAGTCTACAAGCAATAAATGCTGGAGAGGGTGTGGAGAAAAGGGAACCCTCTTACACTGTTGGTGGGAATGCAAACTAGTACAGCCACTATGGAGAACAGTGTGGAGATTCCTTAAAAAACTGCAAATAGAACTGCCTTATGACCCAGCAATCCCACTGCTGGGCATACACACCAAGGAAACCAGAATGGAAAGAGACACATGTACCCCAATGTTCATCACAGCACTGTTTATAATAGCCAGGACATGGAAACAACCTAGATGTCCATCAGCAGATGAATGGATAAGAAAGCTGTGGTACATATACACAATGGAGTATTACTCAGCCATTAAAAAGAATACATTTGAATCAGTTCTAATGAGGTGGATGAAACTGGAGTCGATTATACAGAGTGAAGTAAGCCAGAAAGAAAAACACCAATACAGTATACTAACACATATATATGGAACTTAGAAAGATGGTAACAATAACCCTGTATGCGAGACAGCAAAAGAGACACAGATGTATAGAACAGACTTGTGGACTCTGTGGGAGAGGGAGAGGGCGGGATGATTTGGGAGAATGGCATTGAAACATGTATAATATCTTATAAGGAATGAATCGCCAGTCTAGGTTCAATGCATGATACTGGATGCTTGGGGCTGGTGCTCTGGGACAACCCAGAGGGATGGGATGGGGAGGGAGGAGGAAGGGGGGTTCAGGATGGGGAACATGTGTATACCTGTGGCGGATTCATGTCGATGTATGGCAAAACCAATACAATATTGTAAAGTAATTAACCTCCAATTAAAATAAATAAATTTATATTTAAAAAAAAAAGGAAAAAAAAAATCTTGCCCCAGGATCCTCTGAGGTCAGGGAAGCCATAACAGAATCGAATCTGGAAGTAAAGGGGTGTGGTCATCAGTCCCTCTTCCCTGTCTCCATGGCGATTAACTTGACCCCCATCATAACATCACTGTCTTATAAGGCAATGCATAGTCAATGACCGAACTCCATTAAGGACTGAGCTTCTGCATCCTCAGTGCTCAGTACACTTAAAAGATCTGCTGAATTAACTGAAGATCCTTTCTGATTATTCTTTTCTGAGGTTCACAGGAATGTAACGGTTCTGAAATGCATGGGATGCAGGAGTCCAGGCCCCAGAATAGTATCAGGTCACGTGCTTAAGAATGACCTGGATGGCTTGTGAAAGTCAGAGTTCCTTGCTGATTCAGTCCCTCTGCAATGGAGCCCTGTGATTCTAATGTGAAAATACTCCTCAGATGATTATGATATGTAGCCAAGTGAAGATTCGCTGGCCTACTCACTAATCGACCTGGCGTAACTGATGAATTGCAAACAACATCAAACCCATCCAAACCCTTCAGGGCCCTGCCCAGAGTTTACTGTTATTTTTTTAAATGTACGATTTTGTTTGTTTCTGACGGAGCTGGGGCTCCACTGCTGCGTGGGTTTGTCTCTAGTTGTGCTAAGTGTGTTTCTCGCTGTGGCGGCTTCTCTTGCGGAGCACGGGCTTGTGGGCTTCAGTAGTGGCTGCGTGTGGCTCAATATTTGGGGCTCCCGGGCTCTGGAGCTCAGGCTTGATAGCTGCAGTGCACGGGCTTAGCTGCTCCACGGCACGTGGAATCTTTCCGGACCAAGGATGGAACCCACGTCTTCTGCATTGGCAGGTGGATTCTGTACCACTGAGCCACCAGGGAAGCCCATTGCCCAACATTTTGATGTTCACAGCCACTATGTGGGCCTAATTGTGTTTATTTATCACATTAAGCAATGCGACACAGCTCTGTAGAAACTCCTATTTCATGCGCTTCTTCTCAAATTTGTCACATTAGCTCTTTAGAAAGTATAACCCTGAACTCAAAACCAATATAATAAACATCATGTTTTTCTAAAAGCAGATCTGCCCTCCAGTCAGAAGGGATATAACAGTGAAGGGCAGCAAGTTACACCTGGGTATCACTGCCCTTGACACAGAGGGTGACACTCTCGGGTTCACCTAGCCCAGGATGACAACCCGCTGTTACAAATGGAAGGTCGCAGCCACTGTCAGTGGTCAGCTGAGCAGTCTCGCTCTTGCTTTGCTAAGCTGGTCCACCTGAACTGTTCCCTGCATAAGCCACGTGAATGTGCTGGTCACTAAGTGGCTGTAGGTGAGCCATCTAGTCAGGAATCTCAGGGCAGATTCCTGTTAACTGTAAGAGGAAAGAGAGATAAAGGGAGGCATGAGACATCAGACACCATCTTCCTAAAATGAGACTTCTGGGCTCTGAAATAAAAACAGCCTTTAGAAATCCCGAAATTAGCACTAAATCATAAAAGAAGATGAATTCCTCCTATAGTATCCTCAAAAGGTCAGTTAAAAAGGAGACTCAGCCCTACTCAGCAGTCTTTCAGCCTAGAAAACATTCTGGTCCATGGTATTAGGAACTACCTGCCTCTTACCTTTATTCTGTGATATTGATGGATTTCAAACCTCTACAGGAACATTTACACAGGTCTCTCAATCCCCTGTGGAACCTGATATAAGAAAACTTCCAATTGTTTCAAACAATTCCTAGCTGAATTCGTCTTGCTTTCAAAAGTTGCAGAGTCCCAAGGACAAATCTACCTCTTAGATGTAAAAGATGATGATTTATTCTTAATATCCCTATGCTTGCTCATTGACTTTTCCCCCTCCATACAACATAGGCGTCGCCTGAAAAGAAAAAGACACTTGGTGCTCCACGAACTCTTCCCCGAACGTGGAAATTCGTAACCACTGCACCAATGCAGATGCCTCTCCACCCAACTTATAGATCTTTCTGCACATTCGATGCGGATCTCTACGGCTTCCACACTCCCTACAAACATATTCCCACATGCAGGAAATACAAAAGAAAATGTTCCCTGTAAACCCTTTTGTTTCCGCTATTTTAAGCTATCAGGAGAAATTCAATCTACCCACAAGAATTTGTCACCACTGCTCGCTCTCCCGAGGACCCTGAGAGACACAGAGGGACACCCCAGGTGCCACATAGGGACTCATTTACCTTCCAAGTGGCCACTGAACATGAGCAGAGGCAAGCCCCCAATGCTCAGCCTCTGGCTGGTTAAATAGTCCGTAGCTGAAAGCTTCCTGGCCTTAAAATCAGAAACTGATAATAATATTTAAGAGATGACTCAAAGTGGAAGAAAAAAGGGGAATAAAAGAATCACACCAAACAGTCAGACTGTAAGCTACCTAGAGTGAGGTCGGGGCTTTTCTGCAATTTCAAAGTATCTTGTACTTAATTTTATACCCAGCAGGTTCTGGTAAATGCTCTCCACCACCTAACAGCAACCTTCCTTTCATTTCCGTTTTATCTCCCAAGGTGAAGATTGTTTCTTAAACGACTTGGTTAAAAAAAAAAATGTATTTTAAAAATGCTTTCAGGGTAAATGCCTGGGTCAGTCCCTAAGAGTGAGGCCATGAGGTCTGGCAGAAGGAGAATCCCTGTGCCCCTTACTGCCCACCCCAGGAGGAGATGTGGACTCTGGTTCTAATTGCCTCATTTGTGTAATGGCAC
Source organism: Oreotragus oreotragus (assembly GCA_006410675.1). NCBI lineage: Eukaryota > Metazoa > Chordata > Mammalia > Artiodactyla > Bovidae > Oreotragus > Oreotragus oreotragus. The sequence goes on from SJYX01017108.1 coordinate 159,560, forward strand.
AGGGGCTCCTGCTGTAAGGTTAGGATAAACCACAGAGGGTGGCAATGTGGGGAAGCCGGTGAAAAGGAAGCAGAAAAGCAGGGTTTGTGTCTAACCCTGGCCCTAAAACACCCCCAGAATTTGAGGCAAGTCATTTTTCCAGGTCTTGGTTTATTCATTTGGAAAAAGAAGGGGTTGGACTAACCGATTTTTAAGTTTCAATCTATCCTATGGTTTTATGACTGAGGCCAGGGTGGCAGTTCACCAGGGGTTATCCCATCTCCCTGCCAAGGCTGGCTTGTCCCAGTCCTGCCAGGTGGAGTCGGGGGCTTGAACCTGTAGGCTCAGGCCCACCTGTCACCTGAGCCAACCCTCACTGATCCTGGCGGTTCATCAGAAGCCCCAGCCCCACCAGGGCAGCCAGCAGTGCCTCCTGAAGCCCGGGGTCCTGGAGTTCAGAGGAAGTGCGGCCCTGAACTCGGGTCCAAGTCAATCAGACCACGGGAATGCTGCCACCGAGCCTGGAACGTCCTCCTCCTCTCACTACACTCCTGCTGCCTCTATTCCCGTCCCAGTCATGCCTGGCTCCTCTCTTTGTTGAAGCAGAGATGGAGCTCTTCTCTGCACCATGCAGTGGAGGGGAACACAAGCAAAATGATCCATGAAGTGCCTGGTGCATGGACTCAATACCCGATCAGGGGTGGCTGTCATCCTTCCTGATATCCATGTGTGTGCTGGTCACTCAGTCGTGTATGACTTTGTGACCCCATGGAATATAGCCCACCAGGCTCCTCTGTCTGTGGAATTCTCCAGCCAAGAATACTGGAGTGGGGAGCCACTCCCTTCTCCAGGGGATCTTCCTGATCCAGAGATTGAACCCAGGTCTCCCGCATTGCAGGCAGAATCTTTACCATCTGAGCCACCAACGCAAAGCAGAGAAAGCAAGTGTCTGGTAGCTATTAATTACATGAGAACCCAGAAAAGCAGCCTCGGGGCAGCCTGGTGGGTGAGCAAGCCTACTTCCCGCTCCCTTGCAGGACGTCGCTGACAAGAAGGAGCTTGACAAGGGGAGCCTGGCCCTTCTCCAGTGCATTCCCAGTCATCCTTGGATGCGTCACCATCTGGTAGGAGTGCGTTGGAGACAGAAAACAAGGCGGACCACTCTTTTATCAAGACATTTACTCCCCATGGGGTACTGTAAAAAAGCTTGATGTTTCTTTAAGTGATAAGCTATCCCTGTGGACTTAAGGGAAGAGATATGCCTAACTCTGAGGACAGTATGCTGTATTTTGCCAACTAACATCATGACCACAAAGGCTCTAAGAAAACCAAGGAGCTAGAAAGAAATTGCTGTTTCCGTTTGTCTTTTTTTCCCCTTCTTCTCGGGTTTATGCAGTAGCAAGCTACTTAGACATGAGGATGTACCCCCAGGGCCTATTTCACGAAATACCTTCTGAAGGTAAAGTGGCCAAGCAATTTCCTTCCAAGAATGTTTAAACTCTGGAGGCTCGTATGTCAAATGGAGTGGAGTCCCTTGGTCTAAACCCAGGTGGCTATCCATCAATGCAGTGAAATCAGAGGAGAATCAGAGAGGCTGGACCAGCAGTCAAGCATCACTAGGAATCTGGTTGCTTCTCAGGTCCAGTCCTGCTTCCGGTGAGGACAGGGAAGTCCACTTGGCCCAGAACCACAAGAAACGCACTTCCTTAAGGAAAATCTGGCCATATCATTGTAGGCTTGTGTGTGTGTGCTCAGTTATGTCTGGCTCTTTGCGACTCTTTGCATTGTAGCCTGCCAGGCTCCCATGTCCATGGAATTTCTCAAGCAAGAACACTGGAGTGGGTTCCCATTTCCTCCCCTAGGGGATCTTCCCCACCCAGGTGGTCAAACTCATGTCTCTTGAGTCTCCTGCATTGCAGGCAGATTCTTTACCACTGAGCCACTGGGAAGCCCCATTGCAAGTTTATTCACACTCAAAGCAGATACTTGGGTGTCAGAACTTGCACCTCCCAAAGCCAGACCATGTAAGGCCCACCAAGCAGAGCTCAGGGCACCCTGCTGACTTGGGCAGCAGGAGAGTGGGCAGCTTGGAAGCATGAGGCTGACAGTGTCCGAGAGGCAGCCCAGGGATCTGCCCACAACACACATGCTCACACCAGATCTCACAAATGCCTCCAAGCAGATTCTCCGGGCCTAGGAGGAACTCATTCTAGTAGGAACTTGTCTTTAGAGTATTAGTGAAACCGAGAAAATGACAGAGGCCCCAGCAGAAGAATCGGGATACTCCAGGTCAGGGATCTTCTATCAAGTAATAAAGAGAAAGGGCCCTATGAATGAGGCCCCCTGTCTGGGCACAGCACTCACTTCAACAACCAAGTGTTTCATCAGCCCAGCCATGGTATCTGGGCGAGATATCATCTCTGGCCAGATGATGAAGCTCTGCCCTTGCACACTCACTGATGGAGTGACTGAAACTTACATCCATTCTTACTCACTTTACAGATGTGAAGACTGAGGCCTCAGGAGGTTAAGTGGATTTCCCAACATCACGCAGCTAATATTAATAGATGGGGGGCATAAATTGGGGGTGGAGAGCTTGGATTTGAAAACTCAGGATTGTTCTGCTCCCAAGTCCACTTCTTTTGTCTTATACCATGACGCCTACAATGATGTGGTAGGGTTTCCAATGGGAGACTACTTTCTTCTCCTTTTTCTAAGTACAGGTTGGTGCTGTTTGTTCTTGGGGTAGAGAGAAGAAGTGAATGACAGTGCTACAGGGAAGTCCATCTCTGCCAGTACATTCACACATCATACCCACGCTTTCCTTAAGGGTGCTCTGCCCAGGGCTAGGTGCCTAGACATTAAACTTTTTGAAAGGTCATTATTCCAGAAGATGGCCTGCGAGTCTTTTAGTACTAAATCTCATGCTAAGGAGAAACTCCGCTCTATAGCCTTTATCTTTAGAGGTTTATTTTCTTCCTTTAGCTGATACTTCTCAAAGGAGGAATCCTGGGGATGACCAAATGTCTCCATCAGATACGCTTTCTCTTGCCTTTCAATTCCAAAATTCTTTTTTATTTTAAAAACAGAATTAAAAAAAAAAAAAACACAAGTTTATTTATTTATTTATGGCTGTGCGGGTTTTCTCTCTGCTTGCAGAGAGCAGAGGCCGCTTTCCAGCTGGCCGTGCGCAGGCTTCTCCCTGCAGCGGCTTCTCTTGCTGTGGGGCACGATCTCCAGGCACGGGAGCTTCAGTGATTGCGGTTCCCGGGCTCTAAGAGCACAGGCTCAACATCTGGGGTGCAAGGGGCTCAATCGCGCTGCAGCATGCGGGACCCTCTTGGACCGGGGATCGAACCGTGTCTCCTGTGTTGGCAGGTAGATTCTTTACCACTGAGGCACCAGGGCGTGTGTGCGTGCTAAGTTGCTTCAGTTGTGTCTGACTCTTTGCGACACGATACAGGTAAGCCCGCCAGGGTCCTCTGTCCATTGGATTCTCCAGTCAAGAATACTGGACTGGGTTGCCTTGTCCTTCTCCTGGGGATCTTCCCAACCCAGGGATCAAACCCATGTCTCCTGCGGCTCCTGGGTTGCAGGCGGATCCTTTACCACTGAGGCACCAGGGAAGCCCTCAAAACCCAAAGCCCTCAACACGCCCATTTTACTGCATCACCATATTTCTTATCTGCAGGATGAGCCTGGAAGCCTCTTCAGGACAAGGGTAGGGTCTCCTTGTCCTCGCCATCCTCCAGGTGCTCAGTCGCACCTGTCCCAGCAGATGTTCAGCACCAGTCAGGTGAACTGAGAAGCATGGAGAGTATCTGGCACAGCACCTGCCACAGCTGGTGTTCCACACACGCGGGAGTGAGAGCTGAGGCAGGTGCTGCTGCAGCTCCGTGCTGCCCGGGTCTCTGGGGTCCCGTTCTGCATGCTGATCCCGGACAAGTCACAGACTCCAGTTCCCGGGTTTCTCCTTTTAAAGATCCTCTTTCAAAAGATCACAGGGATTAAGTATGAACATTCTTTGAACTGAGAATATTAATGAGTTGGATTCTTCCCGAACTCCTTTCTCCTGTTTCCCAAGATACTACTTGAAGACCCACTGTCACGAAAACCATGTGTCTCCATATTTTAAGAGACACAACTTAAAATTAAAGGAAGTCTCAGCATTTCATGCTAAGGAGGTTTGGTTTCAGACACCTTCATATGTCTTGAAATTTCCATGTGGTTGGCTGGAAGCTCTTTCTAAAATCTAATTGGTGATTGTCTACACTCTATATCACATGCCCCCGAGGGACAGGAGAGAAAAAAATGACCTCAGAGTTGATAGAAAAGCCACAGAAAGACTGTCTGGCAGTGTTATTAGCAAGAAAGACAGCAAGATGCCTAAATCATATACCTGCTCTCTCACCGCTGCACCACCGAGTCCCACACAATAGACCTTTGGAAGCAGTCAGCCTGTCAGCATCAGGCCTTGCACAGTGGGTGAGCTGAGGCAAAGATAATTTTCCAGGCTATTTGGCTATCAACAGACACCAAATTGCTTAGCTGAGCCGACCTGATTTCCTTCAACTTGCTGCAAAATTCTTAAAACAAACTTTGACAATGGGAATGTGTTCTCATTTTACTTCACAGCTAAATGGTGGTGAATGGTTTACATGGGAATCAAGTTGGGGGCTACCCACATAAACATACTCTCTCACAGAACATAAGATGAGACTCTAAAACCATTAAAAATGGGTGAAAGTCAAAGTGTTAGTCGCTCGGTTTTGTCCGACTCTTTGAGACCCCATGGGCTATAGCCCACCAGGCTCCTCTGTCCATGAAATTTTTCAGGCAAAAATACTGGAGTGGGTTGCCATTCCCTTCTCCAGGGGATCTTCCCAACCCAGGGAGGGAAACTGGGTCTCCTGCATCGCAGGACTCTTTACTGTCTGAGTCACCAGAGAAGGCTGTCCCCCTCCCCCAAACCGCTCTCCAAAAATGCATAATGATGCATAATCTTAAAAATATATGGTAGTTTTCATCACACTTGTCTCTTGCCCAGGGGCATGCGGGTATATGGCTCTTAGTGGTGTGGATGCCTGCTCAGCCACTTCAGTTGTGCCTGACTCTTTGCCACCTCGTGGATTGCAACCCTCCAGGCTCCTCAGTCCGTGGGATTCTCCAGGCAAGAATGCTGGAGTGGGTTGCCATGCCCTCCTCCTCCTCCAGAGGATCTTCCCGACCCAGGGATCAAACTTGTGCCTCTTAAGTCTCCTGCATTAGCAGGTGGAGCCTGGCAGGCTACAGTCCATGGGGTTGCAAAGAGTCGGGCAGGACTCAAGCGACTTCACTTACTTACTTCTTTACTAATGCCACCTGGGAAGCCCTCCTGGTGGTAGGGCAGTCCTCTAATTTGTAGCACTTGCTAATTTCTGTGGTGTAAATACTCCTACCAAGAAATTTCCCACTACCAGAGTGATGTTTCTGAATATAACTCTGGAAAAGATACTCACAATCAGCTCTTGCAATCTGGTGGAACAGCTCCAGCATACATTACTGTCCTGCCTAATGTTCAAGCCCTAATTCTGGGCTACAAGAGGGGGTCGCCAAGAGCCTGCTTTTTCTGGCCAGGCATGAGCAGCAGGAGAGGGAGTTGATGAAAACTGGACGAATGCACGTCAGCTCTTCAAAGGTTAGCCATCCTGAAACAGTGCGATCCACCATCATCTCCCATGCCGTCATCACTCTCTGGACTTGAACCCGAGCTCTCACTCTTCAGAAAGCCAGCAAACATTTTCCGTCCTGGGATCACCCTGAGGGCTCAGGAAGAAATTAGCTTTCTTTCTTTTTTACTAAACTCTCTCTCCTGATCCCAGCAGGCAGGCTGGCTTTGGTTACCATGTATCTGCTCACGCCCAGGCCTGTCAGGAACTTGCAGAAAAGCAGAGTGTTAACAAGTTTGCTAATTGGCCTCCAGGATGAAGAATTTTCGCCAGAGCCCCATCGAGATAAGGCAGTGCTAGTGTGGATGCAGTTACATTTCCAGGTAGTCAGATTATTCCCCCAGATTTCATCATCCTGCTGATGAAACACACACTGAAACTCCAAAACCTTTCTAAGGACAAGAGGCTGGGTCTGGGACTGGGAGATGAGCCCTGAAGCCCGGTTTCATTCTGAATTTGCTGGCATGCCAGCAGAGCCTGATGGGTTCCAGTCCATAGGGTCACAGAGTGGGACACGGCTGAAGTGACTTAGCACACACAGCACGCACACACTTGGAGCATGAAAGTTGTCCCATCCTGAGGGGTTTTATTCCTCCTATATGCCTCCTCTCCGGGGCTTCCCTGATGGCTCAGCAGTAAAGAATCTGCAATGCAGGAGATGCGGTTTGATGCCTGGTTTGGGAAGATACCCTGGAGAAGGAAATGGCAACCCACTCCAGTGTGCTTGACTGGGAAATCTCATGGGCAGAGAAGCCTGGTGGGCTCTGGTTCATGGGGTCGCAAAGAATCGGACGCGACTTAGCAACTAAACAAAAACAACACGCCTTCCCTCCACTGGGCTCCTTTTTCTGTCTCCCTGACTCTCCTCTGCTCTCAGGCTCTCCTTCTGTGACTTCTTCATTTTTTTCCTTCTAAGATGGAGGCATAGAAAAGGTGGGATGGAGAAGAAAGGACATTTGTGACGTGAGCATGGTGTGTGCACGTATTTCATCTGCACCGTCTATCTCATGTTTGTTTCTTGGACTTTAAATCCCACACAGTCTTTAAGAAACTGCTTTTTAGAGATTCACTCTCCATTTATAGTCTCTTTTCTAAAATAGCATTCCTCCCACTCACTCCCCTCCAGTGCATTTTTCTTTCACTTTTGTTGCAAGCATCCCTTTAGACTGAGTGAGGGCAGGGTTCAAGGGAGGCAGAATCTGAAGGTGACAAGCCAGAGAGACAGGGATCAAAGAGAGGAAGGGGAAATGGAGACATGGACATGGCAGGCGCAAGTTGGCCGCCCTGTCCTCGGGCTGCAGTCAGTTCTGAGCCTGCCCCAGGGAATCAGCCTAACCTACCTCCCCCTACCCTGGACACCTTCCCTTCTTTGCCCACCATGGTGTCTGGTCTTCATTCCACCTGCTGCCTTCAGGGTTGTGTTCCCTTACAAACTATAAGAAAAACGTGAGGCTCCTTCTCCCAGATGATTTTAAGCAGTGGCAATCCTAGGATAAGGTATTCTGTGTTCCTTCCTGGTGAAATTTCAGACCATGTAAGGTGGAGCTGAGAAAGAGAGAGGCCTCAAGAGCTGATGCCCTTGAAGCCACCCGACGTGGGCAACAGTTTACACCAGGTCTACTCAGCCCGTGAGTGTGAAAAACACCCGCAGTGCAAACATTCTGACCCAAGATGTTTAAACATGCCATCTGTGTGGTCAGGACAACATATCCCAGGATATGCTGAAGATAACATAACCTGTGATCCTGCCGTGATCTCGACCACACTGCCAGACAAGAATGTGTATTCAGAAGTTTGGAAAAGACACAGCGGGACTCTATGTTCCAATCTCCCAAAGCCAAGTTTATCATTCCTGGTGAACTGACGTGGGATATCACTTTCACACCCTTCCACACACTAAATTTTCACTGGGGATGCAACCCTCCTAAGAGGCTGATGGACAAGCTTTCCTCAACAGGCTGGGAAGTAAATGGTTTTTTCTTTCTTTCTTTTTTTATGGAACAATGGAAACATTTGGAAAGCATTTAGTATATCTGCCTTTCGGAATCTGTTAAGCTAAAGTTGGCCCCATCTCAGTGACCACAGAGAAAAACCACATAAGTTAAACATACAAGAAACAAACAATGGGGTGATTTCAGATGTCTCATATCTCAAGCTGAAGCTCAGGGAAAAAAATTAATCTTAGGAAAAACTCAAAACACCCCCTTGAAAATCAAGGAGAGTTTTGTGCTCCTCTTTCCTAGACCAGGGGGTGTTCTCAGGGGTGGGATGGGGATGCTACCTCTGGATAGACCTGAAGGTTTTTCAACATATCAGAGAATTGGATGGTGGCTGAACAGGACTTCACCGACGCTCCTGTAAAATACAACAGTCAGTTGCGGAAGAAACAGCTCTGATGAGCTGCAGAAAACAGCATCCTTGCTGACCTTGGGCTACTTCCTTGTACTTGCTCTTCAAAGCAGAATCTAAAAATCAAGGCAGAATCTAATTTTGAGTAACATGAGGAATATTCACCACACACCTTTGCTTCTAAAAGGCTATTCGGCACCCTTCCTAAACCTATGAGGTCAAGGTCAAGTCGCTCAGTCGCACTTGCTGACCTTGGGCTACTTCCTTGTACTTGCTCTTCAAAGCAGAATCTAAAAATCAAGGCAGAATCTAATTTTGAGTAACATGAGGAATATTCACCACACACCTTTGCTTCTAAAAGGCTATTCGGCACCCTTCCTAAACCTATGAGGTCAAGGTCAAGTCGCTCAGTCGCGTCCGACTCTTTGCGACCCATGGACTGTAGCCTACCAGGCTCCTCCATCCATGGGATTCTCCAGGCAAGAATACTGGAGTGGGTTGCCATTTCCTTCTCCAGGGGATCTTCCCGACCCAGGGATCGAACCCAGGTCTCCCACATTGGAGGCAGACGCTTTAACCTCTGAGCCAAACCTATAAGCTTCTCAAATACCAGCCCTGTATTCGATCTCTGCACCCTTGAGACCAGCTCTCCTCTTGGCACGTAGCTGATGGAGGGACTTGAATGAACCCACTGTGATCTCTGGATTCCCACTCTGTGTTCTGACCATTAGAGTCTGATGATTAAATCCTGTTCTATTAAGACATGCTGTTATGTTTTATCAGAAACATCAGCATCTGGTGGCTGTTAACCATCCACCCCATTCTTATCACCCTCTTCTTTTAACTCACTCATGTCCTCTTCTACCTGCTCACCAACTTCTGCACTGCCTCCAGGTTACTTAAATAGCATGTCTCATTTTCATTCTTCTTGGTTCTTCCTTCTTTCCTATATTTTTATATATGCATATTGCATACAGGCACAGTGGCAACCCACTCCAGTGTTCTTGCCTGGGAAATCCCATGGACAGAGCAGTCTGGGAGGCTATAGTCATGGGGTTGCAGAGCTGGACATGAGTGAGCAGCTAACACTACACTTGTTCACAAATGTGTTGGGTTTTAAATATAGGGACATAAGTATGTGTACAGATATATAAGGAGAATGACTGATTTTTTTTACAATGGTAAATAACATGGAAAACATAAAAATAAAGGTATTCTATTACTTCTCCACACAATGACAGAGATTCAGCCTTTTCAGTGCCACAACTGCCTTACCAGCAAGACTCTAGTCCTATACCCTGGGGGTATGTGCTGCTGCTGCTGCTGCTGCTGCTGCTAAGTCATTTCAGTCGTGTCCGACTGTGTGACCCCATAGACGGCAGCCCACCAGGCTCCCCCGTCCCTGGGATTCTCCAGGCAAGAACACTGGAGTGGGTTGCCATTTCCTTCTCCAATGCATGAAAGAGAAAAGTGAAAGTGAAGTTGCTCAGTCTGTCCGACTGTTAGCGACCCCATGGACTGCAGCCCACCAGGCTACTCCATCCATTGGATTTTCCAGGCAAGAGTACTGGGGTGGGGTGCCATTGCCTTCATAGGTTAATTCTTTAGAAGGTTAGGCCTGGCCTCAGTCTAAAACCAAAATACACCTGTTGCATTTTGAACTATATCACCCCTCTTATTGAGGAGTGGGGGCAATGTGCAAAGCTCCTAAATCAAAAGAGCTTTCTACAAGGTGAACAAAATGGTGAATAAATCAATGACATATACATGGAGCAGTGGGGCAAAGTTTCCCAACTGTGGGTGATGTACACAATTCAAGCGCTTTCCAAATTGTTACAAAATGCATGACTTGCGTTCTGTGCCTTGCCACCTTCATTCAAACAGTACACACAGCCTCCATCTCCTGGGCCAAGGGTTATTGTGGGGCTGTCATTCACGAATCAGCACAACTGGTAAACTCTATTAAGCTTCCATCAACTCCTCGTGTTGCATTAGGGACCTCAGTCAACCTTTTGACAACAACTGTAAAATGTCTCCAGATGGTTAACATAGCCCATCAAAGTTAGTATTCAAAGGCTTCAGTCAATCTAAGGAACACAGATCTCCCACAAAGGCATGGCATCACACAGCAACCTCGGTTGCCAAGACACTGTGGAGACTTTTATTTTGTAGAAGCCCTAAGAAGGAAGACTTTTGGGGCCTGACCGATGTGCAAAATACCACGCACACAGTCTCCTCTGGTAGATGCAAAAACTTTACTCCCTGAGAATGGAGCCAGAGTTGTTGGTGGGCTTGGAGGGAGAGCAGCTGTGAATGTTACACTTGTATTCCACTTGTACAGTTTGATGGAATCCACGCAGAGGATTTCCTGCCAGGATTCCCTTATTCTAATCTACCTTCCATGATGCACCCTTGTCTTCACCACCATCTCTTTACCTTATTTCTATGTCTTTACCTTAGTGAAAATATGAAGGGCACCTGGCATCTCTACGCCACATGCAAGCGGAAAAAAAATACTAAGCCGACTGTGAACATTTTCACATTTCCAAATGTGCAGTCTCTTTAAAATCTGTGTTGGCCAAGGGTGCTTAGAAGAGCCAGGTAGGGACTGCTCCATGCCTCTGGGAGGAGGACCAGACGGGACGCAGCATGAGCTGGGGGGACCAAGGGGCAGGATGTCTGGTTCCTGGCCACCAGAGCCCCCTATTCCAGGAGTCACAGCCCTACCTGTTGACTACATTTACTGAAACAAATCACTACCACAGATGTTTCTCTTTTATTTTCACTAAACCCTCACAAATTTATTTTCAGATGCAAAGAAGCTTCCTGTACAACCCCTGCATAAATATTACTAAATGCAATTGAGGTTGCTTAGAAATACCTAGTATTTGATGGGAAAATGGAATCTTAGCTCTGAAAGAGAATTCTCAGCAAGACCTCAGTGTGTGCAAGAGAGCAAGCAGTGGAGAAGCCTGGAGCGGCCTATGAGTCTGCAGAACCACTGGAGGGAAACTCAGCGCACCCCGTTAGGATCTTCTCCGTTGCTCTGGTTATGTTAAAAGGATAGGACTGCCAGGAAATCCTTCAAAGGGGATACATATATATCCCCTTTCTAGTCTCCTAGATCAAAGCGGACCATAATACGAACTCCATTGTCTAGTTAAAGGCATTATTCTGCTGCATGGGACACAGCATTTAGACTAACACACTGACAAAAGTAACATACCACAGAGATTTTTTAAAAAAAAATATTAAGTACATTCACTGGGGGTAAAGGATGATCTGGGGAAAGTGGCCTCTGACACTGAGCTGGCCAGAGGCAACAACAATCTAAGTTCAGAGACTGATCTTCTTCACCCACCATACCATTTCTACTCGGAACCCCCAGTAACCCAGCATCCAAGACCAATGCCTTGGTGCTGACACCCAGGTCTGGTGGGTTCCTCTCAGGGGCATCTCACATCTTTTTTTCTCCAATTCCAGAGATGAAAGGCACTGGGGCTCTGAAAGTGGAATCCAAGAACACAGCTTTGAGCTAGGAAAAAACGAACATGGGTGAAGACTTTGTGTCCTGTCCTCGGGCCCCAACCCCCCACGTGGGGCTTCCCTGGTGGCTCAGATAGCAAAGAATCTGCTTGCAATGCAGGAGACCTGGTTTCGATCCCTGGGTTGGGAAGATCCCCTTGAGAAGGGAATGGCTGGCTATCCACTCCAGTGTTCTTGCCTGGAGAATCCCAAGGAAAGAGAAGCCTGACGGGCTACATACAGTCCATGGGGTCGCAGAGAGTCAGACACGACTGAAAGATTAACATTTTCACTCCGTGTTGCTCCTATAGCTTTTCTAAGGTATCATGCTGCCCCTAAAATGTATATGTTTCAGGTAATGAGATAACATTGGTCATGAATATCCCATCTGCCTAACGAAGGGCTGGCTCACAAGCCTGAAAAATGTATCTGGACGAAGCGCTGCCACTGAAACAGTGGAGACCCCACCCACAGCAGCTTCCCATCTACATCCTTGGTCCAGCCCACCACAGTAGGGGGCGGGAGGGTGTGCGGTGGAGGGGGGAGGAGCGATTTGCACCAAGAGGTCCCTTCTTATTGTACTACCAGGGCTGAGGTCCAGGGAAGCAATTCAAATGAGACCCCACGTTTACGGAGATTCTTAACATATCTATAAATATTCAAATCAGGGCTAGATCTTGGCAGAATTTTTCTAATTAAAATTTCATTCAAATTAAATCAGCCACATTTTGACAGACACGGGAGACAAAAAGCTTTGTGGTTTCATGAGGGATTTTTTTTTTTTCCCAACTAATCAAAAACATGGCTAATGTAATAAGAACAAGGAAGGGACTCTGTCTGTGTGATGGTGGTTATGCATGAGCAACCAAAGGGATCTTGCAACTAGAAGCCACTGCTCTCGTAAGGGCGGATCATTTAAAAATGGCCTACTACCTAAGAATCCGAAACTGAAGGCAGGAGTTGCCACGAGCTGTGTTTTTAAAAAGCAAAACTTGACAACATCATGGGAAAACTATTAGACATCATTTGCATCTCAGTTCGATCCCGGATTAAGCCTTCAAAACACAGCTGCCAGGCTGAAATTTGCAAATACAGATACAAATTTCCTTTTTATAACAGTCAGACTTGTAAAAGGCAAACATAATAGACGATGCAGCACTTAGAACACTTCCAGCTAAGAAGGAAAAAAAAAACCCATTCCGAGATCCAAGGCAAAATACCTACTTTTCTTGGTAAAACAGCTTTATTCATTTCCACTTCCTTCACCGAACACAATTTAAACGCCACATAATTTTTGCTATCAACCCCTCTCCCACAGACTGTAACAGCTAAAATGCCAGTCTGTCTCCAACATAATTAAACAAAATGTGCAATCTTCTAAAATCTGTGAATAAACAATATAAGGCAAAATAAAAGACCAAGACAAAAGAACATACCGAGATCAGTCCTCAAGCTGTAATATCCTGACATCCTGCCAAGCGGTACTTACAGGACCCAGTGTGGCACGGAAAATGATAATTCCAGAACACAGTGAGGACAAGGTTGTTTTTGTTGGGGGTGCTGTTGGGAGTACAGGTGAGCACACTGATGTGGGATGAAGAGGAGATGAGCTGTATGCAGTCTGTGAGACAAAACAGCTTCAATGGCAACTTCTGGAAGCTGCCAGAAGTCTGTGAAGACAGCCGCGGCGAAGTTCCAGCCGCCCAGCCTGGACTGAAGGGGTCGACTAGACCAGGAACCTACCAGGAGAGGTGGGACGTATTTGTGTGCTGGCCATGCCAAAATGAAGTACCGCACACTGGCTTAAACAACAGAAATCCTGAAGCTCTGAAGACTGGAAGCGAAGACTGAGGTGTGGCAGGGCCCTGCTCCCCTGATGAGCGAGGGAAGGGTCTGTCACGGGCAGGGAGGGTCGATTCTGGCAGTTCCTTGGTTGAGGCAGCATCACTGTGGTCTTTACATGCGTGCACTCTCCCTGTGTGTGTGTCTGCCTCCAAATTTCCCCTTTTTGTAGGGACATCAGTCATATTGTACTCGGGGTCCATCGTATCCCAGTACCACCTCATTTTTTACTGAACTAATTACATCTGTTTCTGAATAAGGTCAGGAGGTACCGGGCGTTAGGGCTGCAACTTATGAATTTCGGGAGGATACAGTTCAATTCATAATGTGTACGGAGGAGATGGATTACCTAATTGGACAGTGAGTGATCAGTAACTCCAATTCACTGTGATCCCTGGGAGGGGAATCAGGTATTCTTTTCCGTGATGCATCTGAAGCCACGAGTCTTCCCAAGTTTCCCTTTGGGAAACCGTGTTTCCCAAACACGAGATGGGATGACTGAGCATGGCCTCTGCAGCTAGAGTGACTTGGATTCAAATTCTGGCTCTGTCACCTAAGAGCGGGGTGCTTTGGGACACACTGTTTAACCTCTCTCTTTCCTCTTCCATAAAACAGAGATAACATCTACCTAACAGGTTTGTAGTAGGGGTTGCAGGAAGTAACACAAATAAGGCAAGCGTCCCATCTCCTGACACAGGAGGGCAACCACCATTCATTAATTCACCTCCCCCATCCCTGCCCTGCTTCTCTCTGAAACCCTGCATCTGGCAATCAAGTCCCTCTATTCTACTTTTAATCACACTACTGAAAAAATTTTAAACACAAATACGATGTAACACTGACATCAGTTCAGATAACCTGGCTCTTATTTACAGCATAAATAATTATTTTAATGCAGTTAGCTTTTAGCAGTGTGAGAAGACGAGCGTAATGATTTTTTTTACCCATGAGAACCCTGATTCATGACTTCCACTGTCTAGTCAATGTAATGTGAATAAAAAGTGCCTCCTTTTTGCCCTTCGTTTTCTTAGTCCATCTCTTTTATGAGCAAATAGGCCAGGGAGACATGAAAAGAAAACTCAGAGAAGCAACCTGGAGATGAAAAGGTAGAATGAAGCAAAGCAAAACAAACAACAGGAACAAAAATCCCCCTATCCTCCCCCTACTGCCTTCCCCTCCCTACTACATCCCTCAAAATGATTCTTAACATTATTTTGATCCTCTAACATCTGGCCAGTGCATTTCTTAAGTTCTAACCCTTTAAGGTTTAATAAGTATTAGACATTGAGTATAAGACATCACTTGCAAAAACATCTCCAAGGAACAGACGTGTATTACATCTGGAAAATAAACAGATAGCTCAGTAATAAAAAACAAACAACCTTATCAAAAAACGGGCAGAAGATCTATGAAGATATTTCCCCACCGAAGACATACAGATGGCCAAAGGGCACATGAAAACATGCTCAATGCTGCTAATTGTTGGAGAAATGCAAATCATCAGTACAATGACCTATCACCCCACACCGGGGAGAAGGACCAACATCAAAACGTCTACAAGTAATAAATGCTGGAGAGGGTGTGGAGAAAAAGGAATCCTTCTACACAGTTGGTGCGAATGTAAACTGGTACAGCCACAGTGGAGAACAGTATGAAGATTCCTCATAAAACTAAAAACAGAACTACCATATGATCCTGTAATCCCATTCCTGGGCATATACCTAGAGAGAACAGTAATTTGAAAAGATACATGCATCCCAGTGTTCACAACAGCACTATTCACAACAGCCAAGACATGGAGTGAATGAAATGATGCCATTTTCAGCAACGTGGATGGACCTAGAGATGAGTGTACTAATGAAGGAGGTCAGACAAAGACTATACATGATATCACTTATATGTGGAATCTAAAAATATGATACAGATGAACTTTTTTACAAAACAGAAACAGCCTCACAGGCATAGAGAACAAATTTATGATTACCAAGGGGAGAGGGGAAGAGGGATACAGTAGGAGTTTGGGATTAAAACACACACACTCCTACATATAAGATAGATAACAAGGATCTATTGTATAACACAGTAAACTATACTCAATTATCTTGTAATAACCTCTAGTAGAAGAGAATGCTTAAAAAGGAATACATATAATCAATTATACACATATATATATAATTGAATCACTTTGCTGTACACCTGAAATTAACACAACATTGTAAATTGACTATATTTCAATAAATTTTTTTAAAAACCATTCATTACAATTCAGGGGTTTAAGAGAGTCCTAGATGAATAGTAGAAGGTCATAATCTGTCCTGTCTCCCTTTCAATTTTCTGGGTTTTGCTCACTCGCTGACCCACATGCAGTGCATATTCTGCCACAGAAAACCAGGGAGGATGAGTGTGGCCAAAGGACAGTAATCTTATTTTAAGAGTGGACAGAATTTTAATCGGGCTTCCCAGGTGGTGTGAGTGGTAAAGAATTTGCCTGCCAATGCAGGCAACTTAAGAGACCCAGGTTCAATCCCTGAGTCAGGAATATCTCTAGGAGTATGAAATAGTATTCTTGCCTGGGAAATCCCACAGACAGAGGAGCCAGGCGGGCTACAATCCATGGGGCTGCAAAAAAGCCAGACACAACTGAGCGTCTGAGCAGAATTTTAATAGTGGGCAGAAAGAGAGGTGAAGGAATACACATACACATGAAGACATGTTAGTCCATTCTTCTTGGAAAAAAGAGCCAATCAGCAAAACAATCAAATCAAGCCGGGTTGTGAAAATATTTGCCATCCTCCTCTGATGGCAATCCACTCCAGTATTCTTGCCTGGAGAATCCCATGGACATAGGAGCCTGGTGGGCTACAGTCCATGGGGTCGCAAAGAGTCCGACACGACTGAGCGACTTCACTTCACTTCACTTCTGAAATAGCAACGTGAAATGATTGGGAACGATGTCTTCATGTGAATGACAGCCACCTTACTTATACCCAAGAGCCTATGGAAAAATCAGGAAACTTGTGACAAATGAAAATACATATCATCTGTTCTCCTGTGTGATATAAAACTCAGTACATTTGTGAGGAGCTGACATGAGGACAGAAGAAGCCAAATTCTAGGTTTCCCTAACGTGTACTCAATCTGTACTTCTGATTTCACACAAGTAGAAGTCCAACCCTAACTGTTCTGCCAATAAAGGCAAGTTGAAATGATCTGCTAGCGTCCTAACATGGGTAAACCTAGCGTCCTAACCTACGTCTGTCTAACTGCCCATTAAATCATGCAAACAACTGTCCTCAGTTTCTGTTTTGACATATGATTAGTATCAACCAGGTCAGTCTCATCCTAAATTTCCCAAGCTGGCTGTTATCTCTGGAAATCAATCTGGAAATGGGCAAAAGACAAAAAGAGAGAGGGGGGTAATCTTCGCTTTCCTCTTTAATAGGCACACAAGAACATTTACATTCTGCCTCCAAGTTCATGCAATAAAGGTCTCTTTAGTAGCCCATAATAACTCTATTAAAAAGCTTATGCTTAATCACACCGTTAACATTTTCATATGGAATTGGTTTCCTGGTCACCCCCCCACCGACACCCCCCACCCATCTGGATTCCCAGCTCTCACCTCACACAAGCTAAACATTTCCCATTGATTAAAATCGCTGTTAGTGCAACTTTACTATCATCCGTGGTTAAACAGAATTAGCTCAGCATTTCAACAAAAGAAACCGGATCAAATTGCTCTGCAATTTTGGGTAAGAAACAGGATTTCTTCCCACTGTGTACAGACTAAACCAGGAGCAGCAGGACGGATCTGAGAAGTTAATAACAGATCTCAAACAGAAGTAGGGGGAGAAGTACATTAATTACGAGGTAATGGATATCAACAGCGCAGCTAACTACAATTACACATGCTTAAGTGACGCAGGGTATAAACCAAACTCGGAGGATGCTCGCTGTCCATTCTTTTTCCCCAGGGCGTGTTGCGTTGGGGATGCACTGAATGGGCAGAGATGGGCTAGTTATGATCCCACTAGCAGGGACCCTGCCACAATTAGGGAGTCAGGGTCCGGGGGTCTCTCTGAAAAACAGATGTGAGCTGGAATTCCAAAGCTGTGTTTAGAAAAGCAGTAAAAGGGAACAAGAGACCAAATACAAATAGAACCCTGACCGCAAGACTTTGGTTCTCAGAATTCACACGGATGCCTTGTGTATGTCGCCCCTCTGCACAAGGTACCAGTTTCCAAAGAAAGTCCTGCAGATGATTTGAATTAACTTGATTATCTAGCTTAACCTACAAGAAACCTTACTTGTCTGATTCAATTTTAAACACGATTCTGGATTCAATTCCATTTCCTTTTAGATATGGAAAAGCGTGTACTGTGAAATTCTGGCTTCATGGACCAGTCACAATCTAAATTATCTATATAGTTTCAAAGAAGTTATATAAGAGGTGCCAAAGGATCAGATCCAACTTTTCAAAGGTGGAGGAAAAAAAGTACAACAACAGAACACACACACACACACACACACACACACACACACACACACACACCCTATTATGAAATCACAGCAAACTGGTCACAATAGATCAGTTCTAGGAAAGTCTGCTAATAAACTTGACACAATGCCAAGAATTAAGACCCACTCATTTTGGGCTCGAGTAGTGTGAATCCTGGGGCTTTCCAGGTGGCTGAATGGTAAAGAATCTTCCTGCCAATGAGGAGATGCAAGTCTGATCCTTGGGTAGAGGATTCCCTAGAGAAGGGCATGGCTGCCCACTCCAGTATGCTTGCCTGGGGAGTTCCAGGGACACAGGAGCCTGGTGGGCTACAGTCCATGGTGTCGGCAGAGTCGGACACAACTTAGCAACTAAACAACACGTGTGAACTGTACAAAACAACAAGTGTGAACCCTGGGAAGAAACTGCCTCCCACACGGGGAGAGGATGCAGGCACCTGCCCTGCAGGCTGGAGGTGGACTCAGCTGCCTTCTCACCCCTCCCCGCTTATACTCTACTAGCTCCGCCCACCTCCCAGGGGCCTGGCTCCAGCTTCCAAGTTCAGAACGGAGGCTTTTGAGTAACCACTGAATGCAGAGTAAGGGTTTGATGAAAAACTTTTTTTTTTTTTAACAAAGATAAAAAATCATTCTGTCTATCTGAAATAATAGGATGCAGCTACCATGTCAGGTGGCACCTGCCCTCACAAGTGTGCGGAAAGCAGTGGGAGCCTCTGTGTGGGACCAAAGTGGACCTGTGTCGGGGGGTTGGGGGACAGACCTGGAGGGTGGCTCCTCTCATTGCACCCCAGACCGTGGGGGGCTCTATAACATTCAGAAACATGGTGCTTTTTTTCTCTCCAGGAACGTAAGTGAGGAAGCTCAGAAAGACACACACAAAGGACAGTTCAGCTTCTCTACAAGCAAGGCAAACCTAAGGCCAGTGTTCAACAGAGAAAGCGCAGGGTTCTGGCTTCTTTACACGGACAGGTCTGCGTTCCTGCCAGCCACTTGGGTGATGGAAGGATCAAGACTGTGTACTTAGCATGTCCTGTGTATTCAACAAAGTCATCAATACTGCAGGCCTCTCAACATGCAATCAAAATCCATTACATCTAATTCTAAAGAACCAGAAATCAAATTTGTGTTGACTGAACAAAAGGAATGAGTGGGTGAATACTCTAAGATGCCATTTAAAAAATTTCAAATCCAATCTAATCCAGTTGATCTTGTGTAATACTAAAAAGTACTTAAAATGATTATATTTATATTTCCTTTTTTGTTCTTGTTGGTTTTTTTGCCTGGATGGAGACAATATGTTGCAAAGTTCATACACAGTAAATAGAACAGAGACGACTGTATTTGCTGGAGGCGGAAATCCAGATTTTCTTCTACAACACATTATGTCTTATGAATCTGAGGATTTGAAAGGCTCCTTCATTACCTAACCAAGTCATTATTTGTTATCATCATTGAGCAAAGTACAGGCATAATAACAACCTCTGCCAATGATTTATAGTGGTCTATTTTGTCATAACCTATTATATACCTCCAGAGGAGCCTGGCAGGCTATGGTCCATGAGGTTGCAAAGACCTGGACATGACTGAGCAACTGAGCACACATTTCACACACCTCCTATCACACCACCCTTAAGACAAGTCCACGGACTGTAGCCCGCCAGGCTCCTCTGTCCATGAATTCTCCAGGCAAGAATACTGGAGTGGGTAGCCATTCCCTTTTCCAGTGGATCTTCCTGACCCAGGGATTGAACCTAGGTCTCCTGCATTGCAGGCGGATTCTTTACCGTCTGAGCCACCAGGGAAGTCCCAAACAACTTTTACTTTAGGTAAAATGCACCTGTTTTATAGGTGAGAAATAGAGATTCATAAAGGTTCAAATGACCCATCCAAGGTTGTACAGATTCCACTGGATTGGTGCTGCACGTGGGCTGACTGGTGGGCTGACAGAACATACTGTGCTCTGTACGGCTTTTCCGGGTCCCTCTTCTACAAACTCCTTTCACACATTCTGTATCTGGTCACTAAGCTGCAAGGCCCCAGAGGGGGCCAGGGCCACGGCAGGGGTCCGGTTCCCAGGCTCCTCCTCCTCCTTCCTGCTGCTGTGCTTGTGCGTTTTTCTGATCATTATCACCTCTCCCAGGGAGACGGCAGGGAATATGAAAAGGCGTGGAACTGAATCAGTCACTTTTGCTACTTCAGGAACAACAGAAGCAGGCAAAAAGCCAGGGAAGCTAATGGTGGTCTTCTCTGGACTGCAGCTGAGCTACCAGGAGGAATCCAGATGGCTGTGGAGTCCCCCAGGTGGGGCCAGACTGGAGGCTGCCTTACTCATTCACTGTGGACGACAGGCTCGTAAGGATGTGGAAGAACATTTCAGATAGGTAAGTCAGGAGGTAGGACTGGAAGGCACACAGATCCCAGCTCTGACCAGGTGTCTCAAAGGTTTAAACTTCATTCTCCGAAAAGTGGTTTTTAAAATTAACTACGGTTCTGAAAAGTGGTGATTCTTAGTACTGATACTTCCCAGGCTCCACTGCGTGGAAGAAAGCCAGTGACTAAATCAAAACGAGGTAATGGAGTCCACGATGAGCCCAGAGACCCCCTCTCAGATTCTGAATCTTAGTTCTAAGAGGGACCTTTGAAGTCATCTTCTTGAACAAGGGCTTCTGGAAGCTTCTCTATGTGTGCATGTGTTAGTCGCTCGTTGTGTCCATCTCTATGCGACTCCATGGACTCCACAGCCACCAGGCTTCTCTGTCCATGGGATTCTCCAGGCAAGAATACTGGTGTGGGTTGCCATGCCCTCCTGCAGGGTATCGTCCCGACCCAGGGATTGAACCCGGATCTCCTGCACTGCAAAAGGACTCTTTACCATCTGAGCCACCAAGAAAGCTACTGGCCTTACGCATATCCACCCTAGGGGACAGAGGCAGTCTTTCTTTTCTTTCTTTTTTTAAAACCAGGTGGTAGGATAAATGCTGCTTACCATTCTAATTTTTATATCTACCTTTGTTTATTTTCTTCAGACCACTGACTCAGGATTTCTATTTTATTCCTTCTCTATTTTTCTTCTCCTTTCCCTGTACCATGATGGTAAAATTTAAAAGCAGCTTTTCTGTCTATGTTTAAAGGAAATACATAATCAAGTGATTGGCAGTCATTTTGTGAAAAATCTTATGTATCAATTTTAGGAAGTAGAAAAGCAACAGTAAGACCAGTATTCCATTCCCACTTACTGGCCAAAGACAAATCACAGACTACTGTAAGTTGTAAGGGGCACAAATGTCCTTCGTCGGATTTTAATCATCTTGAAAAGTGAAAGTGACTCAGTCGTGTCCAACTCTTTGCAACCCCATGGACTATACAGTCCATGGAATTCTCCAGGTCAGAGTACTGGAGTGGGTAGCCTTTCCCTTCTCCAGGGGATCTTCCTAACCCAGGGATTGAACCCAGGTCTCCCACATTGCAGGCAGATTCTTGACCAGCTGAGCCACAAGGGAAGCCCAAAAATACCGGAGAGGGTAGCCTATCCCTTCTCCAGGGGATCTTCCCGACCCAGGAATCGAACCAGGGTCTCCTGCATTGCAGGTGAATCTTTACCAGCTGAGCCACCAGGGAAGCCCTGATAATCTAATAACCTAATAATCTTCAGATTCAGTTCAGTCGCTCAGTCGTGTCCGACTCTTTGTGACCCCATGAATCGCAGCACGCCAGGCCTCCCTGTCCATCACCATCTCCCGGAGTTCACGCAGACTCACGTCCATCGAGTCCATGATGCCATCCAGCCATCTCATCCTCGGTCGTCCCCTTCTCCTCCTGCCCCCAATCCCTCCCAGCATCAGAGTCTTTTCCGATGAGTCAACTCTTCGCATGAGGTGGCCAAAGTACTGGAGTTTCAGCTTTAGCATCATTCCTTCCAAAGAAATCCCAGGGTTGATCTCCTTCAGAATGGACTGGTTGGATCTCCTTGCAGTCCAAGGGACTCTCAAGAGTCTTCTCCAACACCACAGTTCAAAAGCATCATTCTTCGGTGCTCAGCTTTCTTCACAGTCCAACTCTCACATCCATACATGACCACAGGAAAAACCATAGCCTTGACTAGACGGTTGTGGACAATTATCAGAGCCGTTTGCTATTTTGTTTCTGGTTTCCTCTCGCTCCATCTGCGCTACTTCCGTGGCATTTATCCTCATGAGAAAACCATTTTGGTCTTTTGCCCAACAAGTATCTGTTATCATCCACTGCCTTCAGAAAATAAGTAAGTAGGGACTTCCCTGGTGGCCCAGTGGCTAAGGCTCCATCCTCCCAGGGCAAGGGGCCTGAGTCTGATCACTGATGAGGGAACCAGATTCTGCGTGCCGCAATGAAGACCCGACACAGCCAAATAAATAAATTAAATATTAAAAAGAAAGTAAATAAGCAAATAAATCAATAAATCAAAGCGAAACAAAACCATAAATGCCCTCTACATTCCCAGACCTCCTCCGATCTGGCTGGATTTAATTTTTTAGACTTGATTTTCCTATCTAGATATGCCTTGCCAACTAGTTTGCCAAACTCATTGTCACATCTAAATGTCATCTGCTTCTCTAGTAATGAGCTTGTGTTTATCCACTTATTTCCACATACCTCTCTGTCATTCTGATCTTATTATTTCTAAGTCGCTCTGCTTTGTTGAAGGAAGGCCTCCAGTGATGCTCACGGGGGGCTGATAAGAGTAGGGTTATTTCACAGCTGTCACACTCTAGCGTCTGTCTTCCCCTCAGAGAAACTTCCATGGGCATGCTTGGCCCTTGTCAGTGAGGAAGAAGTGGGTGCCCTCCTCCACCACTAATCACAGCAGAGGTGCCAAGCGCAGACTGCAGTCCTGACACACCAGGGGCCTCTGGTCCAAGGCAACACCTCTCCACTGGGGGAGCTGCAGGTGCTACAATCAGCCTGGGGTGATGGCCACCTACTCCACACCGAGATCCACTGCCTCCCACATCAGCCAGGTCTGGGATGATCCTGCATCCAGTGGCCACATGGATGGCCCTCCAGGTGTCTCCTCCCATGGCACTTTCCTTTGGAAATACCTCTCAAGCTTTTGTTCACTTACTCTTTTTCTTCACCTGACCTTGCACTCTAAGGCAATGGCACCCCACTCCAGTACTCTTGCCTGGAAAATCCCATGGACGGAGGAGCCTGGTAGGCTGCAGTCCATGGGGTCACTGAGGGTTGGACACAACTGAGCAACTTCACTTTCACTTTCCTGCATTGGAGAAGGAAATGGCGACCCATTCCAGTGTTCGTGCCTGGAGAATCCCAGGGACAGGGGAGCCTGGTGGGCTGCCGTCTGTGGGGTTGCACAGAGTCGGACACGACTGAAGCGACTTAGCAGCAGCAGATCTTGCACTCAGGGATGCCAAGGTCGGCGAACTCCCACACAGCTTTGTACGCCCAGCACTGGGCATGATGCCTGGCACATTTACAGAGCCTGTGACTTTCAGGCAGCTAAACCCTGCCATTCTCTTTCTTAGGTCTTAGCCAGGTCGGAGCAAACCTTGCCCTTAACTCTATTCTAGATTTTCACTTCTTATCCAGCCTCTGGCCCACCACAAGAGGGATGCTCAGACTATGGCTTTCCCTCCTGGAGATCAAGGGGCCCTGCCCACCCGTCTCTCTGGGTCAGGACTGAACGCACCCTTCCTCTGAGAACACCACCTCCCATAGAAGAAATGCCCTGTCTCTGACAAGTTACTTTCCATGGCGCTTTCAACAGCTTCCAAGAGCAGAACGTCAGCTCCCACCCTGAACGTCCTGGCTTTAAGGACCAGTGCACAAGACAAATCTACAGAAGCCAGAAGTGCGACACCCTGTCCTCGTGGGGGAAGAGAAAGGCCCCTACTAGAAACAAAAGCAGTAAGTCGCTGTGGCTGACCAAGCTGCCGAGCCGACACGTAGGCAGGACAGCATCAGTGTTCTTTTTTTTCCCTCTCACTTTTCCAGCAGTTTGCAGTATTTATTTTATAGTAAGGTAAAGATTCATGACAGGCTAAGAAAATTACATGCCTGACTCCAGCTGACAGGGATCTCTTCCATTTCTCTTCCGCGAGGCAGTAAGACTTTCCTCCAGCAGAAGACCGCTGGGCAGGGTGTGAGTTTACAAGGGGAGGGTGCCCAGAAGTTCTCCCAAACCAGTGGCTCTCTACCCTGGCTGCACGTCAGAACTGCACGGAGCTTGGAAAACACTGATGCCCACGCCCTGCCTCAGGCCACCTGAGTCCCAGCATGCAGGAATGGCAAACACATTGTAACTGCTCACGTTCCCAGGGGACATTCACAGGCAGCCCTGCATAAGGGTGTCCTTCCCAGAGTGCCAGGCAACGAACTGCATGTCCATCTCGAACCTACATGTGGACTGGGGCTCAAGTGGCCACTAGGGTGGCGTGTTGAATCATTAATGAGAGCGCGTCTCCGTTGCCCTGGCCTCCTGTACTGCCTGCCACAGAGCATGTCCTATGATTACAACCACGGAGGAAGAACAAACAGGGCAGAATCCAAGCACACTTCTGGTGGAGACAAACATTTGGACGGTCCCGCGTTCATTTTCTCGTTCCCCATCACATTATGGTCATTGCTACATAGCGACTCACCTTTATTTTGAAAAACCATTAAAACAATTTTCTTCCAGTATTATCTGTTCAAGGAGAGTGATGTCACGGGCTTGCTTTCTTTTTAATTTGGGGAAAAAGTGGATTCTTCCATTTTCAGTCTCAGCTATTCATTCAGGACGGGCGCCAAGGAAGCGATCCTTGCAGATAACAGCAAGCCCCGGTCTCCTCTGCTGCAGCCCAGGCTTGAATGGAGCCTGAGGTGGGGTTTTTATTTTTTAACAAATAAATGACAAGACAAGGAATAGACTTCAAGTGATGGGAAACCAAGTAGACAAAGGGTCTGCTATAGCATTGTGCTTTGATATTTTTAGCTCTGTTTGCAAAGGCTAAATTACAGTAGGAATCTGGACCCGTTCCTTGGTAATTGCCTCGTAACACACCATAACCATCTTGGGCGGCTCCTCCTCCCCAAGGAACCACAACTCAAAATTACAGATCATACGGAAATAAACCCCTAACTGCTTGTTTGTTTGTTTGACTTAAGTAATCCTGACTTCCTAGCATAACACCCTTGGATTCTGAAAATATCTCCAATAGCAGTTCACCTGGCATGCATGCAGATTTCACGTTGTTGGTAGGAAGCAATCCAAGCCAAGGTTTCAGGGAAAGATCAGTTCAGAGGATGGACAAATATGACCAGCTGCTCCCTGGCACAGAAGCCTGGAAACCCAGCCTACTGTATGGAGCTCAAACGCAGCCCAGTGTCTCCACTTTCTCCTTCGTTCTGCCATGTGTGTGTGTGTGCTAAGTCACTTCTGTCATGTCCGACTCTGAGTGACCCTATGGACTGCAGCCCACCAGGCTCCTCTGTCCATGGGATTCTCCAGGCAAGAATACTGGAGGGCTGCCATGCCCTCCTCCAGGGGATCTTCCTGACCCAGGGATCGAACCTGCATCTCTTACGTCTCCTGCATTGGCCACCAGCCCCACCTTTACCCCTAGCACCACCTCGGAAGCCCAGGCCACCTAAAATCAAGACTCAGTTCAGTTCAGTCGCTCAGTCGTGTCCGACTCTTTGCAACCCCATGAAGCGCAGCACGCCAGGCCTCCCTGTCCATCACCAACTCCCGGAGTTCACTCAGACTCACGTCCATCGTGTCCGTGATGCCATCCAGCCATCTCATCCTCGGTCGTCCCCTTCTCCTCCTGCCCCCAATCCCTCCCAGCATCAGAGTCTTTTCCAGTGAGTCAACTCTTCGCACGGTGGCCAAAGTACTGGAGTTTCAGCTTTAGCGTCATTCCTTCCAAAGAAATCCCAGGGTTGATCTCCTTCAGAATGGACTGGTTGGATCTTCTTGCAGTCCAAGGGACTCTCAAGAGTCTTCTCCAACACCACAGTTCAAAAGCATCA
>SJYX01017108.1:186869-221400 GCA_006410675.1 Oreotragus oreotragus
ATCAACATGAATCTGCCATGGGTGTACACGTGTTCCCCATTCTGAACCCCCCTCCCTCCTCCCTCCCCATACATCCCTCTGGGTCATTCTAGTGCACCAGCCCCAAGCATCCTGTATCCTGCATAGAACCTGGACTGGCGATTTGTTTCTTATATGATATTATACATGTTTCAATGCCATTCTCCCAAATCATCCCACCCTCTCCCTCTCCCACAGAGTCCAAAAGACTGTTCTATGCATCTGTGTCTCTTTTGCTGTCTCGCATACAGAGTTATCCTTATCATCTTTCTAAATTCCATATATATGCATTAGTATACTGTATTGGTGTTTTTCTTTCTTGCTTACTTCACTCTGTATAATAGGTTCCAGTTTCATCCACCTCATTAGAACTGATTCAAATGTATTCTTTTTAATGGCTGAGTAATACTCCATTGTGTATATGTACCACAGCTTTCTTATCCATTCGTCTGCTGATGGGCATCTAGGCTGCTTCCATGTCCTGGCTATTATAAGCAGTGCTGTGATGAACATTGGGGTACACATGTCTCTTTCCATTCTGGTTTCCTCGGTGTGTATGCCCAGCAGTGGGATTGCTGGGTCGTAAGGCAGTTCCATTTGCAGTTTTTTAAGGAATCTCCACACTGTTCTCCATAGTGGCTATACTAGTTTGCGTTCTCACCAACAGTGTAAGAGGGTTCCCTTTTCTCCACACCCTCTCCAGCATTTATTGCCTGTAGACTTTTGGATTGCAGCCATTCTGACTGGCATGAAATGGTACCTCATCGTGGTTTTGATTTGCATTTCTCTGATAATGAGTGATGTTGAGCATCTTTCCATGTGTTTGTTAGCCATGTGTATGTCTTCTTTGGAGAAATGTCTATTTAGTTCTTTGGCCCATTTTTTGACTGGGTGGTTTATTTTTCTGGAATTGAGCTGCAGGAGTTGCTTGTATATTTTTTGAGGTGAGTTGTTTGTCAGTTGCTTCATTTGCTATTATTTTCTCCCATTCCAAAGGCTGTCTTATATATTATAGGATTGATCAGTCTCAGGAATGAGCTGTCCAGGGTTGATAATGGAAGCATGATCAGGAAGCACAAATATTTTTGATAGCTCAGAAACCACACATTTGACTGTAGGAACACATTCTAAACCTCTTTTTATGATACTTGGGGTCTCTTCTGGTGGCATAAGGTTCCGTGATTACAGTATGAAAAAAAAAGGGGAATTCTGGCTCCAAGGCGTGATGTCCATCAACTCAAAAACGCCATGTAAGGTTATGGGAAAAGAAAGAAACATTTTAAAGTAAGGAATTAAACAATTTGAACTAAGATTTTAAAAACTGACAAAGAAACACCCTGTAGTACATAATTTTCATTTTGTACAAAAGCCACTGTCTGCTGGGAAGCTATTTTGACTCCCTGCCCTTTATTTCCCATCCGTAATAGATTCTCATTTTCTAACACGGACTGTCTGTTTTGACCACCAACAAGTGTAATTCAACATTCTCGTCTGCCAGCTGTCTTCTCTGAGAGACGACAGTGAGAGCAGAGCACGCCTGGCAGATTCCCCTGTATATTCCAGCCACGGAGCCCACGCAAATGCATGCATAGGACACGGGTGTTGTGTATCTCAATGGATAAGAACATACAATTTAATCCAAAAGCCCTTTAAAGAGGGACTATCAGGAAAGCAGACAAAGCCCAGACAGGATTTATGGTTGATTTAACCTTGTAAAAATTCCCTAGGTCAGCACAGTCCAGTATGCTTCATCGTACAATCTGCAGCGAATTCCTTCCAGAAACCGCACTATATAAGCAGAACCCTCCATGACCTTCTTTGTTTGGAGCTGGTACAGCCATCTGCAACTGCAAAAGCAATCATTTTAAGTGCTCAAGATGAACACCTAGGGCAACCACTAGCCCCATCACACAGGCAGCTTCCAACAAAAAATAATGCCGTGTGCCAAGTGGGGTTGAGGGTTTGCAATAGCTGCTGTTGGCAGAAAATAAAACCAGTTCAGGGGAAGAAAGCCCTGGAGTTTCTCTTCATTGAAGATCAGTAACACCAGTTGTGTCTGATTCTTTCATAACTCCTGCAAAACTACAGTTCCAAGTTCACTCCCCTCCTGCAAGATTTGGGATATTGTCCGGGTGCCAGGAAAATCAGACTACATAAAAGGAGCCCTGGGACTTCATGTCTTACAGTTGGAACAGTTCCATGGTAACCTGGGGTGAGGCAGAGCTAAAGGGGAGGTACAGTCTCCTTGGAACACTGTCTAGCTCCACGACCACCTTCATAATGTCAGCTCTGATGTGAGAAGAGATTGTCCAAAGGCCACCACCCAAAGCTAGGTGTTCAAAGGCTTCTCTGCAGCCGGCTCTGTCACCCCCTCCCCGTGTGTGGCCTAAAGGGGTGATAGAAATAAAATCAGCTGCAAACCAATGCCTTCCTGCTGGCCACACCAGAATTCTCCAGACAAGAATACAGGAGTGAGTAGACTTTCCCTCTCCAGGGGATCTTCCTGACCAGGGATTGAACCTGGGTCTCCCGCATTGCAGGGAGATTTTTTACTGTCTGAGCCACCAGGGAAGCCCTATAAATGTTTATATAGACAGAAAAAATCTGAAAGAACAGTTAAATTCTTAACTGTAGGGGTGGGAGGTACAAACTACTGGCTGTAAGGGCTCAAGGATATACTATATGGTGTGGGGAAGGCTGTCAATATCTTGTAATAACTACACATGGAAAGTAACCTTTAAAATTGCATACAATGAACAAGTTTAAAAAGTCTTCATTGTAAAGGCTACACACACGTATCTCTATTCTCTTCACATCTAGTACATTTCACCCAGATGTCTGATAGACGCTCAAGGAAATGGCACAGGATAGGTGACTTGAAAACAGACAGTACTGTAAACATTTATGCCACTGGATATTTGCTCAGTCGTATCTGACTCTTTGCAACCCCATGGACCGTAGCCTATCAGGCTCCTCCATCCATGGGATTTTCCAGGAAAGAGTGCTGGAGTGGATTTCCATTTCCTTCTCCAGGGGATCTTCCTGACCCAGGAATTGAACCTGGGTCTCCCGCACTGCAGGCAGACGCTTTACCGTCCGAGCCACCAGGAAGATCTTCCAATTATCTAGTATTGTTTTATGTGTAATTGATGCCTACATACAAAAGAAGTGAACTATTAAATTCTATGAACATTTACTTTAAGACATATATCAAATTTAAATACATTAAGCACAAATTTTAATTTATAATTCTAAAATGCAAGGTTCATGACCATTAAATTTGAGAAAACATACTGTCAGTTTTTGAAAGTGATCTTGTTCAGTTGCTAAGTTGTGTCTGAACCTTTGCGACCCCCCGAGGACTACAGCACGCCAGGCTCCTCCGTCTTATACTATCTCTTGAAGTTTGCTCAGATTTATGCCCATCGAGTCGGTGATGCTATCTAACCATCTCAACCTCTGCCGCCCTCTTCTCCTTCTGTTACATTTTATAATTAAGCTATAACAAGCCATTGATTACATCTGAACCTTAATCTTATGAAATTCCCATGGACATCTATATATAATTTAGAAAGATGAAATAAATCACTCTATTCAATAGAGGCTTGTGCTCTAACTAAAAAAAAAAATCCCATCTAGCATTAAAAGGGATGCTGAATTTCAGTTTTCAAAGGGTAGCGCTGGTCTCTAGAGATAACTGCTGTTCAGTTCAGCCGCTCAGTCGTGTCCGACTCTTTGCAACCCCATGAATCGCAGCACGCCAGGCCTCCCTGTCCATCACCATCTCCCGGAGTTCACTCAGACTCACGTCCATCGAGTTCGTGATGCCATCCAGCCATTTCATCCTCGGTCATCCCCTTCTCCTGCCCTCAATCCCTCCCAGCATCAGAGTCTTTTCCAATGAGTCAACTCTTCTCATGAGGTGGCCAAAGTACTGGACTTTCAGCTTTAGCATCAGACCTTCCAAAGAAATCCCAGGGTTGATCTCCTTCAGAATGGACTGGTTGGGTCTCCTTGTAGTCCAAAGGACTCTCAAAAGTCTTATCCAACACCACATTTCAAAAGCATCAATTAGAAATTGTATATTATTATTTGTTATAGAAGAAAAAAAAACATAGTCCAAATACAAGCTTGCTTAAATAAAGACATTAAGGTATTTACTGTTTTGGGTGATACTGCTTGTCCTAATAATTCAACTTGGTGAAAATGTGCCTCAAATAACCATAGTTAACCTAATCACTCACCCAGTGTTCACTGGATGACTAGGTCCTGTATACTGACCACCCACCTGGCACAATGCACTGAGCCCTGAGAAGGCATGAGAAGTCTGCCATGTGGCTCTCGGAGGGCTTCATAACTTGGCAAGTAAACCCGTAACTTAGATCATTTTAAAAAGCAACCAAGACAAGGTGGTGTGCGCATAGACTGCCTTATTATAGCAGAGATAAAGTGAGACAAGAGGAAGACAAGAATGGAGGGACATGCGTATCTTCCGAACATTCTGGGGGCCAAAACAGGCAGGGGGTGGGCACCTCCATTGTATGCGGAAGTACGGCAGCTGCTTGAGAACAGACATGTGTGCAACTGAGTCGTGAGCTCAACCAGACCCCTGCTCACACATCGTCATTTTCATTTGACACAACTACTGACACACAAACCAAGGTTACTCAGACTTGAGTACTGGAAGACATTTTCTCAAAAATGAATGAAGCAAACGCAATTTCAAGGAAATTGTGGCCAATGATGAAATTCAAGATTTCAAGAGAAAATTAGCGTTTCAGAAACCTGCATCCACCAACGTGCATATAACCGCTTTCAGTACTTAAAGACTCTTCTGATGAAATCCTAGAGATAGCCACACACACAATTTTAAATATTATGTAAAAAATGTGTCGGTATGTGGAAGGTTCTACATAACTGAATGGGCCAATATTTTCTAAATGACCAACAGATGTAAAAAATCATACATGAGTAAATGATTCATCAAAGTGCAAGACAAACCAAGAATTGTAATATAACCAAGGGCAAAAAGCTGATTAGTATGCTTTCAGAATTCATATTCAAAACTAACTTGAAAAAGAAAGCTGCTACTTGTCAAGTTTTGGTATAATGTTAAAAACATCCACAACTGTCTTAAAAGTCTACTAAAATACTCCTCCCTACACATCTGGGTGAGGTTGGATTTTCTTTATATACTTCAATCAGTTCAGTTCAGTTGCTCAGTCGTGTCCGACTCTGCGATCCCATGAATCGCAGCACGCCAGGCCTCCCTGTCCAGCACCAACTCCCGGAGTTCACGCAGACTCGCGTCCATTGAGTCAGTGATGCCATCCAGCCATCTCATCCTTGGTCATCCCCTTCTCCTTCTGCCCCCAATCCCTCCCAGCATCAGAGTCTTTTCCCATAAGTCAGCTCTTCACATGAGGTGGCCAAAGTACTGGAGTTTCAGTTTTAGCATCATTCCTTCCAAAGAAATCCCAGGGCTGATCTCCTTCAGAATGGATTGGTTGGATCTCCTTGCAGTCCAAGGGACTCTCAAGAGTCTTCTCTAACACCACAGTTCAAAAGCATCAATTCTTCAGCGCTCAGCCTTCTTCACAGTCCAACTCTCACATCCATACATGATCACAGGAAAAACCATAGCCTTGACTAGATGGACCTTAGTCAGCAAGGTAATGTCTCTGTTTTTGAATATGCTATCTAGGTTGGTCATAACTTTTCTTCCAAGGAGTAAGCGGCTTTTAATTTCATGGCTGCAATCACCATCTGCAGTGATTTTGGAGCCCCCCAAAATAAAGTCTGACACTGTTTCCATTGTTTCTCTACCTATTATACTTCAATAAGAACAGTGTATTACAATAGACCAAATGCAGAACAGATATGAGAATCCAATTGTCTTTTATTAAGGCAGATATTAAACAGATTTGCAAAAAAGTATAAAACAATACTGCTCCTCTCAATTTTGTTTTGTTTTTTATTACCATAAGTATTGATTAATATAGTAATATAAGTAAAAGAGCTTTGAGGAATGTAACAATTTTTAGAGGAGTGTCAAGGGGCCTGAGACCAAAAAGATTAAATTTCTAGATGATCTAGAAGCAGACTTCCAAACCACAAAGTGTCTGATTAGTAAGAGTATAACATACCAAAACAGATAAACAACAAGGACCTACTATATAGCACAGGCAACTATATTTAATATATTGTAATAACCTATCATGGAAAATAATCTGAAAAATAATACACACATATATAATATATATATAACTGAATCACTTTGCTATACATCTGAAATTGATACACTATAAATCAACTATACTTCAATAATAATAATAATAAAGAATGCATTGGTAACTCGAAATATAACCAACATGGATACAAAACTATCATTTATTTGGTTTGATATGAAACTAAAACTTGGAACATTTTAGTCTGGGTGTGGGCATCTGCTCAGCAATCGAGTATGAATTAACTAAATTTTAAATGTTTTAGGTGCTCTAGACTTTGGAGCCCAGCATTGCTCTAAACAGGACCCAATGATAAGAATTAAATTGTTGCACACTTCAGGATTTTAAGCAGAATATGCAAGTGGGTCTTATTTTGTTTTCCAGATGAGAGAATCTTCTTTTTCCTTTAAGTCTTCATTACTTCTCTCTAGGCTAACCTTGCTAATCTTGCAATGTCTCTTCCAAACTGAACCAATTTAAAATATTAATAATTATGCCAGAACACCAGGGACAAATCTTGAGTGTCCTTAACGAACAAGGACATATGGTCACCTGACTTCTCCCCAGGCCACCTCCCTCAAGTCTGACCGATGTACTTTCCTGCCACCCGGAGCATCCATCCCAAGCCGTCGACATGCTCCTATCTTACCAGAAACGTGGAGGACCTCCAGACTCCACGCTTCTCCACCTCAATGCTGCCCCCTCTGCCCGCGCAGTCCTCTGTCTCTCCCATCTCCCCTGTTCTCAGAGGACGCAAGGAGAACAAGATAACAAATCAGGATGCAGGGCTGCATCCTGCATCAGGATGCACACCCATCAGGCTCTCTGATCCCTGCTTAATCCAACAGGCAGTTCTTGGCTGGCATTCTCCCTCTCTCCTGTATTTTCCCCTTCCAATGAGCCACAAACATTGTAGTATTTCCTTTACAAAAAGTCTCTCCCTAGACCTCAAGGCACTTTTTTTCTCTTTTCCTTCCAATGTCTTCGTAGTCTCCTGCTAATTTCATGATAAACCTCTTTCCAGGCACCTTTTCCCCAATGTCACCAGGCTAGCACAGCTTAAGAGCCAGGACTCAAACCCAGATCCAATGATGATATATCAGTGCTCGTCCAGTCCCCCTTCATGATCCTCACTTGTGCCTGTACACGAGGCACACGCCCAGAATTACACACCTAGCTCTGGCCTTTTTCTTAGCCCTAGAGTCAGACAAACAACTGTCTGCTTTAAATTTCTACCTCGAAGTCCACCTCTAACAAACTCAACTCATGATCTTTCTCAAGCCTGCTCTTTAACTCTCATTCTTAAAGATGCTGTCCCAGATGACCAAGGCAGAATACTAGGAAATATCTCCATGACACCTGCTACACACACACACACACACACACTCTCTCTCTCTCTCTCCCCTATAGCAATTACATACTGTCACCTCTCCCTAAACACCTCTTCCATCCATCCTTTCCTTAAATCACTGTACCATTGTAGTCAGGCACTTGGAAATTTCACCTAGATACTGCAGTTGAGTTAACTTAGTTTCCTTGCGTCTGGCTTGACCCCTACAACCCACTCCTCTCTTATATCATCATCTTTATACAGCGCACATATGATGATGCCACTTCCTTCCTTAACACTGGGTAACACTTTGATGGCTTGCTGTTCCAGCTAATGAGATAATCAAGCAAAAGTTCCTGAAATGGGATATAAAGACATCGAAGAGTTCATTCTACCCGTGTCCCTGTCCCTCCTCACTCATGTTCCCAGCCGAGGCTTGCAGAGGGGCCGGTCCCCTCCTGCCCACTGTGCTGCTTCACTCACTG
The DNA here is from genome assembly GCA_006410675.1 of Oreotragus oreotragus. Taxonomy (NCBI): domain Eukaryota; kingdom Metazoa; phylum Chordata; class Mammalia; order Artiodactyla; family Bovidae; genus Oreotragus; species Oreotragus oreotragus. Next base: position 194,930 of record SJYX01017108.1, read on the forward strand.
CGGCTCCTTCCCACGCTTCCTCTTCTGGAAGAAGCACCTGTCTTTACTGCTGTCATCTTCATGAACTCCTACATGTACTGCAAACTCCACGTCCCTCAATGGAGTCCTTCCAGCCCCTTAAAACCTTCTTCTAAGCTTCCAGTGAACATTATGGCTTCTATATAGAACAGTCACATGATGCAGCAATTATTTCTTTATTTGCTTGTTCCTTTGCTATGTTGTAAGTTCTTCAAGGGAGGGACCAGATTTAACAAAAATTTTCTTATGCTCAATACCTGGAAGCAATAGGTGTCCAATAGAGTTTTGTTGGCTGAAAGAATAAATAGCTTATAAGTGCTCTATGTTCCAATAAGTGAACTCCAACCTCACAGAGGATAGGAGCAAAAGCAAGATGAACTTGGTTAGGATGGTCCTGATCCTTTAAGAGCAAAACCACGTAAAGGTATTATCTGCCTGCCAGGATCAAGTATTCTAAAGGAAAACATGTTAAAAATATTCATTTTTTAGCATTACACAAATATTTTTAGAACATATTACATTGACTTGTTTCATATAGAAGATGGGGAAGAGAAGATGCCAAAAGGATGTGGAGCAGCTGTAGTTTCCATTTGCTCAAAAAAAAAAAAAAAAAAAAGTAAACCATGATGCCAGAAGCAGAAACTCACAAATTCAGCATAGCAGAAATGCAGCCAGGCCACGCTGAGATTTCCGCCGCCCTTAAACTTGGATTATGTTTTCAGAGGCAAGGCCTGCCACCCCACACACAGGCTATGTCAAAGAGTGAGGCCTAAACTCTGACCCTGAAGCTCAGAGAGCAATTATGCTGTCTCTAGAGATGCTGTGGGATGTCTTCCCAGAGCTCATTAAAAAAGATTCTTAAACTTTTGGCTGCTTCCAACCATGTCCTATCTTTCTCTTGCACGTGTGCTAAGTTGCTTCAGTGGTGTCCAGCTCTGCAGCCCTGTGGACTGTAGCCCACCAGGCTCCTCTGTCCACGGGGATTCTCTAGGCAAGAATACTGGAGTGGGTTGCTGTGCCCTCCTCCACGGGATCTTTCTGACCAAGGGATGGAAGGTGCATCTCTTACGTCCCCTGCATTGGCAGGTGGGATCTTTACCACAAGCACCACCTGGGAAGCCCGACTTTCTCCTGAACCCAGTTCCAGTCTTCACTCACATGATTCTGTTCTCACGCGTGCTCTCTACTGGAACAGAAGGCAGAATGTGGCAGGAGTGTTCTGCCCAAAGTTAGAGGTGATCGAGGACTTTGCAGGTTGTTCAGCAGTAAAGAATCCACCTGCCAAGCAGGAGACTTAAGTTCGGTCTTTGAGTCAGGAAGATTCCCTGGAGAAGGAAATGGCAACCCACTCTAATATTCTCTCCTGGGAAATCCCACGGAAGAGAAGCCTGGTGGGTTACAGTCCACGGGGCTGCAAAGAGTCAGATACAATTTAGCAACGAAACAACGAGAGGTGATCGAATACCCACTGAATCTCCTCCATCCCTCTCACCTCCCACTCCCTACGTCTGCAGCCCTGATGAGGACTCTTAGGAGCCACAGTGGCCCCTTAGCACGTGCTTTCCATCCTTCCCAAGCCAGCTGCTGAGCCGCGTCAGGCTCTGAGCTGGTGGGCTCATAGGATCTAGCTGCGCACTCACTGGATCAGAACAGACCGCAGCGGCTGATAAGAGTGACAGTGCTGGGTGAAACTGAAGGCAAGGAGCTGCTAACATGGGCCTGGGTCTTCCAGCAGAACCCTGCTCTTCATGAAGAGCCTTCCATGGAAGTTGACGACCAAGGGGAGGACAAGGATGACAGAAACAGACACAGATGCCCTTGACCCATCATTTCAACTTTGTTCAGTTACTGGGCTGAGTGTGGGGTCTTCGAAAATGTGTCTCAGTCAGGTAATGCTGCGGCTTTTCCTACCCAATGCCAAGCTGACTTGTAAGTGAACAATTCACAGAATTTGTCAGGCGATGGAATCTCTCCTGACCGCATACAATTGACTAGTCACTTTCAGCCTTCCCAGCAGAGAGTACATCTTCACTTATAAGGAACGATTTCAGGATCATGAAGATGGTCAGTTCGACTTGGCTGTAATTTCTCTCTCTTGAGCTCCCAGAAGAATTGCCTGACTGACCCACAGTTTTTGCAAATTGACAAGGGGCCCTCAGTCTGTCTTTTGCAAGAATTTTTCTGGTAGGCCTCTATATTTCTCTTAATCTGATTTCAGCTGGTGTTTTCAGGCTCAGGCCATTCGCCTTGTATTAACACATTTAGGGCTTGGGTCCTTGATTCAAGAGCCAACTGGAGGCTTTAAAAAGGTCATTATTCTCAAGCTTGTCATCTCAGAGCACCCACATGGCTTGTGATGTCCCAGGGAGGAGGACCAGCACCCCAGCTGGCTTTGCTCCTACTTCTAGAATTTTGTGCTTAATATCCTGTTGTCTTGTTGGTCATATCCTGCTCCTATTATGTATCAGATCAAGATGTGATCCCTCAACCAGGCATCCAGGGCCTTCAAAACCTACTCACATCTCAACTGTTTAGACTTTTCTCCCCCAAAATGGGCATGCTCCATCTGCCAGCCTCATTCAACCTCAGGCCTACGTATTCCATCATCCTTTCCTCCTCACACAGGAGGTCTTTTCCTAGATTCCTGAATTCATTCTGCCCTGAATCCATTCAGATTTATCCCACAGCCTTTTCCTTTCACACAGTCTCCTTGGGCTCCTTTAGTTCAGAGATCTCTCTTTCTTGATGAGTAAAAAACTGTCCAAAAAAAAAAAAAAATTCACGTATTGCGGAAGCCTGGCTTGGAGAATTTTGAGCATTACTTTACTAGCGTGTGAGATGAGTACAATTGTGTGGTAGTTTGAGCATTCTTTGACATTGCCTTTCTTTGGAATTGGAATGAAAACTGACCTTTTCCAGTCCTGTGGCCACTGCTGAGTTTTCCAAATTTGCTGACATACTGAGTGCAGCACTTTCACAGTATTATCTTTCAGAATTTGAAATAGCTCAACTGGAATTCCGTCACCTTCACTAGCTTTGTTTGTGGTGATGCTTTCTAAGGCCCACTTGACTTCACATTCCAGGATGTGTGGCTCTAGGTGAGTGATCACACCATCGTGATTATCTGGGTCGTGAAGCTCTTTTTTGTACAGTTCTTCTGTGTATTCTTGCCACCTCTTCTTAACATCTGCTTCTGTTAGATCCATACCATTTCTGTCGTTTATTGAGCCCATCTTTGCCTGAAATGTTCCCTTGGTATCTCTAATTTTCTTGAAGAGATCTCTAGTCTTTCCCATTCTGTTGTTTTGCTCTATTTCTTTGCATTGATCGCTGAGGAAGGCTTTCTTATCTCTCCTTGCTATTCTTTGGAACTCTGCATTCAGATACTTATATCTTTCCTTTTCTCCTTTGCTTTTCTTGTCTCTTCTTTTCACAACTCTTCGTAAGGCCTCTTCAGACAGCCATTTTGTTTTTTTGCATTTCTTTTCCATGGGGATGGTCTTGATCCCTATCTCCTGTACAATGTCAGGAACCTCCGTAGTAGATTTTATTTTGCTTTTTCTTTGTTAACATTATATTGTTTGGTCTTCTCTAATAATCTCTTAGTCTTCTTTAATAAAATATCTTACTCTCTGGAGAAGTGTTTATAAATGTTTAAAGTGTCACTGTGCAAACACATTGACAGTTCATTTTCTTTTGTACATCTGTCATGATCCACTTTCAAACTGAACCTCTAACAGGAAGTATTTTCTATTTCTTTCAAATACACCAATTACTCAATTTTTCTGTTTCAGCTCTTATGACTCGTTGTTTAAGAAGCATATCTTCTGTTATGGGTGTGTAGTCATTATTAGAACAATCAGAGTCTTATTTAGAGAGGAAGATGTTTATATAATACCAGATTATGGCTCTTAAGAATCAATATTTATGAATTTAAACAATGTCTACAGATTCTCTGGGTTGTTGCAACCTCTTCTAGTCTTATTGTTATTGTTCAGTCGCTCAGTCCTGTCCGACTCTTTGCAGCTCCATGGACTGCAGCACGCCAGGCTTCCCTGCCCTTCACCATCTCCTGGAGCTTGCTCAAACTCATGTCCATTGGGTCAGTGATGCAATCCAACCATCTCGTCTTCTGTCGCCCCCTTCTCCTCCTGCCTTCTATTTTTCCCAGCATCAAGGTCTTTTCCAATGAATCTTCTAGTCTGCTGCTGCTGTTGCTGCTGCTAAGTCGCTTTAGTCGTGTCCGACTCTGTGCAACCTCATAAACAGCAGCCCACCAGGCTCCCCTGTCCCGGGGATTCTCCAGGCAAGAATATTGGAGTGGGTTGCCATTTCCTTCTCCAATGCATGAAAGTGAAAAATCAAAGTGAAGCCACTCAGTCGCGTCTGACTCTTAGCGACCTCATGGACTGCAGCCCACCAGGCTCCTCTGTCCATGGGATTTTCCAGGCAAGAGTACTGGGGTGGGGTGCCATTGCCTTCTCCGATCTTCTAGTCTAAGTAGCTTCAAAACCAAACTTTCTTGGTATGGCTTTTGTTTCTTTTTTTTTTTTGCCACACTGCATGGTATGTGGAACTTCCTCAGTCAGGGATCAAACCCATGCTCACTGCAGTGGAAACATGGAGTCTCAACCCACTGGACCACCAAGGAAGTCTGTGAAGGTCAAGATTCCTGCCAATGAAAGGATTTTTCCTTCAGATGCACAGTGACTGTTTCATTATCAATTGCAATAGAGCTGAATGAAGTTCTTGGTGCTATATCATAATACCATAGAGGCCTGACAATGAGAAAGTCTGCCATTTTGATAGGAAACAAAACGTCCAAATCTCAACACTTAACACATATAGGTTTATTCTGGATATGAGATTATATTAAGGAATTGTTGGTTACAGTGATTGGGGGATAATGGCATGATACTTATGCTGACTATCGATCTGCTTATTCTCCGATATGTCCTCTAACTTTGCCCTTCACTGATCTACATCTCAGAGGACTCACCTCCCAGCCTCGCTTGCTGTATCAACCTGCTAGGGCTGCTGAGAAAATTCTGTAGACTAAAGAGGCTTAAGCAACTGAAGTCAATTCTCTCAAAGCTCAGGAGAGCAGAGGTCCAAGCTATCAGCAGAGTTGGTTCTTTCTGAAGCCTCTGAGTAAGAAACTGTTTTATGCTTATCTCTTGACTTCTGGTGGGTGTCAGCAATCCTTCATGTTCCTTGGTTTATAGGCACATCACTCCAATCTCTGTCTCTGGTTTTTTTTTTTTGTTTGTTTTGTTTTTTCTGCACATCTCCTCTGTGTCTCTGTATCCAGATCTCTCCTTTTTTAAAAAGACACCAGTCACCAGACTTAGGACCCACCCAAATCTAGTGTGACCTCATCTTAACTTGAGTGCATCTGTGAAAATCCCTATTTCCTAATAAGGTTACATTCACACATACTGGGGTTTAGGACTTGAATGCTTCATTCAACCTCCTACAACCCCATCACTGGGTGTCTGTGGCCCTAAGGTTTAGGAACACACTTCCCCAGCTCCTGGGTTGGGAGTAGCTTTCTGCTCAAGCTCATCTCTGAGCTGCTTCACCAAATCCTACTTGTCTGTATTGCACAAGATATGTAATATTTATGTACATATATATACCCAGTATATTTATACATAATACCAAAGTATTTACAGATGGGATTTTCTTTAAAATATTCCAGCAAAAAAGGGGGGGTGGTGGAGGAAATCCTAGTGTAAACTGTAGACTTTGTTTGATTCAGTTCCAGTCCAGTTGCTCAGTCATGTCTAACTTTTTGTGACCCCTTAGACTACAGCATGCCAGGCCTCCCTGTCGATCACCAACTCCTGGAGCATACTCAAACTCATGTCCATTGCAACGGTGATGCCATCCAACCATCTCATCCTCTGTCATCCCCTACTCCTCCCACCTTCAATCTTTCCCAGAATCAGAGTCTTCTCAAACCAGTCAGCTCTTCCCATCAGGCGGCCAAAGTATTGGAGTTTCAGCTTCACCATCAGTCCTTCCAGTGAATATTCAGGACTGATTTCCTTTAGGATGGACTGATTGGATCCCTTGCAGTCCAAAGGACTCTCAAGAGTCCTCTCCAACATCACATTTCAAAAGCATCAATTCTTTTGCGTTCAGCTTTCTTTATAGTCCAACTGTCACATCTGCACATGATTACTGGAAAAACCATAACCTTGACTAGACATACCTTTGTTGGCAAAGTAATGTCTCTGCTTTTTAGTATTCTGTCTAGGTTGGTCATAGCTCTTCTTCCAAGGAGCAAGCATCTTTTAATTTCATGGCTGCAGTCACCATCAGCAGTGATTTTAGAGCCCCCCCAAAATAAAATCTCTCACTGTTTCCACTGTTTCTCCATCTATTTGCCATGAAGTGATGGGACCAGATGCCATGATCTTTGTTTTCTGAATGCTGAGTTTTAAGCCAACTTTTTCACTCTCCTCTTTCACTTTCATCAAGAGGCTCTTTTGTTCTTCACTTTCTGCCATAAGGGTGGTGTCATCTGCATATCTGATGTTATTGATATTTCTCCCTGCAATCTTGATTTCAGCTTGTGCTTCATCTAGTCCAGGATTTCTCATGATGTACTGTGCATATAAGTTAAATAAGCAGGGTGACAATATACAGCTTTGATGTACTCCTTTCCCTATTTGGAACCAGTCTGTTGTTCCAAGTCCGGTTCTAACTGTTGCTTCTTGACCTGCATACAGATTTCTCAGGAGGCAGGTAAGGTGGTCTGGTATTCTCATCTCTTTAAGAATTTTCCACAGTTTGTTGTGATCCACACAGTCAAAGGCTATGATATGTTAATGTAGACTCATGAATTGTAAGAAAAGTCCCACTCTGTTGCAGGGATGTAGAAAATATAGGAGGCTATGCATGTGTGGAAACAGGGAATATATGGAAAATCTCAGTACTTGCTTCTCAGGTTTACTATGAATCTAAAGCTGCTCTTAAAAAAAAACAAAAAAAAAACTAATATTGGAAATGCCCTGGTAGTTCAGTGATTAGGACTCCACGCTTTCACAGCTGAGAGTCCTGATCAGCATACTAAGATCCTACAAGTCTCATGGCCAGAAACAAAAAGAAGAAAGGAAAGAATTGAGTGTTCAAAACAAAACAGGGGGGGTGTTAGATAAAGGTGAAAGAATATTGGGAAAATGCTAATAGCAGTGACAGTACAGTTGAATAATGAGCATGTGGGTGTTTCTTTTACTATTCTCACTACTTATATGCACATTTGAGATTTTCCACAACAACAACAACAACAAAAATCTCTAAATATAGTGTGATAAAATGGTGATTTATCCCTTATAAGATTTTTATACTTAGTTCTATGAAAATACCTTATGTATCACTCCTTTCTTATTTCACTAAGAAAATGTCTATTGTCTGTAGAACTCTGCCGAAGAAAATTCAACAGGAACACCAGCTGGTCTTACCATTCAGTATTTCAGTAGAAAAGACAAAGCACTCAAAATCTAAATTTCTGAGAAAAAGTTCTGTGACCACATTGAAGCAATAAAGTTTATCTAGCTCCACCTTTTTTTCTATTTAGTATCAGTGAATTCTAACCATCAAGGAATATCTTTGCTTTCTTCAAATTATTAAAATGGGACGTGTAGTCAGCTGCCATTGAAAGGATAGAGACCCTTTTGCTTTTTCTTCTAGTAGAGGGCTGCTACTGGTCAAAAAAAGTAAAATCTTTACTCTGCAAGGATTTAAATCAGAAGTTGAAGGAGAATCTAGATTCTTTGGGTATCCTAATGCTAACATGTTAGTCTTCTTCTGAACTTACACTGCTCAAAATAGCTTTTGTTTCTGAGACCACATAATATCAAGTTTAATTATTTCATAATTCTTGAACCACAAGCAGACGCACTATTGGACCATGAAGAGAATTTTGTGTTGTCAAGGATGGTCATGGTCTTCCTAAAAACCTAGTTTTCCTTTTTCCTTGTCAGAGTATATTTTCAAAATTAAAAATCCTCAGAAAGAGAAACAAGCCAAGCCTACCCTAATATTAACCATTAACCTAAGCTTTAAAAAAAATTTTTTTGTGCTTCCGATGTTGTATGACATCAGAGTATTAAAAAAATTTTAAGTATACACATCATAAATAACATGATGTAAAATACACTGGAAGGCCTGGGTAAAGAACATTTTTCTTTTCTTTAGTTTACAAAATTAGACATAAAAGATACTAAAATGTTTTCATTGTTTTTTTCTGGAGCATCAAAATTGTTGTTTTCTTTCAAGCTGAAATAGCTCCTCTTTTCACATGACAGAGTTTAGTCTTTTTTTAATGACAGAATGTAGTAAATCTCTTAGTTGAAACAGTTTGCTGTTCTAAGTCTTGCACCTCACTAAATGAATCTTATCTCCCTGGCTTCCAGCTCCACAGGTCCCCACAGCTTTTCAAGGTCATGTGAGACCCTGAGTTGGCAGCTCCATGCTAGGTGGGCATGGAACCCACCAGAACCCACCTTCTTTACATTGCCTAGATCTCTCCCGTCTCTGGGCTTCCCAGGTGGTGCTAGTGGTAAAGGACCCACCTGCCAATGCAGATGTAAGAGACACTGATTCAGTAAGATCCCCTGGCAGAGGGCATGCAACCCACTCCAGTATTCTTATGTAGAGAATCCCATGGACAGAGGAGGATTGTGGGCTATGGTCCATAGGGTCGCAAAGAGTCAGACACGACTGAAGTGACTTAGCATGCATGCAGGTTCCCATCTCCAATCTGCATATCAGAAAGCGTACTTTTGGGTCAGGTTTTGATGATTGATAGTGATTATTTAAAAGTTAATACTTTTTAGATAAATACACGCACCTATGGACACCTTATCTTTGACAAAGGAGGCAAGAATATACAATGGAGAAAAGACAATCTCTTTAACAAGTGGTGCTGGGAAAACTGGGCAAGCACAGGAAAATCCCATGGATAGAGGAGCCTGGTGGGCTACAGTCCATGGGGTCACAAAGAGTCGGACACAACTTCACTTTCACTTTCACTGCCTAGATTAGTGCTGGCATATGAAAGATGCTTAATAAAGACCTGCTCCGTTGAATCTAACATAGCAACTTCAATCATAAGTGATCTTCTCAACAGGAAATACCAAGTGAGCAGACTGGTGTCATAGCTCACCAGCTCCCAAGTGCCTCATTCATTTTCCATATAGACAAGACCACACATGTAACCATTCATTTGTTACACCCAAATGGGCTGATTTTAAATCAATTTAAACTACTATGTGTAACTCATTCCACTTTCTCAAAAAGTACATTACATTTTTTGGTACCTTAATTCATAGTTTCATAAAGCAAGACATAGTCATTTAAACTGGACCTGTCTAAAGTAACAGTTTATTTTTAAAAAGCATTTATTATTATTATTTTTGGCCACGCTGGGTCTTCACTGCTGCATGAGGTGTTCTCTAGTCGTGGCAAGTGGGCACTACTCTCCAGTTGTGGTGCACAGGTTTTCACTGCAGTGCCTCCTCCTGTTGCAAGCACAGTTCTAGGGCGTGTGGGATCAGTAGTTCTGGTGCATGGGCTTAGCTGCCCCACGGAATGTGGAATCTTCCCCGACCAGGGATTGAACCTCCATCCCTCGCATTGGTAGGCGGATTCTTAACCAACTGGACCAGCGGTGAAGTCCTTTACTTCCATATGTTTAAAAATTATTCTTCACCATAGCAAAGTTGACCCAGGCTCTACATAGTTTATTTTAAACGAAGCAGACCTTATACTGTTTTTCCTTGCAGTACTAAAGTGGCTGAACCAAAGGTGTTCACTGTGCCTCACATTTCTCACTGCCCACTTTTAATCATTCCCAGCCTTTAGAATTCTGACTTTTATGCAAATACTCCCAAATATATGCCTCCTAACTTCACCTTTCTTCTGACAGTCAATTCCAGATCTTCTACCAGAATATCTTTTTCAAATAAAACACAATAAAAGAAGTCAGCAACTCTGTAATTCAAAATTCTATTTTCAAGGCTGTTTGAAATTTATAATTCATTTTCCATAGAAACGGTATTATAAATAGTAATTCAGTTAGTTCTCTGGCTGAGAAACAAAGCTTAGCGAATCCATCTGCAAGGAAAAGTAACAGAAAGCAATATGCTAACAATCTGAGTAATTAAATGAAGCACTAAAAGGTGATGTAAAAAAATAAGCTAATCTTGGTTGTTAATATTTAAAGAAAGTACTTTCACTTGGAGGACAGGGAGACTGAGATAGTGGAGAGTTAGAAGCTTCCCTGGTGGTTCAGATGGCCCTGTGGGAGACCCAGGTTTGATCCCTGGGTCGGGAAGATTACCCAGAGAAGGGAATGGCAGCCCACTCCAGTGTTCTTTCCTGCAGAAATTCACGGACAGAGGAGCCTGGTGGGCTACAGTCCGTGGGATGGCAAAGAGTCGGACACGACTGAGTTACTAACATACACACAGAGGCCTGTTAGTTACAGCCACACAATACTGAAACCTGCCGGGTTTTAGACCTGCCTCCTCAATGCAGTCATCAGTCCTGATTCTTCAGCTTACCTCTTCTGTCTGTCTGTTCTCTTCCGTTCCTTCTGCCCCTGTCTTCAACTAGACAGCCTCCTCCCTGACCTGGATTATTACAATGGTTTCCCAGTTGGTTTCTCCGAGTCCAGTTTCCTTTTAAAATTCATTTGCATATGACACTCAGATTAATCCTTGCTGAACTCTCTTTCATGTGTCATTGTTCTGCTCAAAGGATACCATCTACCCCTAGTGGGTCAGAATAGCACAGGCCTGGCCACACTTTCTGGGGTGATGGGTACCCTGGTACTGGAGGAGAGCCCCCACACTGGCAGGACCCATGCAGGGTCCACTGGAGAATCTACTACCGTGCCAACTACTGCAGGCACCCAATGGCTTTCAGAATTATTGATCAGGAGAGGGCACAGACTCCTCCCTTTAGAAGTGCCTGAATAGTCAATCTACTCTAGTCAATTGGGACAAGAAAGTGTCCCAATCTGGTTACTACATCATTCTGTTAGAGGAACTAGAATCTGGTTGCTACATCATTCTTTTAGAGGAGCTAGAATGCTGATGCTCTCAGCCAAAACTAGGGGGATGGGGAGGAGAAATGGTCACCCATCGGCTTCTTTAAAATTTTTGGTCTCAGTTACCTGTGATCCCTCTGAGCAGGCCCACTGGTACAACCTGATGGAGAACCACCATGGTAGTGAAAGAGCCTTGCCCTGCTGCAAAACCCCTTCCCTGAGACTCCGCTGTGTCTTCATTTGTACAAACGAGACAGTGATGCCCTCCACCCACAGCTTCTCTAAGGGCTGAGGGAGGTGCCTGAAAGGACCTGTCCCCATATCCGATACTTACATACAGACAAGTATGCATGAATTAAATAGGAGATAAGGAGATGTACAAAAGCTTGGGTCAGAGCCTCCGACTCTTGACCAACCTTGCCAAATGCTTTCACTTGGACAAGTGCCTACTTCTTCAATTTGGGGCTGGAATTCAAGCAGAATCTTGTCTGCTGTTTTACACACTCCATCCTGACTTGCTAAGAAAAACTATCTGGGGAAAGGAGAATTACTGGCTTACAATTCAGATCCAAGAAAATACTCAGGAATTAAGACAATAGCCAATCCGAGTGAGACACAGAGTCTGCTCCGGTTAATTAAAACAAAACAACCTCAAATCAAAAGCCCAACAGACCAACAGAAAACAGCCAGGTCACCAAACTCTAGATCCGGTCAGCCAGGAGCACAGCTCTGCCTGTTGTCATGGCGACGCAGGCACTGCAATCCAGAGCCTCTGAGAGCAAAGACTGGCTGCAGGGAACCACGCCCAGGGTGCTGTGGTCCCCAACACAGGCTTCTTCTCTCAGGTGCTGGCAAGGAAAGTGAAAGAGGGCTGGAAAGATGTTTATTTGTTTCCATTCTCTGTGTGGTACTCACAGAAAAATGTATTTTAGGACAGCATTCTGAGGCATTACAGTTGTAAAAGATGTATCCATTTTCATAGCGTTTTCATGCAGTAAATTCTAGCAGCAGCCCAGGTAGGTATTATATGATTTCCATTTTGAGGATGGAGCCTTAAAGTGGTGGCCAAGGGACAGGTCATTTACCCCCTCTGAACTGTGAGTTTTTCCTTGGCATAATGTGGGTAATGTGACTTATCCTGATGACATAGAATTGTAAAAGACAGAACTCTAAATAAATGTTAGAGAAATGTCACTCCTGGCCAGTGTCATTCCAATCCCCCACCCACCTCAATCTAATCTTAAGAAAAGATGACACCACACAGCATTAGGTATTACTCAATAAAGAATGTGTCCTACGTGTGTGGATACCTATCTGTAGAGGAGTTGTCTTGTTTCTAGCTCTTGGGGCTGTTTGGAAACAAAGACTGCCACTGCAATCTGCATTTCTGAATCTTCCATTAGCAGAGCTATGCCACCTACTGTACCGAGAGGTGACCTCATTAGAGGAGGGGAACTATCAGTGCAAACTCAAAGCCTCCTACACCCGCCGGCAGTTGGGCCTGTGCTTGGGAAAGGCGTCCAGCAGCTGCCACCGACAATGGGCTTCTGTACCCGACCCTTGCAAAAGCTTTCTTTTTTTTTTTTTTTTTTGGAGGCCTTTGCTTCTCCCAAGAGCTAGCCAGTTTAGTTTTGTTTTTATCCTCAAGCAAGATGGCTGCTGACTGCAATGAGCTCAGAATAGCAGAGTGTAATTAAAAATTCGTTTTAAAATCTATCGCACAGTTTAACATCTACATTAAGAACACTGCTGGGGTAAATAAGCTGGCATCATCTTCAGTAGGGCGAGACAAAAGAATTCAGGCAGTCTGTGTGCACGGTGTAGGGATACTAGATGCAATAAACTGTATTTCAGCTGGCTTCTGTACCAGTTTTGTAGGTCTTTTCCTGAAAACACAAGTGGGTCATGACAGAAGCAAGCATTTTCCAAGAGAATCTGGTAGCCATCTGATAGCCCAACCAGGGAGCCTGTTGACAGATAATTCTTTAGGAAAATATAGTTCCTGTTTTCAATGAGCAGTTCTCTTTAGAGACAGACCTGTGACCAGACCTGTGTTGGGGAGTTGACATCTTAATAAGCACTTATTTCTCTAATGATTCGGGTCCATGGTATACTGCATTGTGTTAGGAACATTTATGTGTTGACTCTCTAGAACTGAAACCACCTTTGATGTGCAGGCTGAGCTGCCAAAGCAGCAACAGAGGTGTGCCTGGATCCCAAGCTTTCCTCCACCTGCCAAGCCCTCACCATGCCGTCTGCAGTCCCAGACCTGCCTGTGACCAGCAAATACTGCCGTCAACTTCATCCCCGTCCTGGCCCCCCATCTCAGTACCATTTACAACTAGAAGCAAATTCCACTGGAAAACAAGACAGATATTCTCTGCAAGATAGTCCACATTCAAGACATTTTTCTGAAAGTTTTCTTTAAACTCTAGCAGAGAAAGCACCTCTGAGAACACAGTTTTGGAAAGACATTAACTTGCACTTATTTTATCTGTATTTTCACCCATGAGCTATGTTTTCTGGGCCCAAACATCACTTTATATCAATTTTGAAGGGTGGCAATAGGAACCCGATGATGAATATAATAAAACAGGTTCATTTAGCAATCGAATTACATTATTAACATTACCACAGTACCCGTTTTATTTGAGAATTTATGTTCATTTTCAGAACTAACAACCTTTCTGCTCATTGCATCCAAAGACAGTGAACATATTTTATGTTTAAGTAACTTGTCGTCCTCCAACCTAGGAAATAAATACCAAATCAATTTACTCTCCTTCTATTTCCCCCAACACTGAAAGCAAATGTCAAGTGTTATAAAGCTCCCCAATGATGTCAATAATTTTATTAAAACTTGGAGATTTAATATCTCTTCTCATATTCTTGATAGAGGCATTGAAGTAGGTAGGGCTATAAAACTAATAACCTAATTTTCACTGCAAATATTTTCATTCACCTGGGGCAGAGTAAACCAAGGCCTTCCTGGCATTGTTAAGCCAGATTATGAGCAATTTTGATTAAAACCAAAGATACTGACATTTTCCAAAAGGAAAAGGAGAGTCAGCAGAATCAAGGTCTTGGCCACTGCCTGTGTCCAGATGAATCCAGAAGCCGGGGTTGGAGAAACTGCCTCCAGAGGGTTGTGGGCCTAAATGATCAGGGGTTCTTACCTCTTCCTGCCTGATTGTAAAAGGGGTGCAGGTGGGAGGCTGGGGAGGGGCAGGGAGGAAATCTGTGCTCTTAGTCACACAAGGGTAACACCATTCTGACCTCAATTAACATACATATGAAGCAAAAAGAGAGACACTTCTTCAAACAGGCGTGGAAAATATCAAAAGGTAACCTTTTTCCAATTGTAAAGCAATGAAGAAGACCATGGCTAGACAGGTCATTAAAAAGGGGGAAAGAGCTAACAAGATGGAATAATGAGGTTTGCCTTTCTTAACTATTATCAGTGTTGAAGTTGTCTTTATTAAGAGAGTTAAGAATATTTTCAAGTTTTCAAGATAAAAAATTGAGTGGAAGATTTGGATTATTTTTCTTGTAATTATTTCAGAAACAGAAGCTAAATCTCTTATCATCTGTTGTAAAATAAAAGGGGTGCAGGTGGGAGGCTGGGGAGGGGCAGGGAGGAAATCTGTGCTCTTAGTCACACAAGGGTAACACCATTCTGACCTCAATTAACATACATATGAAGCAAAAAGAGAGACACTTCTTCAAACAGGCGTGGAAAATATCAAAAGGTAACCTTTTTCCAATTGTAAAGCAATGAAGAAGACCATGGCTAGACAGGTCATTAAAAAGGGGGAAAGAGCTAACAAGATGGAATAATGAGGTTTGCCTTTCTTAACTATTATCAGTGTTGAAGTTGTCTTTATTAAGAGAGTTAAGAATATTTTCAAGTTTTCAAGATAAAAAATTGAGTGGAAGATTTGGATTATTTTTCTTGTAATTATTTCAGAAACAGAAGCTAAATCTCTTATCATCTGTTGTAAAATAATAAGCAATGTCCTGAATGCCAGCATGGGCATGATTCCGGAATTTTATCAGGTTTTCCCCATTTGCAGTTTCTGTACATATGATCCAGCCCTGGTTCAAATATAAAGAATCATCATCATTTTTTATAACAAAGGGCTGTTTTGTGGATTCTTTGTTCCTGTTATTACATGTTTACATTTAAAGATAAGGCAGCTGCTCTTGCTATTCTGGGGACAGTAAAATTGAAAGAGTTAATGAAAGGGTGTCAGTCTTTTCCAGTAGAATATTCGTGTGGCCTGAATTATTTATATTTTTGGTAATTAACTAACTGGAAGTATCTGCCTTTCGTACATTATGAGTTAGACGAGGAGGTGCCGATACAGTTAAGATGATGGACATCGTGTAGTAGATCTTGTTTTCCTTAATCATGTACATTGGCTGGCGGATCTTCTACCCAGAAGGAAATTGCCCACGATCCTGTGAGACTACAATGCCTATGATCATTAACATTTCTCAACACCTGTTATGCAGCAGACACTTTACAAATGTGATTTCTTTTCATCCTTACTACTCTGTGATGGAAAAACTATTCCTGTTTTATGAAAAAGAATACATAGCTTAAAAATTCCAAGAAACACATTAAAGACTGTTATATAGGACACATTCTGCCAACCTAGAAAGTAACAAATACTGAATCTTTATAATTAAAATTCAACACAACATTGCCTTGAGTAATGACTGGGGTCAGTTCTTTTTCTGTTAGGCTGCCAAATTACTATGAATTAAGAGCTTTTAAGCAGTAACTGTATTCGTGGTTCTACCACTTTTTAAATATTTAAATCTTTTCCCAATTACAATAAAATTTATCTTATTGTACATGGACCCAGAATGAACTATTATTAATAAAACACTCTGGCTAATAAACTGTTAGGGGAAGACTACTAATCTTTAAGAAGTAGCAAAACTCTATGCATTTAGGATTTTTTGGGTTTTTTTTTGGCCACACTTAGTTCTCTGATTAGGGATCGAACTCTTGCAATGGGAGCATGAAGTCTTAACCACCGGACCATCAAAGAAGACCCAATCATACGCATTTAGTATAAACTAAGCAGATGCTTTGTTGATTCAGGAAGCATGTAGGAAATAGTAATCCTGGAGGGTCAGCATGACAAAGATCAGCTATAATTTCACAAGGAAAGCAGAACAAAAGAGATTTCTAGTTGTCAGAATCTTAGATTTAAAGAACTAGAAGGCACCTCAGAGATCCTCCATCTAAGCCTTGTATTTACAGGTGAGGACTCGGAGACACAGACAGCTGGCAGCTGAAGTGACAGACCAAGGTCATCCAGGAGCCCAGTGGCGGCCACAGAGTGCCCAGAACACACGGCGACCAGTTTGCCCTTGCTAAGCCGATTCACTGAAGTCATGGCGACCCTACTTACCTCATCATCATTTAGAATAAAACAAAAAAGGGAAGATGCTGTCGCTTCCCTTCTGAATCTGTTAATTTCCAAGCAACCACAGATCTCTTTTTTGCTGTGTCCTCTGTGACAGCTATTTCCTTAACTTCCCCAGCACGATTAAGATTCCTGAAGTCACGCTGTAAATAGACACAGCAAGGAACATGCCCCTTCTCTGAATGGCTTCTGATTTTTCTCTCTTTTTTAATACAATTTTTATCAGGGTTGAAATATAGAGAGGAGTTCTACCAAGCATTCGATTCCAGCCTTGCAATTTAACTTGCCAGGTTTAACTGCGGGATGATGAATCAATTATTTACTTAGCTGGCACCATTTTCCTGTCCCTTAAATCATATTTAATTTCAATCTATTATAATCCATTCTCAGTGCTGAACCAAAACCCTTGATACGCTATCTGCTTACAAGATGGTTTCTTACATAGAGCATCAGAGTACTAAGTGTCTTGTGCGCATTTACAGATGACAGACTGCATCTGCCAAGATGTGGTACATGTACACACTTCGGAGATTTCTATCTTTTACAACTTTAACATATCCGGCGCTATTTACTACCCAGTAAAAAACCACCGGAATGATCTAGATCAATAGTCTATTTAATCTAAAAAGTCATCATTCATGTAAAATGAGACTTCAATATTATTTTGAAAATCATCCAGATCTTTTATTCCAACTTCCTTCACAAAACAAAGTCAAAACTCTAAAACTACTTGAGATATAAAAGCCAAATGCAACATATGAAACAATTAAATCCTAGTTTGGGGAAAAATATATATGGTACATTTCGGAGGGATAATTGCACTGGATGGTACATGATACTAGAGAATTCATGTTAATTTTATGTGTGAAAATGGCATAGCAGTTATGTCAGAGCATAACCTTATTTTAGGGATAACATCCTTATTTTTAGGAGATGCAATAATGAAGTATTTTTGAGCAATGTGTCACGATGCCTGCAACTCTTTAGATAGTTTGTATAAAAACACAGAGATGAAACATATGTGGTAAAACAGTAATCTGAATTTAAGTAGTTGATATATAGGTATATGCTGAACTATTTTTCCCATTTTCTTGAAAATTTATAATAAAATCTGAAGTAATTAAAATACCACTTTAGAGAAATGATTGAGAATTGCTTAGTTATATACACCCTACGTGCCCCCTGCCCCCATTCCCAACCCAACCACCACCAGATGTAGGGAACCACAGTCTGGGCAGGGGATGGGATGGTAACAGAGGACAGAGAAAATAGCTATTTCACAAAATGTGTCTCCAAACAGCAAAGATAAACACTGTGAAGAGAAGAAGAGGTCAAAGGTAGGTGAGGTTGCCAACAAGAGGGCACCCACCTACTTTACTCATCTCTTTCCAGGCCCTGGCAGATTCTACTTGGGTTGTTCAAGGAGGATGTGTGTGCGACCATGGGCACGCCTGTATATAGCTTTTAGGCTCTGTGGCAAAGGGGAGAGGAAGGTGCTAGGTGCCAAGTCACTTCAGTCATGTCCTTCGATTCGCGACCCTATGGACTGTAGCCCGCCTGGCTTCTCTGTCCAAGGGATTCTGCAGGCAAGAATACTGGAGTGGGTGGACATGCCCTCCTCACGGGATCTTTCCGCCCCAGCGATCGAACCCATGTCTCCTGCACTGCAGGTAGATTCTTTACCACTAGTGCTACCTGGGAAGCCCTGAAGACATGCAAATGTCCCAGTTTTCAAAAGGGAGGAAAGTGTTTGGCACTTAAGAGGAAACAGTGGCTTAAAACCATGCTTCATTTCTACATATATTGCATTATTATGTTGTCTACCTGAAACTAGTATGCTATAGGTCCATTACATATCAGTTAACAACAAACAGACCCCAGATCGAATGCTTCTGTACCCTTTGAAGCCGGGCATGAAAAAGTGGTACTTATCATTACCGTGAGTGTTTCTAGAATCAAAGCACTCAAACTCTTGGGTCTTATGAAAATCTTCTGGCCCAGATGGAAAAATTAGGGGCAGGCTGTCAATATAAATAGGCTTATTCATATCTAGTTAAAATATTTCTCAAGAGGGCTGATGAACAGGTCAATGTCAACCTACAGAGAGGTTTTCAGTGTTCCAGTAATTCACCTTTATCTTTTTTTGACTTCTACTTTTATATAAGACTGAATACCTACTATAGGTGACTTACCAAAAAGATTGATGGGAACACTTTATGAGGACAACTGACAGTCCAGAGAGAAGGGTGCTAAAGTGCAGTGAGGATACCCGTAGGCCTGTGAAACGATTCATTAGGGGCTAAGAAGGCAGTGTGAGAGCAATTCCCGTCTCCTCTTCAACTTTAAAAACTTTATGCTTTGCTAATATTCTAAATGCACTCTGTGGCAGTGATATTGTCACCTGGTCTACAATGGACAGGGTGGCTTGTCAGGTGAGGTATGCAAGGAGTCTGAGGTTTTCTACAACAACAGATGACTGAAAACAGTCTCCTCTGCTCTCTTTCATTGTATAGTACCACACAGCTGTTTAGCTGAGCTTCATTAAGCGGATTTATGGATTATATTACCTAGTTTTAACTCCACCAATCTACCCCAAATGGATACCTGGCTTAAAAAAAAAGATTTCCACAAAGAAACTGGGGACTGAATATAATCTTAACAAAGAAAGCAATGGTGAACAAGAAAATGGCCGAGTTCACGCCGCGCTAATTACAACAGCCAGGAGATGGATGCAACCTAGAGTAGATGTTCACCGGCAGAGGAAGGGATAAAGATGTGGGACGCATGTCAACGGAATACGGTTGTTTTTACTCACTAAGGCATGTCTGACTCTCTTGTGAATAGCCTGCCAGACTCCTCTGTCCTTGGGATTTCCCAGGCAAGAATACTGGAGTGGGTTGCCATTTCCTTCTCCAGGGGATCCTCTTGATCCGAGGATCGAACTCATGTCTGCTGCACTGGCAGGCGGNCTCCTCTGTCCTTGGGATTTCCCAGGCAAGAATACTGGAGTGGGTTGCCATTTCCTTCTCCAGGGGATCCTCTTGATCCGAGGATCGAACTCATGTCTGCTGCACTGGCAGGCGGATTCTTTACTACCGAGCCATCAGGGAAGCTCCACAGTGGAATATTACTTAGCCATAAAATGGAACGAAATTGGATCATTTGTAGAGATGTGGATGGACCTAGAGTGAAGTAGGTAAGAAAGAGAAAAATGAATATTGTATATTAACTCATGTATAGTTAATCCAGAAAAATGTTACGTATGAACCTATTTGCAGGGCAGGAACAGAGACGCAGATGCAGGGAGTGGACGTGTGTGTGGACATGGCAGGGTGGGCCGAGGGGAACTGGGAGATTGGGATTGATGCACGTGCACTGCCTAGTGCAAGACGGCTAGCGGGAAGCTGCTGTATAAGGCAGGGTGCTTAGCTAGCTGCTCTGTACGGACCTAGAGGGATGGGTTTGGGGGCAGGTGGGAGGTCCAAGACGGAGAGGATATACATATACATATAGCTGATTCACTTCCTTACACAGCAGAAACTAACATAACACTGTAAGGCAACTATACCCTAATAATGATGATAAAAAAGCAGAGTGTCTGTACTATGCCAGATATAAGAGATAAAATAAGAATCATCTTACGAGAGCTGATCAGAAATCAATAAAATTTTTTAAATCATCACAAAAATTTGAGATACAAATTTGATTCATTTTTTTGAGCCTTGCCTTAAGTATATATTAATATTACGGCTTGAGATATTAGATAGTGACGTGACCCTGCCCAGGTGGCTCAGTGGGAAAGACCCCACCTGCCAATGCAGGAGACACAGGAGTCGTGGGTTCAATCCCTGTATAGGGAAGACCCCCTGGAGAAGGAAATGGCAACCCACTCCAATAGTCTTGCCTGGAAAAGTCCATGGATGAGGAGCCTGGTTGGCTACAATCCATAGGGTTGCAAAGAGCCAGACACTCAGTGACTGAGCATGCATGCATTAGCTAATGACATAGGTATATAAATTATAAACTCACAGATATACATATATCGAGGGTGACTACTCAAAAATTGTTTACAGGTGAAGTAGTCAGTAAAAAACGTTTAGAAAAAATAATTTGAACACAAATTTCTAAATAAGCTGGAAGACAGGCCAATTTTAACGAATGAAATACAAATGAGATGAATGCAAAAAAGTCCTACATTTCAGGTGAAAACACCCAACATACAAGTAAGAATGCAGGAGACCTGCTACAAAGCAGGTCACGCTAAACCAGGCTTGGCCTTGCAGCTGACTGTCAGTCTTGTGCCAGGTAACAGTGGGCGTGGCTGGAAAAAGCCTGAGCCAGTTCTCACTGCCTTCCTCCGGGGAACTCGAACGGTTTCGAAACAGGGAGCCAAGCCTCGCTGTATTCTGTTGGCCCACAGATGGAACACTGTTCAGTTTTATAAGAAACATACAAGCTTCCAACAGGCCTTGCTAGGAGGCTGGACTAAAAACCCTCTGAAGTAATTCTAGCTCTGACTTCTGAGTCTGTGAAGACATGGGTGCAGAATCTGGATAAGAAGCAAACAAAATTTAAATAGCTTAGTTTGTTTAATCTAACAGTCCAATGGATGTGGTCGGCAGCCCACTCAAATATAACTCCATGACAGCAGGACCTGTTTCTTCGTCTTCATCTTGCTCAATATTACAACCCATCAGCCGAGACAGTCCCTGCTGTCCAATCCGTGTTCAACAAAAGTCTGTTATCACGGTAGCGAATGCCTCGTCACTGGAGGTGTGCCTGAGAAGGCTGCAGCGGTTTCATCTCTAAGGAATTTCCGACTCTAAGATGCTACACGCTGTATCCGCATACAATTTTTTCCTCAGCAAATTAAAATATCACTAGCACCGACCTCTGAGCCTGTTACAAGTTTTTAATTCAACACTCCAGATTTCTATGCATGAGATTCTCTAGTCTCATCAATTCTGATTTTTTTCCAAATAATCTAGGATTTTCTTTCTAAATTTTTTTTTAAATTTTCTGACAATCTTTTTTTTTTTTTTTTTAATAATAAAGATATACAGAAAGATTCTTGAAGTCAATTCTGCCGGGGATTTGTAAAGAATAATACTTTGTCTTATCTCTCTCTACCCAAGAAACTGCAAATAAATATAAAAATGAATGTGGTATAACAAGCCTCGGATTATCTTAGCTAAGGTTTAAGGAAGAAAAAAGAAATAACAAGGGGCCATGAAAATACATGTGTGGGAAGAAAAAGTAGATCCAGCCACATATCAAGGTGATGATAGCACAGAGTCGCTATTTGATATGTTCTGCAACTTGACAGGACAATAGAGAATAATTCCTTAAACCATCCCAGTTTATTATAAGTCAGATTCTTTAAAAAAAAAAAAAACCTTCAAGTGGAAATGGAGGAAATCATTGCCCAAATTATGAATATAAAAAATATACAGTATACCCTGAAGCACCACTGAACATTATCTTTTACGATGTTCAGTTCAGTCGTGTCTCACTCTTTGCGACCGCATGGGCTGCAGCACGTCAGGCTTCCCTGTCCATCACCAAAACCCAGAGCTTACTCAAACTCATGTCCATCGAGTCGGTGATGCCATCTAACCATCTAATCCTCTGTCGTCCCCTTCTCCTCCTGCCTTCAATCTTTCCCAGCATCAGGGTCTTTTCCAATGAGTCAGTTCTTTGCATCAGGTGGCCAAAGTATTAGATTTTAGCTTCAGCATCAGTCCTTCCAATGAATATTCAGGACTGATTTCCTTTAGGATGGACTGGTTGGATCTCCTTGCAGTCCAAGGGACTCTCAAGAGTCTCCTCCAACACCACAGTTCAAAAGCACCAGATCTTTGGTGCTCAGCTTTCTTTATAGTTCAACTCTCACGTCCATACATGAGTACTGGAAAAACCAGAGCTTAGACTAGGCGGACCTTTGTTGGCAAACTAATGTCTCTGCTTTTAGTATGCTGTCAGGGTTGGTCTTAAAACATGTTTGCTCATCTCTTTTAAAATAAATATCAAATATCTGTTTTCCTGTCTGTAGCAATCATCAGTTAGCATGTTCTGTAGACCATTTTAAAAAGACACTTAGTAACTGGCACTTTATTTGGATGATAAGAACTGTCCTAGCAAGTCCTTATCTTCCCTGGTGGCTCAGAGGGCATCTGCCTCCAATGTGGGAGACCTGGGTGCAATCCCTAGGTCGGGAAGATCCCTTGGAGAAGGAAACGATAACCCACTTCAGTATTCTTGTCTGGAGAATCCCATGGATGGAGAAGCCTGGTAGGCTACAGTCCACGGGGTCGTAAAGAGTCAGACACGACTAAGTGACTGGCTGGTCTTTGCAGAAAGCCTTGGAGAAGCACTAACCCTCACTATTATCCGAGAAAGACAGGACAAGCAGTCTCGGGACAATGCCCCACATGGGGAAGTGTTGTCAGAGAGAGGCCTCTGTCGCTTTTCCTGGATATCACAGTGAGTCTCGTCAACCTCATGAGAAGCTCTGCGGCTATCTGTGCGTGTGCTCAGTTGCTTCCGACTCTCTGCAGCCTGTGAACTGTAGCCCGCCAGGCTCCTCTGTCCATGGCATTTCCCAGGCAAGACTGGGGTGGGTCGCCACTTCCTACTCTGGGGGATCTTCCCGACCCAGGGATCGAACCCACGTCTCTCGCGTCTCCTGCACTGGCAGGTGGATTCTTTGCTACTCGTGCCACCTGGGAAACCTGTGATGAGTGTGGCAGAGGAAGGCTCCCTATGTTGGAAGAGTTGAAATGACCTCTAATGGCTAAAACAAACTGCAAAACCCTACGGTGTTAGGAGATGCTAAAAATGTGGGCCTCCTGGATGATTAAATTCCGCAGTGATTTCTGGAGTGTGTGAAAAACACATTGTTCCTTCAAGCATAATCTAAAGGGCAAAAAAAGCAGGTCATTGTTAAATCACTGCATCCCATCACCAAGATTAAAATACAAAGAAAAGTGTATTCACATCCGAGTTTCTTCATTTGTGCAATAATCAAGCAGAGGTACTGTGATAGAGCCCACATAACACAGTATCCAAATTCAAGGTGCAGTGGAAGGCGCAGTCTCTACCAAGAGAAATATCAAAATGCAAGACTGAAAATATCCAGCTCAGGCCTCTGTCAGTTCTTGCTCACAGAGACGGGGATGCCATCTTGCTGTCTGCCATCCCAAGATGGGGAGCTGTCAGGAGAGAAACAGGCGCCACTGTGGCTCCCCAGGCCTGGGATGACAGAAGTCCCGGAGTCCTGGGCCACGACAGACGCCGGACTGAGACAACCAAGCAGAACAGGGGACGCACAGAGCAGCAGCTGGGCCAGACACATTCAACTTCCCACCTGCTGCTGATTTACACATTCATCTCTTACACTCGCTCCCAGCCCGTGTCAAAACGTGCCAGCACGTCGAGAAATTAATCAATTTGGGGAAAGGCAGGGAGTTATCCATGGTCGATTTTATATTCTTTCTGTAAACACATTTGTGTAGCACAGAGGCAGCTGAGCCCAACAGCGATGGTTTTTCTGCTTTCTGCTGTAATCCCCCATACACCTGGGACTCACACGGCTCTCTCGCTGCTGTTTTCTTAGATGAGAAATTTCTTTCTTTCTTTTTTTTTTCCCAGGGTAAAGCTGGCTTTGGAAACTAATTAGATACGTCTGTGTTTTTTCGTTTGGCTTCTGAGGACACTCTGGCCATCTAATTTGCATTTCTGCCTTGTCCCTCCCTTGTTGCCTTTGTTGTTTTTTCCTTTTGTCTGAACAGAGAACAAGAATGATTTCCAAGCACGGCTGGTCAAACATGCTACCCTTCAGAGTGTGTATCTATATACGAATGTAAAATTCAAGTGTCTCATTTGCTGCAAAACAACCTTTATTCTGAAGAACATTTCAGCTTAAGGAAACGCTCTTTAAAATGTCTAATTCCCCACTGTGATTTCCTTTAAAGTTCTAATTAGTAGAGCCCGGTAATGAATTTTGTAAATTGCAGTGTTTCATTTAAAGCATTGAAGGTACAGAAGGCTCTAATAATGAGTTTTGCCACCACTGGTCTTTGAAGAAAGTAATTTTGAAATGTGGGTTTCATATTTTGGAAGATGTCATACATCTTAGAAACAATCACAGTGTTGAGCCTCAAATTAATATTTGTTGCTTAATGCCATCAAAATGTCAGATTAATGAGTAATTAACAACGTTTGTACATAATGTTATTTCCTTCTTTCTGCAAAGGCCAACAGCGTAAGCGGAGAATTCATGCCATGAAACAGATATATTTTCAGAGTTTCCATTTTAAATAACTTACTACCAAGTCTATAACTGTCTTCTTTAACGGTCAGCAAACAGCTGGGTTTCGAGATAACACAGAGAACATAAAATATTCATGTTATTTGAGCTATTTCTACATTTTACTAATATTCTTTGATTTGCTGGTCTTAAAGGGGAAAGAAACCATCACCACTGACCCCCTGCAAAACCCACACCCTTTTTCTTAAAAAGAAGGGTTTATCTGCACCGACAACCTCCTTCTGTTATGCTCTGTTTGAGGACAACTAAGTTTTTTTTTGTTTTTTGTTTTTCCATATCTGGCTTTCAGGCTTTCCTTCTCTTCTTGACCTTAATTGCAACTTGACCCTCGTGGGGTACATGTTCCCCTTTCTCACCCTTCCCAGGACAAGCAGGGAGCAGTCTTCTGCCTGGTCAGCCTCAGCCCAGGCCTTCCCAGGCATCCTCTTTCCACAGAGGATGGTGCTCCCTTGGTGCTCCTGCTGCCTGGGTCCCAAGGAGCCTTCCAGCCATTCAACTCCTTTGGGTCTGTTAACCCTCCTTTACCTACACTGGCCTCCATCCTCTCGTCTGAGATTCAGGATTAACGATTTGGAAACCACTCTCTCCAGTAGCCCAGCCTCCTGCCCTGCCATTGTCCTAAGCCTCTCAAGTCAGGTCCCAGTCCTGGCCCATCCCCACTACCCATCCTCTCCGTTCCCAAGCCTGGACTGCGGATGGTGGGGACAGAAGACACATCCCTGCAGCTCTCGTCTGCTACAGACCCGGCCAACTCGGGAAGCACAGCAGTTGCACATCAATCGCTTTTTGCGTGCCTCGTGGTCTTCCTCACCCAGACCCACAGGGACTGGGCCAGGCTGTTTCCCATCTGCTTACCCTCCCGGCTTCTTCTGAATTCCCAGCTGGCGTCTTGGGAAGAGCCTGGTCGCCGGTACCACGGACAAGGCCAGCTCTCTGGTGTGTGAGCCCCTCACCTGCCGAGCATCCCACCTTCACTCTTTACTAAGCGAGGAAGATCCTCTCCAGCCTGCCTTCGCCACGAGCCCATGCACGTTACACCCCAGCCCACTGCTGCTGCTCTCTCTTCCTACACTTAGCCTCTCTCCACTGAGCAGCTTTTCTGACACTTTTTCTTTTAAAAACAAAAGCAAACCCTTTATCTGACCTGCTATTATTCCTCGGAATCGTTCATCTCTCACCTCCCGTTTCCTGCCAGATTCCTTGACTCTGCACTCCCATGTGTAGGCATGCTGCATTTTTATTCACTCTTCTCTTAACCTTCCAAGGCTGGCCTCCTTCTAGCTTCACAGTTCTACCGACGACAACACTCTGAGTCCACCAAGCACCTGCCTCTTGACAAATTCATCAGCACTGCTCTTCCTTCCCTCTTGATCAGTGGTTCCCAACACCTCTGGACATAAGGATCATTACTGAAGACTGTAAAAAATATAGTGTCTGAACTGGGTCCTACTGTACACATTCAGATTTAATTGCTGTAGGATGGAGCCCAGTCACCAGTGCATGTTCAAAAAGCATCCTGGGTTGGATATGGGAAATGTCTGTATCCCCCTAATTTTTGCTATGAACCTAAAACTTCTCTAAAAATATAAACCTTCAGGAAAAAAGAAGCCCCCCCCCCCCC
>SJYX01017108.1:221543-233554 GCA_006410675.1 Oreotragus oreotragus
ATGCTAAGGTGCACCAGGTGGAGCCCTGTCCCTCAGATGATCACAACCCTCCCCTGGAAAGTTCTCTGTCTGTGCTCCAGGTGTGGTGCTCCCTCTCCGCTCATCCTCGCTCACTCTTCTTTTCTGCCCTCGCTTCTGGTTTCTATGCTTCAGCTGTGCCTATACATTTTCTCCAAGGGATAGTCCCCTACCCCACACACGTGTTCCTAATATTACCAATTTATAATTCCTAACACTAATAATGTCCAGATCTCATCTACAGCAGAAACCTAAAACCCAGTTCCCCCTCTGTGCATTTCTTCTAGCTGCATACTTGCTGTGACGAGCAAAATGATCTGATGTCTAAAACCATCTCCATCTTATCAGCCTTGTTAGTATCATTGCTACTATGTATTAATGTTTATTTCTATTGAAACTGCACTAAAATTAAAGTCCTGAATAAGTGAAGTGTCCTCTCTAGAACATCGCTGACCTCTAAATTAATGCTAACAAACACATGAAAAGATGCTCAACGTCACTCCTTATCAGAGAAATGCAAATCAAGACGACAATGAGGTACCATTCCACGCCAGTTAGAATGGCTGCGATACAAAAGTCTACAAGCAATAAATGCTGGAGAGGGTGTGGAGAAAAGGGAACCCTCTCACACTGTTGGTGGGAATGCAAACTAGTACAGCCACTATGGAGAACAGTGTGGAGATTCCTTAAAAAACTGCAAATAGAACTGCCTTACGACCCAGCAATCCCACTGCTGGGCATACACACCAAGNCTGGAGAGGGTGTGGAGAAAAGGGAACCCTCTTACACTGTTGGTGGGAATGCAAACTAGTACAGCCACTATGGAGAACAGTGTGGAGATTCCTTAAAAAACTGCAAATAGAACTGCCTTATGACCCAGCAATCCCACTGCTGGGCATACACACTGAGAAAACTAGAATTGAAAGAGACACGTGCACCGCAATGTTCATTGTAGCACTGTTTATAATAGCCAGGGCATGGAAGCAACCTAGATGTCCATCAGCAGCAAATGAATAGATAAGGAAGGTGTGGTACATATACACAATGGAGTATTAGTCAGCCATTAACAAGAATACATTTGAATCAGTTCTAATGAGATGGATGACACTGGAGCCGATTATCCAGAGTGAAGTAAGCCAGAAAGAAAAACACCAATACAGTGTACTAATGTATATATATATATTGAATTTAGAAAGATGGTAACAATAACCCTGTATGTGAGGCAGCAAAAGAGACACAGATGTACAGAACAGTCTTTTGGACTCTGTGGGAGAGGGAGAGGGTGGAATGATTTGGGAGAATGACATTGTAACATGTATAATATCATATAAGAAATGAATCGCCAGTCCAGGTTTGATACAGGATGCTTGGGGCTGGTGCACTGGGATAACCCTGAGGGATGATACGGGGAGGGAAGTGGGAGGGGGGTTCAGGATGGGGAACACGTATACAGCCGTGGCAGATTCATGTTGATGTATGGCAAAAACAATACAATATTGTAAAGTAATTAGCCTCCAATTAAAATAAATAAATTTAAATTTAAAAAATAAAGGTCATATTCAGTGTACTTCAAATAAAGCAGATTACTCTAGATAACGTGAGTGGACCTGATTCAATCAGCTGGAGGGCCATAAGTGCAGACTGAGGCTTCCCTGAAAAGAGTATCTTTTGCCTGTGAACAGCATCTTCCATCTATGTTCCAAAGCTCTAGCCTACCCTTCTTGACAACTAGCTCTATGTATCTGGATTCTCTTAACCAGCCCCACAATCATACATCTACCTTTTTCAATATATCTCCGAGTATATCTCCTAATGGTTCTTGTTCTCTGGCTTAACATTGCCTGATACAGGAATAAAAGTATAAAGGAAAAAGAAAACATATCATTATATTTTAATGAAAATTCACTGAGAAATGCTTAACCTTAATTTTCTCTTTCTACAAAAAATGACAAATAGAGCAGAAAAATACATGGTGTGAGAATTTAAGTTAATCACAAGGAAGAATTTTGTTACAGTGAAAATCTAAGCCATGAATACCTAAGCAATGTCTGCTTAGAGAAAATATGAACCATTTTCCTATATCAATATATTAAGTCATAACTCATCTCCAGGAATTCCTTTCCTCAATGAGTATACTAACCTTCTCTTTGAGTTCCAAAATGGTAAGTCAGAGTAAACTTAAAAGAAAGGGGGGCAGGGAAGATAATTTGAGATGAAGTGTTACAGTAAATAGACGTTTGTGTCTGCACTGTAGTCAATGTAATGTTTCACTTTGTGCCTTTCCAAATCACTAACTCATGCTAACTTCTCTGTTGGAATGCTTGTTCTCTGATTCTCAAAGGATTGTCTCCTCGATTTTTATAGCTCAGCATAAACAGGCTTTCTCTTTTTCTTAAAGCCTTTCTCAAGGCTTAACTCTCTCTCTCCTCCTGTTAATATCGATCTCAATCCACATTTATTTTCTATTTTATCACATATCACAACTTCTTCCTTTAAAAAAAATATATTTTTAGCTTGTTTTTCTTTATCCATCAACCAAGTTTTAAACTCTGTTAGAAAAAGAGTTCATACCTCTACTGTTCACTTTCATAGTTCCAGCATTTAAAACAGAGAATAGTTGTCCCATAAGTGTTTGCTAAATAATTGAATATTACTGTGTCCCTGCTGCTTACGAGTTCATGATCTCAACATCAAATTTTTTTTTAAATGTCTTTGATATAGCATCAGAGATTGTCTATCTGCCATTTAGATGCTATTGTTTCTCTAAACAGATAAATCCAAATAAAACGTACTCAGGTACAATTTTACCATTTTACATTGAGTTCTATTATTCAACAAGAAAAGTTGCTACACTTTGGCTTATCTGAGTAGGTACTGTGGAAACTCATCCATTTGTCAGCAGGTATTTGGTTATGGTGAGGTTTACTACGGACTAGACCACAAACAGCATCATAAATGGGGAAATCTGAGTTTAGTTGTTCCTGTAAACTTGATTGTGGAACAGCCAGAGAACTAGTGACAATATGTAATATATCAGACAGAAAGCAGGGAGAGCTCTATGGAACTATCCCGGGTATATCATAAAGAAGGTAAAAGATCACCATCTGTTTAACAGGAATAAATAGGGACATCAAATATTAGTGCATCCTAAATTACTAGCAAAACAAAGAGATTTTGTAATATTAAACTGCAAGGCAAAACAGGATTTCTTACTACTGCAGAATATATCTACATGCTAACATAAATTTATGGAAGGATAATGTTTCTACATGCTATGAAACCCATTAAGAAATTAATTATATATATGTCTGAAAAAATCATATATATGTATATATAATCTCCATTTAAAACTGCTGGATGTTAGAAATATGGGATCATCCTTTTTAACTCAATACAGATAATATATATGAACTTCTTAGGATACTCTTCTGTCAATTATAGTAATTGTTCCATAACATTTTCTTCTCTTTTATGCCTTAATAAAGAATAACCAAGAATCTTTTTTCTCTTATTTATGATTACTACACCTATTAACTGACTTATATGGTTATTTTGGGCAAGTTTTTTAGTTGTATACTTTTGTCAGTGTCTATGTAAAATAAAACAGCCTGACTGAATATGTTGGTTAAATGACCTTTTATTTTTCGTCTATGTACTACCAAAATTGTTCCTCCCTTCAACAAAGGACATAACCATTGTATAAATCAGATTTGATTGTTTCGGCATTGCAGCGCTTTGCTATTGTTCGGTTGCTAAGTTGTATCTAATTCTTTGCGACCTCATGGACTACAGCACACTCTGTGCTTCATTGTCTCCTGGAGCTTGCTCAAACTCATGTCCATTGAGTTGGTGATGCCATCCAACCATCTCATCCTCAGTTGTTCCCTTCTCCTCTGACTCTCAATCTTTCCTAGAATCAGGGTCTTTTGTAATGAGTTGGCTCTTCACATCAGATGGTCAACTATTGGAGCTCCAGCTTCAGCTTCAGTCCTTCCAACGAATAGTCAGGGTTGATTTTCTTTAGGATTGCTTTGGTTTGCTGTTTTATGTCTTGCTTGTGCTTTGTTATTGTGACCAAAGCATATTCACAGGCTTCCTTATGGTGAGCTTGGGTATACAAATATCTGAATAATACACTATGGAGGTAGTCAGTTGGATGTGAGAATGCCTTGTATTCCACACAGGTGTTCTGAACTCTTGGTGGACAAGTTTCATTTTTCTTTTTTTTTTCAAATAATGTGATGAATTACTGGCAAAGCAGTAACAAAACATTTTTACTGTTCCAAAAGTAATCATTATGTTGAAATCATTTTCTTATTAAAAAAAAACATTAAGTAGGCACATTCCCTTTTTTGCTTTTATTTTAAAAGGAAAAAAAATAAAAATACACATAACTTTTTGACTCTCGTTCCAAGCATTTGTTTGATATTTTTGTTACTAGATGTTTTTGAATATCTTTGATTATATTTTCCAGTTAATTTTTAAACATTTAGTTTTATGTGCACATAATTTACAAAACTGAAAAGGAAGGGTGCTTTTTAAAATAATTTATACTCCTGGTTTTCATTAATTATCACAGTAATAAGTGAATTTTTAAACCATATGGGATTACAAACATGGTTTCTACTATTCCAATATTGCTCATTTTTGTATTCAACTCACATACACAGACTATACAGAAATGTTGAGAGTCTTCTTAAATCTACTTTAGGAAAGCAGACAGCAGGTCTTGATTTCTGAGGGGATTTAAGTGGTCAAATGGCCTCCTCCCTAAACCATGCATTTTTACTTTCTGAATAACCTCTATTTTACAACTTGGTATATATTTTTGATTTTCTCTTGTGATATCATACCTCTAACACTGCAGCTCTTACTATTTTGCATATAAATCATCACTGGAAATGAGAATCATAGTTTACATTTCATAACTTGACTTCTCAAAAGATTCAGCTGTGTGTGAAACAGCTTTGTTATTGAGCATTTCCTGGGTTTGATTAGATTTAGTCATAACAAAAATATTGAAGCATATAAATTAAAATCTGAGAACAGAAGACATTGAACTGTTCAGGATTTGAAGGGACAATCAGTCTAACATACATATAGAATATAGAACTTGCAGTCTCCTGGGAATGTGAAAATATACATGTGATGTGCATGTTCTGGTTCAGGATTCAAACAGAACAGCACACCTTAAGAAAGACACTGAAACTAAAGAAAGAGCTTGGATGTCTGGATAAAACCAGGTAGCAGGAATATTAACAGCATATTTCCCCAAAGCCCTGTATTACCACCACAAGGTAGAAGACAAAAGAGTGGTGGATTCATGTTGATGTGTGGCAAAACCAATACAATATTGTAAAGTAAAATAATAATAATTTAAAAATTAATTAATTAATTTTTTAAAAAGTAAATAAAACCACAAGTGAGACTCATTGTATTCTATCAACTGTGTAAATTTTTGGACAAAAAACTCTCCTCAGAACTTCCAGATGTACAAGTTGGGTTTAGAAGAGGTAGAGGAACCAGAGATCAAATTACCAGCATCCGCTGGATCATAGAAAAAGGAAGGGAATTCCAAAAAAAAGTTTACTTCTGCTTCATTGACTACGCTAAAGCCTTTGACTGTGTGGATCANAAACCACAAGTGAGACTCATTGTATTCTATCAACTGTGTAAATTTTTGGACAAAAAACTCTCCTCAGAACTTCCAGATGTACAAGTTGGGTTTAGAAGAGGTAGAGGAACCAGAGATCAAATTACCAGCATCCGCTGGATCATAGAAAAAGGAAGGGAATTCCAAAAAAAAGTTTACTTCTGCTTCATTGACTACGCTAAAGCCTTTGACTGTGTGGATCACAACAAACTGTGGAAAATTCTTAATGAGATGGGAATACCAGACCACCTAACCTGCTTCTTGAGAAATCTGTATGCAGGTCAGGAAGCAAGTTAGAACTGCACATGGAACAACAGACTGGTTCCAAATAGGAAAAGGAGTACGTCAAGGCTGTATATTGTCACCCTGCTTATTTAACTTATATGCAGAGTACATCATGAGAAACGCTGGACTGCAAGAAACACAAGCTGGAATCAAGATTGTCAAGAGAAATATCAATAACTTCAGATATGCAGATGATACCACCCAAATGGCATAAAGAGAAGAGGAACTAAAGAGCCTCTCGAGGAAGATGAAAGAGGAGAGTAAAAAACATTCAAAACACTAAGATCATGGCATCTGGTCCCATCATTTAATGGCAAATAGATGGGGAAAAAATGAAAACAGTGACAGACTTTATTTCCTTAGTTCCAAAATCACTGCAGACAGTGATTGCAGCCATGAATTTAAAAGATGCTTGCTCCTTGGAAGAAAACCTATGATAAACCTAGACAGTGTATTAAAAAGCAGAGACATCACTTTGCCAACAAATATCTGTATAGTCAAAGCTATGGCTTTTCCAGTAGTCATGTACAGATGTGAGAGTTGGACCATAAAGAAAGCTGAGTGCCAGAGAATTGATGCTTTCAAACTGTGGTGCTGGAGAAGACTCTTTTGAGAGTCTCTTTGGACTGTGAAGAAGGCTAAGCACCGAAGAATTGATGCTTTTGAACTGTGGTGTTGGAGAAGACTCTTGAGAGTCCCTTGGACTGCAAGGAGATCCAACCAGTCCATTCTGAAGGAGATCAGCCCTGGGATTTCTTTGGAAGGAATGATGCTAACCTGAAACTCCAGTACTTTGGCCACCTCATGCGAAGAGTTGACTCATTGGAAAAGACTCTCATGTTGGGAAGGATTGGGGGCAGGAAGAGAAGGGGACGACAGAGGATGAGATGGCTGGATGGCATCACGGACTCGATGAACGTGAGTCTGAGTGAACTCCGGGGGATGGTGCTGGACAGGGAGGCCTGGCATGCTGTGATTCACGGGGTCGCAAAGAGTCGGACACGACTGAGTGACTGAACTGAACTGAACTGGACAGCAAGGAGATCAAACCAGTTACTCCTAAAGGATATCAACCCTGAATATTCATTGGAAGGACTGAGGCTGAAGCTGAAGCTCCAGTACTTTGGCCACCTAATGGGAAGAGCTGATTCACTGAAGAAAAGACCTTGATGCTGGGAAAGATTGAGGGCAAGAGGAGAAGAGTGTGGCAGGGGATGAGATGGCTAGATAACATCACTGACTCAATGGATATGAAATGAGCAAACTCTGGGAGACAGTAAAGGACAGGGAAGCCTGGTGCACTGCAGTCCATGGGGTCACAGAGTCAGACACAACCTAACCACTGAACAACATCAAGCTGACCTGTACAATAAGTGAGGAAACCTGCTTTCAAATCTCCTCGTCACCGATCATCAAGAAACAGCTAGCCCTGGGGTTCCCATTAAACATGCTGATGGTTAAACTGCCCTGTATGTATTATCTGGCTTTGCCTCCATGGCACAGCAGGTGGACCTGGCATTTTGCATAGTCCTGCTCGTCCTTGATTTCCCAAGAAGAGCACAGAGGAGTATCGACAGAATATTTGGTGAGAATAATAGTTCCCACACTACTCTCAAAGGATCAAAGTGCCAATGACATGAAACATCCAGGATAAGGAGGCCTAAGAGGCAGGATGTCTGCCTGCCTAAGGCACACACCCAGTCTTTTTTTTTTTTTTTTAAATGGACAAATAGTTGATTCATGGCTTTCCTATGGCTCAGGCGTTAAAGAATCTGCAGTACAGGTCACACACAAGACGTGGGTTTGATTCCTGGGTCAGGAAAATCCCTGGAGGAGGAAATGGCAACTCACTCTAGTATTCTTGCTTGAAAAATCCCATGGACAGAGGAGCCTAGTGGGCCACAGTCCAAAGGGGAACAGAGAGTCAGACTCGACTAAGCATCTAAGCACACATGCTTGATTTACACTATTGTGTTAGTTTCTGCTATGCAGCAAAGGGATTTCGTTATACGTAAGAGCAGGACCTTGTTATCCAATCTGTATATAACAGTTGGCATTTGCTAGTGCCATCCCTTCTCACCCCTTCCCCCTTAGCAACCACAAGTCTGTTCTGTATTATCTGTAAGTCATACACCCAAGTTTGATGAAGCCAAGCATTTTCTTCATCCTGCTCTCGAGCCCCTCATGGCTCCAACACACTACATCTCTCATGTCCACTCTCTGCACACCCCATTGGCCAAGTTTGTTTTCTGCTTCAAGAACTGATTCTATGATGTACCCTAACAACTGCTAATAGTGCTGTTTAATTCTTCCCAGCCACCTGCCTTCTTAAATAATGAAGTGGCCAACACAGGTCATGAAAAAATTTTTTTTTTTTTTTAAATGGACAAATAGTTGATTCATGGCTTTCCTATGGCTCAGGCGTTAAAGAATCTGCAGTACAGGTCACACACAAGACGTGGGTTTGATTCCTGGGTCAGGAAAATCCCTGGAGGAGGAAATGGCAACTCACTCTAGTATTCTTGCTTGAAAAATCCCATGGACAGAGGAGCCTAGTGGGCCACAGTCCAAAGGGGAACAGAGAGTCAGACTCGACTAAGCATCTAAGCACACATGCTTGATTTACACTATTGTGTTAGTTTCTGCTATGCAGCAAAGGGATTTCGTTATACGTAAGAGCAGGACCTTGTTATCCAATCTGTATATAACAGTTGGCATTTGCTAGTGCCATCCCTTCTCACCCCTTCCCCCTTAGCAACCACAAGTCTGTTCTGTATTATCTGTAAGTCATACACCCAAGTTTGATGAAGCCAAGCATTTTCTTCATCCTGCTCTCGAGCCCCTCATGGCTCCAACACACTACATCTCTCATGTCCACTCTCTGCACACCCCATTGGCCAAGTTTGTTTTCTGCTTCAAGAACTGATTCTATGATGTACCCTAACAACTGCTAATAGTGCTGTTTAATTCTTCCCAGCCACCTGCCTTCTTAAATAATGAAGTGGCCAACACAGGTCATGAAAAATCACATCAAAAGCATCCTTTTAAGCATGTTTTTGATGTTTTCTTACAAACATGATATTTGTTTTTTAAAAGTCAGAAAAATGCTTATTTTTTTCTCAACCTGCCTATCCACAAGTGAGTTGCATCTCTCCTTGTAGACGCTGTCCTAGTAGAGCTTTGGGCCTGTAGTTAAGCCACGTTGGTTGACAATATCACAGAATTGCCCCCACCAAATAAATCCTTAAATCCCACCCTTTTCACTGTTCTCACACACTCATGGGAACCAAGAGAACTTTCGGAAAACATTTCTTTTTTTGCCATCAGGAATTCAGGCCCATGATGGGGACAAGTTCTGGTGCCTGTAGTCATGGATAAACAAAGCTCTGGTAACACATGCCATAGCCTGATCCAAGGTGCCCGGAGGGTACAGGGAGGGCAAGATGGAAACCGTCAGCCACTAAAGATCTACACCGTGCTCTCTTCCCTTTGTACGGATTACTGCAACAGGACAAGCTTCTTCCACTCATGACACAAGAAGATCTGACTTGATAACAAATCTTCAGCTCACATCATTTACAAGAGATGATGCATATTATCCAGAAAAGACAGCCATCCCAGCATGAGGGTAATTAATAGGTAGTATGGGGGACTATGGGATTCCATGGCGTCTGCCCAAAATGTTTCAGAAAGGGAAGCAGGGGAGAAAATGATGTGCCGGGTAACAGGACAAGAGATGGCTGTCTGCCAGTTACTAAGCCTCAGTGAGTGCTCAGTACCTGGAGACACTAGGCTTCCGGGCTCACTGTGCTGAGGAGTTGACCACACAAGGGGCAGTGCTAACTCAGTGTGGGAATGCACATGGCAGAATCCATCCAATCAAAAATAGTGGTGGGATATGTGTGCCCACGGTCACAGCAGCACTATTCACAAGAACAAAGACGTGAAAACATCCAGATGTCTGCAGTCAGGTAAATGGATAAGCAAAATGGAGTACGTATACTTACAACGGAGTACTACTCAGCCTTAAAAAGGAAGGAAATCCTGTCACCTTCTCCAACACGGATGACCCTTGAGGACATTATATTAAGCTAACTCCGTCAGTCACAGATGGACATATATGACGCCACCACCTACCTGAGGTATCTAAGGCAGTCCAATTCATAGAAACAGGTAGTCAGAATGGTGGTTACCGGGGTGGGGGAGGAGAAAAGGGGAATCGGTAAAGAGTTTCAGTTTTGCAAGATGAGAAAGCTCTGCAGATCCTTTAAACAACCATGTGAATATATTTAAACACTACTGATCTGCACAATTAAAAATAAATAAGATGAAAAATGTTATGTGTTTTTTACCACAATAAAAAATGCAAAAAAAAAAAATATGGCTAGTGTGCACGTGTGTGCTCAGCAGTTACAAAACTACAAGTTTTCCTATTGGGCAGAGAATCCAAATGGTGTCTCCCCTATCATGTCATGGGTATAATAAAACCCCAAACCGGACTCATTACTGATGGGACTAATTATGCTTCAGTGACAATCGAGACAGAGCGGTATTAACACTCCTCTCACCTCCTTTCACGTAATATTTCAGTCTTTGTAAAACTTCACTGACCACTGTGAGCTGATGGTAAAAATTCATAATACAAAGACCCCCCAACACACCTGCGCCCTGTTTCATGCCAGCCCGTGGAGAGAGGAAATCCATCAGCCAGACATGATATTAGAGTTGGAGGCCCTACAACCAATCTTTTTCTCTTAAAGTAAAAACATTCCCAGTGATCAAAATGCAACTCCTTTTTTTTTTTTTCTTTGCTGTATGAGTTGGTGCTGCTTCCAGCAAATTAATACCATTTGCAGTTCCTTACCTTTTGGTGTGGATGAGGAAGTGATGAAAGAATTTCATGGCAACGGGTGAGACACAGCAGCCGATCACCAGGTTGGAAAGCAGAGAGCAATAAAGAAAAGGAAGGAGAAAACTGTTAGTTTATGTCCTTGGAAAGAAGGACAAAGTACACTCCTGAGTAACATCTATCGCGTGAGGAACGCAGCAAGAGCACAACGTGGAAATATTTTGAAACACAGTGACACACTTCATCACAGCGACCTCTCCTTCCATCATAATTAGAAGCCTGGTGCTTCTGGCACCAAGAACAAAGACAGCTCTCCAGCGTCGACTGCAGACCTTCCTCCCGGAGCTTCTTTTCTTAGCGACTCTGTTACTAAAAACACCATTTTCCTTCAACAGGGCAGAACAACGGGCGCTCTGGGTCCAGATTTCTCTCCTTGCACCCCCTTTTCCTGAACCAAAGGAAAGAATCCCACTCCTAGCACCTACATCCGACACACGAGCACCAATTCCTGTGTCCCCACCACCTATGAGAAGTGCCCTGTGAGAGCATCAGCATGCGTGGCCGCTGTGTAAGCAGCTTTGGGTGTCAGAACAGCCACTGTTCTCTGGTCCCGGTAGATGCAGGGCAGCCCCCTTCGGGCGGGGTCAGGCCACCCCCTCTTCCATCCTTGTAACAGCTATGCTGTCAGAGACACAGGGCAGGGCAAGTGGAAGGTGGTGCTCACACCCTGCAAGTTCCTAGACACACACACACACACACACACATACACACACACTCTCACTCTCTGTCTTCCTAATATGCTGGATCCCAAACACATGTGCACCCATGTCAAAGCCGTGTGGCCCAACTTAGGAGAAGGAAGTTGTGTTGATACCGACGTCCCGAAAAAATCGCACTGCAGAAACCATGAAGCAGAGAAAGGGAGGGCCTGCCCCTCGGGCCCAAAGGGACGCACAATCCCTGGAGCTGAGATAGACTAAACAGATGTGATGCGGGGGGACCTGTCTTTTCTTGTTATAAAAGGCAAATTCTCACAGCCCGGCTCAAAATTTAGGTCAGAGTCTCCTGGGAACACTCTTTTCTTACACAGCTTACAGACATTATTTCAAGGCCTATTGTTAGCTGCATGAGGTGAGCCTTGCACAGAATATGCTTACAACTCAACTGATTTTTTTAGCCCTGGCAGAGGGTGGGGGTGGGGATGGG
>SJYX01017108.1:253507-277220 GCA_006410675.1 Oreotragus oreotragus
GATGCTTTAAAGTGTTTCACTCAATATGTCAGCAAATTTGGAAAACTCAGCAAAGGCCACAGGACTGGAAAAGGTCAGTTTTCATTCCAATCCCAAAGAAGGGCAATGCCAAAGAATGTTCAAACCACTGCACAATTACACTCATCTCACATGCTAGCAAGGTCATGCTCAAAATCCTTCAAGCTCAGACTCAGCAGTACGTGAACTGAGAACTTCCAGATGTATAAGTTGGATTAGAAAAGGCAGAGGATCCAGAGATCAAATTGCCAACATCCACTGGATCACAGAAAAAGCAAGAGAATTTCAGAAAATCATCTATTTCTGCTTTATTGACTATGCCAAAGCCTTTATCTGTGTGGATCACAACAAACTGTGGAAAATTATTAACAAGATAGGAATATCAGACCACCTTACCTGCCTCCTGAGAAACCTGTATGCAGGTCAAGAAGCAACAGTTAGAACCAGACATGGAACAACAGACTGGTTCCAAATTGGGAAAGGAGTACATCACGGCTATATATTGTCACCCTGTTTATTTAACTTATATGCAGAGTACATCATAACAAACGCTGGAGTGGATGAAGCACAAACTGGAATCAAGATTGCTAGAAGAAATATCAGTAACCTTAGACATGTAGATGACACCACCCTTATGGCAGAAAATGAAGAGGAACTAAAGAGCCTCTTGATGAAGGTGAAAGAGGGGAGTGAAAAAGTTGGCTTAAAACTCAACATTCAAACAACTAAGATCATGGCAAACAGATGGGATAATAATGGAAACAGTGACAGACATTATTTCCTTGGGCTCCAAAATCACTGTGGATGGTGACTGTAGCCATGAAATTAAGACAATCGCTCCTGGGAAGAAATGCTACGACATTTCTTAGACAATGCTATGGACAACATATTAAAAAGCAGAGATATTACTTTGCTGACAAAGGTTGGTATAGTCAAAGGTATGGTTTTTCCAGTAGTCATGTATAGATGTGAGAGTTGGACTATAAAGAAAGCTGAGCACCAAAGAATTGATGCTTTTGAACTGTGGTGCTGGAGAAGATTCTTGAGAATCCCTTGGACTGCAAGGAGATCAAACCAGTCATTCCTAAAGGAAATCAGTCCTGGGTGTTCATTGGAAGAATGGATGCTGAAGCTCCAATACTTTGGCCACCTGATGTGAAAAGCCAACTCATTAAAAGACCCAGATGCTTGGAAAGAATGAGGGCAGGAGGAGAAGGGGATGACAGAGGATGAGATGGTTGGATGGCATCACCGGCTCAATGGACACGAGTCTGAGCAAACTCCAGGAGATGGTGAAGGACAGGGAAGCCTGGTGTGCTCCAGTCCATGGGGTCACAAAGAGCTGGACAAGGCTGAGCGAGTGAACAACAAACTGCAGTGCACATTTGTTAAAACAGGGGTATAATGAGGCCAGGGTCCTCCCAGGCGGGGCTAGTGGTAAAGAATCTACCTGCTCATGCAGGAGACACAAGGACACGTGTTTGATCCCTGGGTTGGAAAGATCCCCTGGAATAGGAAACGGCAACACACTCCAGTATTCTTGATTGGAAAATTCCACGGACAAAGGAGCCTGGCAAATGACGGCTCACAGAGTTGCAGAAGAGCTGGACACAACTTAAAAGCCTGGACACAGCGCAGCACATAATAAGGCCAGGCTTACTACAAGCGATTTGCTTAATTTTAACTGCCCCTGCGAGTTCGGTGGAATTCCCCTTAGGTGGTGCTCACCGCGTCTCCTCAGGATATGCTGACCACAATCTGTACCTCGACAGTCTGGACCTCAGCCCTTTCCTATTAGGGAGGGATAAGGTGGCTTCTATTCCTGTGTCTCCACCTCCACCATCCCCTGCTGTTTATCTCTAGCTAGCTGCCTAACATAACAAGTATTTAAAATAATGAAATGTATAGAATAGCTTCCCCCAATATTTTATTGAGATGATAAAGCAGTTATTTAAAAAATATAGCAAGGAACACATTATAAGAAGAATGAGAAGAATACAAGATGCAAGCAGGAACTAATAGGCACATATTTTAGCTGGTGTAGCTATGGAATTTTAGGTGATAGGCAACCCACTCCAGTATTCTTGCGTGGAGAATCCCAGGGCAGAGGGAGCCTGGCGGGCTGCCGTCTATGGGGTCGCACAGAGTCGGACACGACTGAAGCGACTCAGCAGCAGCAGCAGCAGCAGCAGCAGCAGGTAGAGAGGAAATGAAAAAAAAAATCCTCCTTGCAAACAGTAGCATAAACCCCTTTCCCTTCCCTTTTGTCTGTTCCAGTCAATCATACGCTTATTGTCAACTGCCTGTTGGGACCTGCTGTGATTAACTGCGTCCCCTCGACACAGATGTCTTCCTCCACTTACCCTGCTGCTCTTTCTTTATACTACGACTCCACCTCTGCCTGTCTGCCCATCGGTCTCCTCTTTCCGTCCAGCCCTCACCATCACCCTCGACTCACAGCCCAGCTTCCTCTTCGAAGACCTGGTCCTCCTCACTTTTGAAAGCCATGACGCTGTAAATGAGATGCTGTCAAGACACAGAACAGATCTGGCCTGGAAAAAACGTCTCCTTAAGCCTGTGAAAAGCTTCCCCAGCAAAGGCAGTGGGCTTTTCTGAGACATTTAGTAGGTATAATTGTTAATTACACGAGAATCCTTTGGGTTCATTAAGGTTTTTCATCTATCCATCAGGGCTAAAATAACAGCTGAACAAAAGCAGGATACCTCTCCAAACAGACACAGCTGAAGAACAAATGCTTAAGAAATAAGATTAATGTCCTTTGAGAGTACAAAGATTTAACAAGTTATTTTTAGTGTTCAAGCGCCTACATACTAGGATACAAAGAAGCGTCAGAAAAAGGAACATTCAATGGAAAAATATGTCAAAGTCGTACTGGCAGTGGGTTATTCAGAGAATAACGATAAGAATCATTATAACCTCATGAAACCAAAACTGAAATAACAGATGATAATGCACTTAAAAAATATCTTCTTACAACTGTCGCTATTAATCACTTTTAGCTTAAGAAGTCCAGGATCAGATTGCAAATGTGGAGCAAACAACTGCCTGAGACATTTACAATATTTACAGTATTTTCTGTATTAAAAATACTTTTTATATTGTAAAAATATTTACAACATTTTTGTATTAAAATATTTCCTGTATTGTAAAAATATTTACAATATTTTCTGTATTAAAACAATCTGTCATTCTTCTTTCCTGTTTCAAATGATAGATGATGCTATGTATTTTGCTATGATGATAAAATGTACAATTACTTGAATCTTCATAAGTGAGTGTATCCATATTCTGTTCTGAGCATTAACTAGAAAGCTAAGAAATTTCAAACATTTATAACTGGCATGATATTTACCAAGATTTAGGTTTTTTGTTTTTTTTTTTTGCCCATTTAAACTCTTGCATGCCATTTGTTTTTCCCTTAATACAGCCAGACAAAATTTCTAAGGAGATCAATACTTTTCATTATCCCTGAAGTCTACAATCCACAGACAGCAATTTCTGGAGAGTCGCTCAAATGTCTGCAATCCTTTGGGTTCCAAAGCAAAATGGCCAAAAAGACCTTTGTCATGACAAGGAGATGGTCTGGTTTGGGGGACTGAGGGATGATGGTTGGGGGGAGGTGGCAGATACAGGTACTCTGGGTCCCTAGTAGAATACTAGGGGAGCAGGGAGAGGAAGGCTCTGTTCATCAAAATCAGTGTCTCTGACCTGAAGGCAGGACACCATGTTTGTAATTCAGGTTTCTAGAACGGGGTGTGAAGATCCCTTCTAGTGGCAAGGATGTCAAAATGAGAACAACTTAACATCTGAGAACTAAACGCATCTTGGGTTTTTTCTCTAGCATATTAGTCTGCTCCCAGCTTTGCCAGCCACTGAACGGCTTATGCAGATGAAGTGAAATGCACGAAATTGTGTTTCTGGAGCATTAGGAAAGATATTAATGCTACCCTGATTTTCTTGGCACATGATATATTGAAGGCCAATCTGCAAAGAGAAACATGTAATTTATGTATTCTCCACTCATTCTTAGAAAGATTTGAGGCAGAAAACAGAGGACTTATTTTACAGACAGTGCCCACTTGAACTCACCCAATACAGAAAATGTCATCTTCTATATTCATAAAGAGGCATATTTTTATAAACATTTTTCTATGAAATCTCACATTGTTAAAAAGGGTCCAGTCATAATACTAGATGTTAATCTGCTTGTTGGCTTCTTTCCCAAAATACAGTGGTACCTTTCTCCAAAGGCCAGGAAACACACGCAAGGCCC
The DNA here is from genome assembly GCA_006410675.1 of Oreotragus oreotragus. Classification (NCBI taxonomy): domain Eukaryota; kingdom Metazoa; phylum Chordata; class Mammalia; order Artiodactyla; family Bovidae; genus Oreotragus; species Oreotragus oreotragus. The sequence continues at coordinate 257,820 of SJYX01017108.1, forward strand.
TGAATGAATTTCACTGCACTTTCCAAATGTATTGGGAGAAGAAGTGATGCAAATGCTGCTTTTTGCTAGCCTTGCCTGGGGTCAGCTTCCCCAGTACCTTCTTGAATATTATCTTTATTGATTGGTCTTACTCTGAAATGAGTAGGCTAACATCTGACAGCCCCCTGGCAGGCTGAACCCAGAGGGAAAGCCAGAAACTCTACTCTCCCTCCCAGAGTCAATACATCTAAATAACTCGAAGCCTAAAACGATTCTAACTGCTTGATGCAGACGGAAGCTTTGTTTGGGAATCACTTGAAAATATGTGCCAGCTGACCTGGGCCCCTCTAGTTTAAGGTCCCCATATCAGCCGCACTGTCTTGTCTGCCTGTCAGTGGCTTTGCAGGGCTGTGAGCAGCTCCTTGGAGGAAGGGCTGCAGTCACGGTGCTATCTCGATCTATCACCTTTCTTCCCCACCTCCGTAATATAGGCACAAAGCAGTAGAATTCCAGAGCAGTGGCACTGAATGGACTAAAGGTGATTTACCAAAAGGAAGTAACACTCCAGCAACAAATGACCCTTGAGCACCTCAGAGCAAGGTGCTGGACTAAGTACTCCAAAAGATGTAAGTTCCTGTTAAATCTCTCACCACCGAGAAGGAGAAGGGGACGCTCAGACATCAGCTACACATCCGAGATACTCATCATGTTCATGAATTTTTACAGAGGCCATCTATTTGCAGTTTGCCGCTCTAAGCCTAGATTTTTGTGTTTTCTCCAGACCCATAGCTAGTTGAGATAAGAGATGTCAGTTGAAATTTAGGAGCAGGAAGAAAGAAAGAAAAAAAAAAACTTAAAAAAAATTCTCTTAGCAGCATAATTCCTCTCTAAAAGAGGCTGATCTTCCAAACTCACACACATAAAACGTCAAAATCTAGATGGCAGATTTTGTTACATGTATTTTTCTACAATTTAGGGGGAGAGTGATATGGAGAAGGACCCTGGTGGTGTCTCTCCTACTGGGTGACATTTGGGTAAACCTCCTCAAGCTGTTTTCTCTCTTCTTGGTTTCCTTCACCTCTTCTCTATGTACTATCTAGCTGGGCAGAATCTTTTAAGTTTGGCCAGCTTAGTGTCATTTGTTTTTGTTACTGTTTTTTATTTCCCCTCCAGTTTTACTGAGATGTGACTGACAAATTAAAACTGCATCTATTTAGGTTATACATGATTTTTTAAAGGTGTACAATGTGATGATTTAATATACATCTACAGTGTGAAATGATTACCACAGTCAATTTAGTCAACACACTCATTACCTCACAAAGTTACTAAAACTAGAGCTTGTAAGCTATGTCAGCTTACAGACTAAAAAGCTTCTGTACAGCAAAGAAAACCATCAAGAAAATGCAAAGGCAACCTATGGAACAGCAGACAATGGATAAACATCCAAACTATACAAGGTACTCATACACTGAATAGCAATAAAGCAAATAACCTGATTTTAAAAAACAGAAAAAGGGCCTGAATAGACATTTTTCCAAAGAAGATCTACAACTGGCCAACGGGTACATGAAAAAGTTGTTCAGCATTACTAGTCATCAGGAAAATGCAAATTGAACCACAAAGAGATGTCACCTCAAACCAGACAGAATGAAAGTGACGTGAAAGTGAGTCACTCAGTCGTGTCCAACTCTCTGTGACCCCATGGACCATAGCCCAGCAGGCTCCCCTGTCCATGGAATCCTCCAGGCAAAGATACCGGAGTGGGTTGCCTCTTCCCTCTGCAGGGGATCTTCCAGACCCAGGGACTGAACCCTAGTCTCCTGCGTTGCAGATGAACTCTTAACTGTCTGAGGCATGAGAGATGGCCGTCATCAAAAAGACAAGAGATAAGTACTGGGCAAGTATGAGAAGAAAAAAGAGCCCTCGTCCACTCTTGGTGGAAGTGGAAATTGGTGCAGCCGCTTCATAAAGCAGTGTGGAGGTTCCTCAAAACATTAAAAACAGAACTACTACCCTGTTATTTGTCCTAAGCAAAAGCTGACTCTCAAATAGTGCATGCAAGTGAAGTCTTCTTCAGAGCATCCACGAAACAGAAGGATCTGCAAGAGTGTGTGTAACGGGGACCTCACTGCAGTTTCTCTGTACTTTGGCTCTTACTCCCAGAACAATCTGGAACTTCCTTTTGTTAGCTGGCTAATGGAGAATTCATTACTCCCGGCTTTCTGGTCACCATCTTACAGCATGGCATCTAAGGCATTGCTGGCAGTGGGGTGAGGGAGTGATTAGAACCAGCGATAGGTCTTTTGTTAACAAAACATGGGCAACAACACAGCTCACACCTGCTATTAACTCTTTGCTTGCGTGTTCTGAACCTTTACCAGGAACATGGAGGCAAAATAAGTGAATCCGACTTTCAGCGTTCCACTAATAAGGGAGTAACGGTAAGCAGGCTTTGTTTTCTCAGAATCAGTGTCTAAGCGGTTTTGTATGTTAATATATGACAGACTTCATGGCAGATAGATGGGAAAGCAGTGGAAACAGTGGCTGACTTTATTTTTCTGGGCTCCAAAATCACTGCAGATGGTGATTGCAGCCATGAAATCAGAAGACACTTACTCCTTGGAATAAAAGTTATGACCAACCTAGACAGCATATTAAAAAGCAGAGACATTATTTTGCCAACAAAGGTCCGTTTAGTCAAGACTATGGTTTTTTCCAGGGGTCATGTATGGATGTGAGGGTTGGACTATAAAGAAAGCTGAGTGCCGAAGAATTGATGCTTTTGAACTGTGGTGTTGGAGAAGACTCTTGAGAGTCCCTTGGACTGCAAGGAGATCCAACCAGTCCATCCTAAAGGAGATCAGTCCTGGCTGTTCATCTGAAGGGTGTTCATGTTGAACCTGAAACTCCAATACTTTGGCCACCTGATGCAAAGAGCTGACTCATTGGAAAAGACCCTGATGCTGGGAAAGATTGAGGGCAGCAGGAGAAGGGGACCACAAAGGATGAGATGGTTGGATGGCATCACCGACTCAATGGACATGGGTTTGGGTGGACTCCGGGAGTTGGTGATGGACAGGGAAGCCTAGCGTACTGCGATTCACGTGGTGGCAAAGAGTTGGACAAGACTGACTGACTGAACTGAACTGATACGACAGACAAAACAAAATTTTAATGCACCAATAAATCCAAGTTCCATGAATCAGGGACTTGGCTTAGGTTCCCTATTGACTCTCCAGCCTTGATCAGTCAAGTTGGTGATCACCTGTCACCAGGTGCTGACAGGTGGACTGACTGATTAACCCTTGGGGTGAAGCTCTGAGCAACCTGAGCGCATTCCCTTGCCGGGATCTTTTTGGTTGCTGAAGTGAGGTGCGTCCTGGGCCCTGTGGACCATGGCTTCCACCAGAAGGAGCAGGGATGTCACCACAATCCTGAGGACACCTGGTGGAAAACCACACCGGGAGCCTGAAGGGGAAACTCAAGAAGTCCCCAGGCACAGCAAAGACAAATTTAAATCGAAGGGAACAAGAATAGAGCTGGAGGTCCATGTAAATAAGTACAACGACTAGATTAAGCAACACAGACCTTCTTTTTCCTGCTGCTTAAATGTCGGGAGCGTGTGACCTAGAGGGGCCTCCCCTGCCCCACCGGCTACATCTTCCACAGCTGTCCGCCTCCTGACTCCTGGTTACCAGTGTGGAATAAGCCTTGCCACCATGCACCTCATCTTGAAGGCAGAAGGGAGAATGACCCCAGCCAAACCACTCACATCCAGCACTACAATGCTCTGAAACAGTGCTACTGGTCTCTCCAACGCCGGGGAAAAGATCGGTTATGTGGGTTGTGTTTGGTCTGGCACAAGTGCCATGAAGACTTCATTCCAAGCTCTGGGCTGCGATTTCACCTAAGAACAAATAATTCTGCACAGACCACCATTAAGTCACATAAATGGCAAAACCGAAGTTTAATATTCAAGGTCTCTACTTTCTTCTCTAGGCAAGTTTAAACCTAAAAAGGGCAACAGTTTAAAACATTGGGGATCAAAACACACAGCTGACTTAAAAGCAGATCATTAGGCCTTTCTGGGCTCCCCTGGTGGCTCAGCGGTAAAGAATTCACTTGCAATGCAGGAGATGGAGGTTCAATCCCTGGGTCAGGAAGATCTCCTGGAGGAGGGGATGGCAACCAACCCCAGTATCTTTGCGGGGAGACTCCCATGGACAGAGAAGCCTGGTGGGCTACAGTCCATAGGGCTGCAAAGAGTTGGACACGACTAAAGGAACTGAGCATGCACACATGCATGTTAGCCCTTTGTAAGTCTCTCAGCTTAGACAAGGAGGTGGTGAGGTAGATGGAGGAATACAGGGAGATTTGAAAGGACAGACGTGGGGTACTAATTTATCTCACAGACCGCCATCCATAGATCATGGAGATCATAGGGTCAGTTTTGAAGCCCAATATAGTCTAAGAGGAAAGATAATTCAAGAGGAGATCTAAGCTGCATCATGATAAAAAAAAAAAAAAGAAAGACTGACATCAAACCAAAGCAGCAAGCCTTAAGTATAGATTTAGCTAATGAAACTCTGGAGAGTAAATTATTCTTCCATGGCTGCTGAAACAAGCAACAACAGCAACAGACACTCTCCATTTTCTAAGTGGTTCCATCCAGAGGGTGGAACCCTCGCGTCCACAGATGTCCAGTTCAGGCCATTCCTGGGAGCCTACTGATGAGATGTTGACTGCTGAGCAGTCATGAAACAGAGCATCCCAAGGCTCAAACATGGTACTGTTTTAAGTTGTTTTTTTTTTTTTTTTTAAGGTAATGGTCAGAACAAGTGAAAAACTACATGTAATTCAAAAGAGAAACACAGGTGACAAGTCCAAATAACATAATCACAAATCTGTACAAGTTGAGATGCTGGTATATTTCCCAACATTGCCCAGCCTGTAGCAAGTGGTCAGCAGGGACTTACTGATTATCTAAAAAGACATATCTATGGGCTTCTCTAAAAAGAAACCTGAAGCCAGACCCTTTCTACCACTGCATCAGATAGAAGTTTTAGATTAGAGAAGGGAATGGCAACTCACTCCAGTATCCTTGCCTGGAGAATCCCATGGACAGAGGAGCCTGGTGGGCCACAGTCCATGGAGTTGCAAAGAGTCAGACACAACTGAGTGATAAAAACACAGTAGCTAACACGATGAGTCTAAAATGCTTTCCAAAAGTTGGAGGATCCTGCATATGAAGAAGATGGCTTCTAGTTCTAATCCTACTCCTCTAGGCAGAAAGGCTTTCATGAAACTATCAATAAAAAAAAAAAATCCTTAAGAGAGAAGCAAAGAGTGTGTTAACTTCTGCAGGGAACAGAGAAGGCTGCCCACACCCAGCAAGACCCACGAAGAAGATCTCCTAATGTCTGTGGAGAGATCTTTCTCTACATAATGGTAAACAATGGGCCTTGTCAGATTTTTCTTATTTTTCATTACGGGAAACGTTAAGTGTCACAATACTTCAAGCGTGCGGCGTGCATGGAAACAGGATGGCACACCGGCTTCACGACAGTGGTAAATCAAGTGTCCTGTCTGCAGGAGGAATGTCATTAACCTGCGAAATGATCTAGCTGATGTCATCTTTGAAACAGAGGTAATAAGGCTACTGGAATTTATGAGGGAAACAATTGACTTTCTTTTCAGCCATCCACTTTTAGAGGTCAGAAGGAAAATATTTGTTGTATCTTTTAAAAGAAACAGATTTCATTCCCCACCCCCCCCGAAAAATACGTTTCACACAGAGTAAATATTTCCACTGGCAAACGTGGAAAACAGAAGTTCATTCTTAAAAAGTCAGGTTATGAAGGACTGACAACCTTATGCCCAGATGGAGTTTTAAGGTAAAAATAGCTCATCATATTGCTCATTCGCACAGGTTGACTCTGCCTTAGCTATACCTTCAAGGTCAAAGAAAATGTACTGAAAAACAGTGTTCAGCAACCTAATAAAGAAAAGTTTAACAACAGACAGAATGTTCCCAAGGAGGTTATCTAAGCAATTTACCAGTTTCGCTGTTTTTCAGTCAAAGTAACTGTGTTCTCAGAGAAGGGATTTCTTTTTTTGCATAGTAAACGTGAATAGTAAAGCCTAAAAATAAGATCTGATATAAGAAAATTCAGACAAAAGCCAATATGAATCATTAATGCTTTCAGAACTACCATGCTCACTGTTCATGACAGAGATGAACTGTTACTGATTATAAAGAATGTGTTTGATATATTTTACTTGATTATAAAGAATGCTTTTGATATATTTTTATTAGAAAATGGATTATAAGATATATGCAGTATAATCTATTTTTAAGACTGTATTTTCACAATGAGTATGCATAGGATAATGTGTAGAAGGATATACAACAAAGATTCAACACTGGCTTAAGTGGTCAGTCATGTTTCCTGAGTAATTTACATACAGTAAAATTCTATATAGTTCTATGAATTTTGACAAACATAAGCAGATAATCTCCACCCCAGGCCAGATGTAAGACACTCCCATCACTTCAGAAAGTTCCTCTGTGTCCTTTTGCAGCCCATCCCTCTCCCCACACTGCCCCTGGCCATCAAAGATCTATTTTCTTTATCATAATTATTATTTATTCCAGAACATCATGTAAATGGAATCATACAGTAAGCAGTCTTTTGATTAACACTGGTTTTTCTTTTCTAGAATTTAGGGTGATGATTTCTTTATTCTTGTTATCTTCCTTTCCTGTATTACTAATTTTTTAATCAAAAACTTAACTAATTTTACAATTTAGAAAAACAGTAAAAATTAATTAATTGTGATGGGCCAGTGCTAAGTAGGCAAAGTCATCAAGCACATGTGAGAGCAAATGATGAGTAAGATTGTAAGAGTATGGAATTACTTCATCAAAGAGGTATCAGGAAATTAGCTATGGCTCAGGGAAAATCCTAGCTGTGATGCCTACCAGTTGTGTANTGTTCATCTGAAGGGTGTTCATGTTGAACCTGAAACTCCAATACTTTGGCCACCTGATGCAAAGAGCTGACTCATTGGAAAAGACCCTGATGCTGGGAAAGATTGAGGGCAGCAGGAGAAGGGGACCACAAAGGATGAGATGGTTGGATGGCATCACCGACTCAATGGACATGGGTTTGGGTGGACTCCGGGAGTTGGTGATGGACAGGGAAGCCTAGCGTACTGCGATTCACGTGGTGGCAAAGAGTTGGACAAGACTGACTGACTGAACTGAACTGATACGACAGACAAAACAAAATTTTAATGCACCAATAAATCCAAGTTCCATGAATCAGGGACTTGGCTTAGGTTCCCTATTGACTCTCCAGCCTTGATCAGTCAAGTTGGTGATCACCTGTCACCAGGTGCTGACAGGTGGACTGACTGATTAACCCTTGGGGTGAAGCTCTGAGCAACCTGAGCGCATTCCCTTGCCGGGATCTTTTTGGTTGCTGAAGTGAGGTGCGTCCTGGGCCCTGTGGACCATGGCTTCCACCAGAAGGAGCAGGGATGTCACCACAATCCTGAGGACACCTGGTGGAAAACCACACCGGGAGCCTGAAGGGGAAACTCAAGAAGTCCCCAGGCACAGCAAAGACAAATTTAAATCGAAGGGAACAAGAATAGAGCTGGAGGTCCATGTAAATAAGTACAACGACTAGATTAAGCAACACAGACCTTCTTTTTCCTGCTGCTTAAATGTCGGGAGCGTGTGACCTAGAGGGGCCTCCCCTGCCCCACCGGCTACATCTTCCACAGCTGTCCGCCTCCTGACTCCTGGTTACCAGTGTGGAATAAGCCTTGCCACCATGCACCTCATCTTGAAGGCAGAAGGGAGAATGACCCCAGCCAAACCACTCACATCCAGCACTACAATGCTCTGAAACAGTGCTACTGGTCTCTCCAACGCCGGGGAAAAGATCGGTTATGTGGGTTGTGTTTGGTCTGGCACAAGTGCCATGAAGACTTCATTCCAAGCTCTGGGCTGCGATTTCACCTAAGAACAAATAATTCTGCACAGACCACCATTAAGTCACATAAATGGCAAAACCGAAGTTTAATATTCAAGGTCTCTACTTTCTTCTCTAGGCAAGTTTAAACCTAAAAAGGGCAACAGTTTAAAACATTGGGGATCAAAACACACAGCTGACTTAAAAGCAGATCATTAGGCCTTTCTGGGCTCCCCTGGTGGCTCAGCGGTAAAGAATTCACTTGCAATGCAGGAGATGGAGGTTCAATCCCTGGGTCAGGAAGATCTCCTGGAGGAGGGGATGGCAACCAACCCCAGTATCTTTGCGGGGAGACTCCCATGGACAGAGAAGCCTGGTGGGCTACAGTCCATAGGGCTGCAAAGAGTTGGACACGACTAAAGGAACTGAGCATGCACACATGCATGTTAGCCCTTTGTAAGTCTCTCAGCTTAGACAAGGAGGTGGTGAGGTAGATGGAGGAATACAGGGAGATTTGAAAGGACAGACGTGGGGTACTAATTTATCTCACAGACCGCCATCCATAGATCATGGAGATCATAGGGTCAGTTTTGAAGCCCAATATAGTCTAAGAGGAAAGATAATTCAAGAGGAGATCTAAGCTGCATCATGATAAAAAAAAAAAAAAGAAAGACTGACATCAAACCAAAGCAGCAAGCCTTAAGTATAGATTTAGCTAATGAAACTCTGGAGAGTAAATTATTCTTCCATGGCTGCTGAAACAAGCAACAACAGCAACAGACACTCTCCATTTTCTAAGTGGTTCCATCCAGAGGGTGGAACCCTCCAGTCCACAGATGTCCAGTTCAGGCCATTCCTGGGAGCCTACTGATGAGATGTTGACTGCTGAGCAGTCATGAAACAGAGCATCCCAAGGTGCAAACATGGTACTGTTTTAAGTTTTGTTTCTTTTTAAGGTAATGGTCAGAACAAGTGAAAAACTACATGTAATTCAAAAGAGAAACACAGGTGACAAGTCCAAATAACATAATCACAAATCTGTACAAGTTGAGATGCTGGTATATTTCCCAACATTGCCCAGCCTGTAGCAAGTGGTCAGCAGGGACTTACTGATTATCTAAAAAGACATATCTATGGGCTTCTCTAAAAAGAAACCTGAAGCCAGACCCTTTCTACCACTGCATCAGATAGAAGTTTTAGATTAGAGAAGGGAATGGCAACTCACTCCAGTATCCTTGCCTGGAGAATCCCATGGACAGAGGAGCCTGGTGGGCCACAGTCCATGGAGTTGCAAAGAGTCAGACACAACTGAGTGATAAAAACACAGTAGCTAACACGATGAGTCTAAAATGCTTTCCAAAAGTTGGAGGATCCTGCATATGAAGAAGATGGCTTCTAGTTCTAATCCTACTCCTCTAGGCAGAAAGGCTTTCATGAAACTATCAATAAAAAAAAAAAATCCTTAAGAGAGAAGCAAAGAGTGTGTTAACTTCTGCAGGGAACAGAGAAGGCTGCCCACACCCAGCAAGACCCACGAAGAAGCTCTCCTGTCTGTGGAGAGATCTTTCTCTACATAATGGTAAACAATGAGCCTTGTCAGATTTTTCTTATTTTTCATTACGGGAAACGTTAAGTGTCACAATACTTCAAGCGTGCGGCGTGAATGGAAACAGGATGGCACACCGGCTTCACGACAGTGGTAAATCAAGTGTCCTGTCTGCAGGAGGAATGTCATTAACCTGCGAAATGATCTAGCTGATGTCATCTTTGAAACAGAGGTAATAAGGCTACTGGAATTTATGAGGGAAACAATTGACTTTCTTTTCAGCCATCCACTTTTAGAGGTCAGAAGGAAAATATTTGTTGTATCTTTTAAAAGAAACAGATTTCATTCCCCACCCCCCCCGAAAAATACGTTTCACACAGAGTAAATATTTCCACTGGCAAACGTGGAAAACAGAAGTTCATTCTTAAAAAGTCAGGTTATGAAGGACTGACAACCTTATGCCCAGATGGAGTTTTAAGGTAAAAATAGCTCATCATATTGCTCATTCGCACAGGTTGACTCTGCCTTAGCTATACCTTCAAGGTCAAAGAAAATGTACTGAAAAACAGTGTTCAGCAACCTAATAAAGAAAAGTTTAACAACAGACAGAATGTTCCCAAGGAGGTTATCTAAGCAATTTACCAGTTTCGCTGTTTTTCAGTCAAAGTAACTGTGTTCTCAGAGAAGGGATTTCTTTTTTTGCATAGTAAACGTGAATAGTAAAGCCTAAAAACAAGATCTGATATAAGAAAATTCAGACAAAAGCCAATATGAATCATTAATGCTTTCAGAACTACCATGCTCACTGTTCATGACAGAGATGAACTGTTACTGATTATAAAGAATGTGTTTGATATATTTTACTTGATTATAAAGAATGCTTTTGATATATTTTTATTAGAAAATAGATTATAAGATATATGCAGTATAATCTATTTTTAAGACTGTATTTTCACAATGAGTATGCATAGGATAATGTGTAGAAGGATATACAACAAAGATTCAACACTGGCTTAAGTGGTCAGTCACGTTTCCTGAGTAATTTACATACAGTAAAATTCTATATAGTTCTATGAATTTTGACAAACATAAGCAGATAATCTCCACCCCAGGCCAGATGTAAGACACTCCCATCACTTCAGAAAGTTCCTCTGTGTCCTTTTGCAGCCCATCCCTCTCCCCACACTGCCCCTGGCCATCAAAGATCTATTTTCTTTATCATAATTATTATTTATTCCAGAACATCATGTAAATGGAATCATACAGTAAGCAGTCTTTTGATTAACACTGGTTTTTCTTTTCTAGAATTTAGGGTGATGATTTCTTTATTCTTGTTATCTTCCTTTCCTGTATTACTAATTTTTTAATCAAAAACTTAACTAATTTTACAATTTAGAAAAACAGTAAAAATTAATTAATTGTGATGGGCCAGTGCTAAGTAGGCAAAGTCATCAAGCACATGTGAGAGCAAATGATGAATAAGATTGTAAGAGTATGGAATTACTTCATCAAAGAGGTATCAGGAAATTAGCTATGGCTCAGGGAAAATCCTAGCTGTGATGCCTACCAGTTGTGTATCTTTGGGCAGGTTATTTCTCACCTTTTAGCTGCAGCGTCCTCATTTCTAAGTTAGAGATTCAAACAGTGCCTGTCCCATAAAGCTTCAAGAATCAGGTGAGATTGTGCATGTAGGCCACGGACACTGGATAAACTTTAGCACTACAACTAGATTTACTATTTATTTGGCTGTCCACAGGAGTACTACTATCATCGGGAGGTTTTCCAGCACAAAAGGACATCCTAGGCCCAGGAGAAGAGCCACAAGAAGCGTGCGTAGGGGAAGGAGGAGCGGGGCTTGGGTCACAGGCTCACGTTTCAAATCTTAAAACTAAACTGTAGACGGGGCTTCCAACATGGTGCTAGTGGTAAGCAGCCCGCCTGCCATGCCGGAGATAAGAGATGCCAGTCTGACCCCTGGGTTGGGAAGATTCCTTGGAGGAAGGCAATACTCCAGTATTCTTGTCTGGAGAATCCTATGGACGGAAGAGCCTGGCAGGCTGCAGTCCCCACGCTCGCACAGAGTCGGACACGACTGAAGTGCCTTAGCACGCCTGCGCAAACTGCAGACATTTTGCTTTACAAAACGGGGCACTTCTGGTTGTTCTTAACAACTTTGTTATGATTTCTGAAAGAAGTCAAACACTTGTGGTTTTCTACTCTTAGAATCTTAAGTCATAGCTCATTATTCAAGGTACCTTGGAAAATAAAATATTCATAGTAAAGACCAGCCATTTCAGCCCATATTTTCTTACTATTTAGAACCTAGCAAAATCCTTTAGTGAAAATATACATTTGCATTTATTTCTCTTCTGTTTACCCCACAAGAATAGCCCAAACCCTCCAACCTCTCTCCACCCCACTCTAGGACGTGATTCAGCCCAGAGGAGGGAAGTCAATGAAACAGCCAGCTGTTTACAGAAGGACAAGGCCCTGAAGATCAGTGCACAGCAAGGCCAAGCAGCCATGGATGTTCACCGCTGCAACAGGCTTGTCGGAGACTCTGGGGTGAGAATGAGTCCACAGAACACAAATATGGATCCACTTTGATCCCCCCAAGACTGTAATACACACCAGGAAGTGAATAAGTCTGTCTCTTTTGGGAAGTTCCCAAGTGTTTTGATTGAAACAGAACATCTCATCCACCACAGGATGAATTCATAATTCATGAACTGGTCCAGGCTTTTCATAATAAATGGCAATTGAATTAAACACATGTCTGCTGTCTTGGGCCAAATATACACATATATAAAATGTACGACTATTGCCTCCATACATTTTGGTCAAAAAATAATTAGAACCACAGTAGAGTTAAGTTTATATTCATAGTCACATGTGTATGTTTCTATGTATATGCATGTGTGTATGTACATATGTATGTGTGTCTATATGTACATATGTATGCTGCCGCTAAGTCGCTTCAGTCGTGTCCGACTCTGTGTGACCCCATAGACGGCAGCCCACCAGGCTCCCCCCTCCCTGGGATTCTCCAGGCAAGAACACTGGAGTGAGTTGCCATTTCCTTCTCCAATGCATGAAAGTGAAAAGTGAAAGTGAAGTCGCTCGGTCGTGTCCGACTCTTAGCGACCCCATGGACTGCAGCCCACCAGGCTCCTCCGTCCATGGGATTTTCCAGGCAAGGGTACTGGAGTGGGGTGCTATTGCCATCTCTGTATATACGTATCTGTGTGTGTAAATGTTCATGGAACATACATTATTAAGAAATCTCACAGGCACATGAATGATCTCTCAGGCTCGGAGTCCCTCCATCAGATGACTGCCCAACTACAGGAGACGGTTCCTTTGACTAGAAAACCTTACCATCTCCACACCCTACCTGTTATTCAAGACGCAGCTCACGTGCCACTCCTCCATGAAGCCCCTTGCAGTTTTCCGGCACCAGAAATGATCTCCTTTTTACCTTGGATGTATTATTTACATACCCGTCTTCTCCCCATGGGAGAAGGCAATGGCAACCCACTCCAGCACTCTTGCCTGGAAAATCCCAGGGACCGGGAACCCTGGTGGGTTGCCCACCTATGGGGTCGCACAGAGTCGGACATGGTTGAAGCAACTTAGCAGCAGCAGCAGCTTCTCCCCATGACAAAGCAAAAGGCTCCTTGGGAGGAGGGCCCACGGAAAATTATTATTTGTCTCTCCCTCACCCACCAGTCCACGGGGTCATAAAGAGTCGGACATGGCTGAAGTGACTTAGCACACATACCCATCAGTGCCTAGCATAGTGCTTTATACCAACTGTTGTTGTTGTTTTAGTTGCTAAGTCGGGTCTGACTGTCTTGAGACCCCATGGACTGTAGCCCACAGGCTTCTCTGTCCATGGGATTTCCCAGGCAAGAATATGGGAGAGGTTGCCATTTCCTCCTCCAGGGGATCTTCCTGATCCAGGGATAGAAGCTGTGTCTTCTGGATCGGCAGGCAGACTCTTTACCACTGAACTATCAAGGAAGCCCTTTCTACAAATTAGGATCTTATATAAATTTTAAGAATGTAATGAATATTTTATTCCATTTCAATACAGTCATCAGAGTTTAAGAAGAAACTTGTTTTAGATGGTACAGGCTACCTGGATTAAAACTGACAAGGGTATTAAGGGATGACTTGTCTTCCATGTGCTTTCAGGTAAACAAAGAACTTTTTGTCGTGATATGAATACACTAATCACAAGGAGCTTCTAATCAGTTAAATGATCCACATATGAGAGATGAGTCAAGAAAGACAGGAGGCATGTCTCCCATTTTCACAAACTAAGTACCATGCCAAAGATAACTTTCTCCCAACACCTGACAAAGCAGTTACATATAAAGACAGAGCGCTCTGAACAATCATCATCCCAATTTGGCATCTCTCTTCTTTTTGAAGTGCCAAAAATTTGTTAGGGGAACAAACATGTGGCATTCTTTAGCGCTCTGCTTCAAGACAACTGACATTAATTGTCTACATAATGTCTGGCTTTGCTCACCAGGTCCTCACAACAAGGTTAATTGCCATTTAGCCCGTTTTACAGATGATAATACTGAGACTTACATAATCAATAACTAGGCATACACTACAGTCCACAAAGCAGAAACATTTTTCAAGTCTGAGCTTACTTCCTATGAGTTAATCTTTAAAATCCAGTATTGAAATTTGAGGACAATGTTGACATCATGGACAATGTAGGTCAATGCATTTTCAATTCACTCAAATGAACACCATTTTCTCTTAGAGTTTGGGGGAACTTATAATGATCACAGAATTTCCAGAAGATTCTGAATTTCATCTAGGAGTTAATAATCTCTGAAAAAAAGGTAACGCATGTTTAATAACACAAAAGTTTGAGCCCACTCAGGGACTTCTACCAGATCCCATTTCTAGGATTGCTCTAGAGGATTCTACTGCCTGTGTTTATGACATTTGGTCAACAGGAAGGGGTATGACATTTCTAGGAGCAGTCTTCTCTTTATTAAAGCCAAGTCTCAAAGGCATTTATTGACAGCTTATTCAAAAAGCCTGGAGCATTGAACATATTATCCCATTTAATTTGATCAAATTAGTATTTTAGATACCCTGAGGACCCTCAGTATACATACAGAGAGGTTAAATTTCTTGGCTATAACCCTCACAACTAGTAAGTAACAAGTAGAGCTGGAATAGGAACCCAGGTATTCCTAGCTTTAAAAGTCAGGCTTTTTCAAATACACATACAACCCACACTCCTCTTCCCAGCAACCCCCTCCAAAAAAAATTATTATTATTTCTATACCTCTGAACTTAAAAGGTCAAGTCCATTCAACTTCTTTTCAGGATACAATCATTTTTTTAATGCTCATCTTCTTCATTAAACCACCAAACTGAAGGAAAAGTTGCAAATGTCTTTAAACTAGGAAATAATGGTGTAAAACAGAGTTCGGATTCCACTGCCATTGCTTAGAAAATAAGGGAAGAAAAAACACAGCTACTGCTGATTGTATACCTCAGCCCACATCACACAACTGCCTCTTCTCTGACTGCCATTTTTACATTTTCTTTGGACTTTTTTTAGAAACAGATGGGCTAGTGACTGGAGTATTATCAGTTCTCATGTAAGCAGCTGGAGCATCCCAGAATTGCAGAAATAGCAATCTTCTGAATAATTTCTCCTGCCACAAACAACTGCTGCTTCTGCTATAATAATCCCCTCGGTGGACCCAGAGAGCATTCTTCCCATTCCAAGAGCCACAGTTTTGTTTATTTTAAACCACAATGTCCTTTTGTATCTCGGCTAGGAAACGCTGCAGACATGTGGACCACCTGATCTTTGTTTTGTCTTTCCTAAGGCAGATATGCCAGATGATAATATTTGGGTTAAAGGACATTTTATCTTCAGCTGTCATAAAAAAAGGAAAACCAGGATAGGAGGCAACTGAACTGTTTCTGTTCTTTCTTTCTTACTCATTAAGTCCATAAGTCTTCATGGGCAGGATATCTCATGAACTGCCCATTCTATGACACCAATCTTAGACTCTCAGAAGGCCAAATTTGTATGAACCACAAACCCATATTTTGACCATGATGCCATGCATTCAGAAGTTTTCAGAGTTAAGATGCTTATTGTTATGGGTGGGGGGGGATGTAGATCTCAGACCAAATATATATTTTTTTCATTTGAGTGCTCTGCAACCACAAAGTACTCATTTGATAAAATGGGACCCAGCAATATTTAGAAATAACTGAAATCACAACATACATAATAATAAACTTGATCTGCCACCCATGGGACAAGCCTTAGTGTTTTTCAGATCATCTTTTCCTTTCAGTGGCAAAAACTACACCAATCAGCCAAATAGGTAAAGAAATAAGTTATGAGCTATTAAAGTTATTAGATTTTTAACACATTTTAACTTTTATTAAATTACTAGATTTTAAAACAGTATGACCCTGAAGAAACTAGTGGTGACAAAGCTACATTAAGGCATAATTTTCCTATTTGTCAAATGCATCATTTTTATAAGCTTTGAGTTATAAACCAGATACCAAATAATTCAGCCCTTTTAAAGTTCAATGGCTTTTAGTATATTCAAAGAATTGCACAACAATTACCGCTATTTAATTTGGAACATTTTTATCATCCTCAAAACATTCCCAGTGGCCGTCACTCCCTATTTCATCTCCCTAGGCCTTAACAATCAGTAATCAACTTCCTACGTGTATAGATTTGTCTATTATGGGCATTTCATACAAACGGTTTTTGTCACTCAGCGTAATGTTTTCAAGGTTTATCCATGCTGTAGCAATCCATTAGTATTTTAATTATTTTAATGGAAAAATAACATTTGACAAATAATATGAATGAACATCTTTTTATCTATCCATTCATTGGTTGATTGGCATTTGGTTTTGTTTCCACTTTTGAACTATGGTGAATAACGTTGCTATGAACACTGTGTACAAGTTTTTGCGTGGATATATATCAAGTATCTCTTTTTTTAAAAAAATATTTTTAACTGGAGGAAGATTCCTTTACAATGGTGGGTTGGCTTCTGCCATACATAAATATGAATCGGCCACAGGTATACATATGTCCCCTTCCCTCCTTGAACCTCCCTTCCCCTTGAATTTCTCTCTCTCTTTTTAAAACAATATTTTATTTTTCTGGCCCTACTACATGGCATGTGGGATCTTAGTTCCTCAAACAGGGATCAAACCCATGCTCCATGCAGTGGAAGCTCAGAGTCATAACCACTGGACCACCGGGGAAGTCCCAAGCATATTGTTTTTAATGAAAATCACAATTTTGGTGAAGAAAGAAATGCGTTATTTTATGCCAGTGAAGGGAAAGGATTTAACCAAGTACTGTGCAAGAGGGAGCAGGCTAAGTAGGTACAACCTGTGTTGGCTGGACACATGGAAGCAATGTGAACCCAGCCTTTCCTGGCCCATCCTGCTGGGACAGCAGCCAACACCAGGGCCCTTCCTCTGGGAACCCCTCACTGTGTGACTAAGACCACGGGTCCTCCAAGGCCAGCCGCATATGCCAAGCATGAGCAAAGCTCGCCCACCCCACCCAGGGTCCTCGCAGCTCATCTTTTCCTGGACTGTGAAGTGGAGAGAGAGTGTTTGAGCCAAACCCTGATGACAGATGCTGATGGGGACTAACGTGACCTCCAAACGGATTCTCACTAATGACTGAAGCAGGTCAGTAGGCAAATCATTTTTCTGAATACCTTCCTCCCACATGACACACCATCTCATCCAAATGAAAAGAACTCATTCAAGTAAATAGGTAAGCGAACTATTTCAACCCATTTTACTAAAACAATGGGTTGAGAACAACTCAACCCATTTTACTAAAACAATCCTAGAAAAGGACCTACATCGTTAAAATGCACTTTGCTTCTAAGTTGATTAACTATCAAGGCAAGTTTCCCAAGGGTCTGAAGTACCAGTGGAATAGGTTATTCATGAACTTCTTCACCCTCATGTAAAATAATATTAGGGAATTCAAGTGCATAAGACTCGATTTATTTCAAAACTGAAGGCTCAAAATATCAGTAATTATGAGGCTAAGTAGGACAAAGAGATGTTTTTGCATCCTCCAAATTACCACAGGTGGTTTGCTAACTAGTGCACATGGACAATGAGCGATTTACTTCCAATTCAGCTTTGTTCTCATTTGAAAAGGACTTAAACCAAAGTGAAAGGCAGCAAGAGCCCAAAATATCGCAGTCAACACCTGTTATCTTTTCACAACTGGATCTGCATTTTCTTAAAGCAATACAAAAGTCACAAATGTAAAGTGTTCATACACACATATGTCTGTACCAGGAGGGAAAGGGGCAGGGCACAACTCTTGAAAGAGTGACATAGCCCAAGGACGCAACACACAACAATTAGAATCGAATGGGACCGAGATGGCAGACAAGACTGGTCTGTCCCTTTATCCTCAATCAGCAAGTGAAACGACACCCAGAGTTGCCACGGCAGTTGCAAGGCACTGTTAAAAGACCAAGGAGTGGGCGGTGGCCCAAATCCTGGAAATCTCTGCCCCTTCTCCCAAATAGCTGGAATAATCCTCCCACTCATTAGCATATGAAATTACCCAGCCTATAAAAACCAAGCATGCAAATTTCAGGGCCGTACTTGCCCTCTGCAATGGCCCACACTGTCTGTGGAGTGTGCTTCTCTCTGAATCTGAATAAATCTATTTCTTTCCTATCACTTTGTCTCTCACTGAATTCTTTCTGTGATGGGACATCAAGAATCTGAGCTTCATTAGGTCCTGAAACAAAGTACCATGGGTTTTGGCTGGGTTTGAGTCCCAGTCATGTGGGTTCAAGTCCCAAGCAGGGTTTTGGCTAGGTTCTAGTCCCAGCCCCATGGGTTCGACTCCCAAACTGGGTTTTGGCTGGGTTTGAGTTCCAACAGGTGGATTAAAGTCCCAATCTGAGGTAACTGGTTTCACATCATCATGGTTATTTCCATTAGCAAAATTCTATCATCTGAATATCTTGTAATTAAAAAAAAAAATAACCACAGTACAACATGAGTAAAGACAGAGGCAAGAAATAACACATGATTCAGGAAGTGCACACTGCTCCATGTATGGCTGAAGGAATACATGCATAGATAACAATGCAAGGATAGGAGGGTAGAGAGACCGGTAGACTCTTTAAAAGGTGCCTCTTCTGTTAGTCAACAAGTTTGTATCTATCAAAATGTTCATATGATTCTTCTAGTTTCTGTCAACATGGCGAAATACATTAAAAGTATTAAGCTACCCTTGCATACTTGAAATAAACCTACTTTGTGGTAACATTAAAAAAAAAATAACCACAGAAACAGCATCAATCAACGTGACTAAACTTTGCACTCTTTTAGTAGAGTAGTCGGAGAAGGCAATGGCACCCCACTCCAGCACTCTTGCCTGGAAAATCCCATGGATGGAGGAGCCTGGTGGGCCGCAGTCCATGGGGTCGCTAAGAGCTGGACACGACTGAGCGACTTCACTTTCATTTTTCACTTGCATGCATTGGAGAAGGAAATGGCAACCCACTCCAGTGTTCTTGCCTGGAGAATCCCAGGGACAGGGAGCCTCATGGGCTGCCGTCTATGGGGTCACACGGAGTCGGACACGACTGAAGTGACTCAGCAGCAGCAGCAGCAGCAGAGCCGCATAAATCACTGCTGCTGTTCTCCCTACTCTTACAGACAAAAGGGGTTCACCCATCCCTTCTCCCAACACCATGCAAACAAAACAAACCCTGGTCTAGGCCTCCACACAATCCCAGAACCCACCCCACCCCACCCCAAGATCCTGGGGACTGTTCTGGGTTTGTGCTTGCTGCTGCTGCTAAG
>SJYX01017108.1:277313-289420 GCA_006410675.1 Oreotragus oreotragus
AGCAGCAGCAGCAGCAGCAGAGCCGCATAAATCACTGCTGCTGTTCTCCCTACTCTTACAGACAAAAGGGGTTCACCCATCCCTTCTCCCAACACCATGCAAACAAAACAAACCCTGGTCTAGGCCTCCACACAATCCCAGAACCCACCCCACCCCACCCCAAGATCCTGGGGACTGTTCTGGGTTTGTGCTTGCTGCTGCTGCTAAGTCGCTTTAGTCGTGTCCGACTCTGTGCGACCCCATAGCCGGCAGCCCACCAGGCTCCCTCGTCCCTGGGATTCTCAAGGCAAGAACACTGGAGTGGGTTGCCATTTCCGTCTCCAATGCATGAAGGTGAAAAGTGGGTTGCCATTTCCTTCTCCAATGCAGGAAAGTGAAAAGTGAAAGTGAAGTTGCTTAGTCATGTCTGACTCGTAGCGACCCCATGGACTGCAGCCCACCAGGCTCCTCTGCCCATGGGGTTTTCCAGGCAAGAGTACTGGAGTGGGGTGCCATCGCCTTCTCCGGGGTTTGTGCTTAGAAAGCTGAAAAGAAGAGAGATCAGGAGGAGAAATGGACACACAAAACAAAAGAAGGGCCTGCCCCAGAGGCAGCCAATTCTGCCTACTGTCTTTGAGCTATAAAAAACCTTCAATTATTGGAAAAAATATTTAAATCATTAGAAGAAAAATTAAAAAAGAATATTCTCTGACATATGAAAATTATATAAAAATCTAATTTCAGTGTCTTTAAATAAAGTTTTATTGGAACACATCCCTATCCACTCATTTACATATTGTGGAAAATCATCTTTGGGCTTCAGAGGCTAAGTTGTTTAGTTGTCGCAGAGACCAGAATGGCCTGCAAAGCCCAAATGAATTATTACTGGGCTTTTTACAGTAAAAGTTTGCAAAACTTTTGTCGAACCTAGCCAAAGTGTATATTTCATTCCAAATCTCTAAAATGGATCTTAAGAAAGAGAGAAGGGGGGAAAAAAAGCAACAGAGAAAGTTCTAAACCACCCACCATGTCTGGATGGGCAGGAGGTGGTACATTTGTGGAGGGAGGTAACTTAGATGGGATTCCTGTTCCAGAGAAGCACAAAATAAGTCAGATGTATAAAGTTTACTGGGTTGAGAGTTTTTGCCGACAAACGACTTGTCTCCTTTTATAAATTCCTTTCAAGCACACAGCTTATCAGTGAACACAAGAACACATTAGTTGCTCACAAATTAGCATTTAGTACAATTATCTACAAAAGGGACAAGGAATCCATTTACATTTCAAGTCTTGCCTGCAACTTTTTTCAAGTAACAAACACAACCAGGAACACTAGATAACTACCTCTTCTTATCAATGTGAACATCATTTTAATCCACCTTTTAATAAAGCTGCTGTTGTGTGAATGCAGAGGAGTGAGGCAACTAGGGAAATGGAATAACTAATGAGTAGAAATTGGAACCTGGCAAGCTTACTGACAACAGCCAAAGTGTGATGATGTCAAACTTTCATTAATTGGATGTGTTAATCAACGTCTCCCCATGTACTCTTTGTTTCCTTAACTCTATCCTGTGCTTATCAATGAATTCAACAGACTGGGTCTTTTGCCTAATTCAAAAAGCAATGTGCAGAAAAATGTCTGTAACTTAATTTCATAACCTAAAAATCACTCAGTTTATTTTGGGTCTAATCATCAAGGAGACATATGTCTGTTCTTATGAAGAAATAAAGTAAAAAACCTAAATACACTATTATAAATGCTTTCAAACTCTGGGGTGGGAATAAAAACACTTTTAATAGTTGATCTGGTCTTAAAGATTTTGCTGCAGAAATCTTACCTATACTCTTCACCTTCCCCATGAAACTGCTAATATATGTTTGCTTTTAGTGGGTCATGCATGTGCATCAGAAGAATGATGGTCTAATTTTTAATTAAAATTTGCTAGTGTTTCAATACCTAAATACACTATTATAAATGCTTTCAAACTCTGGGGTGGGAATAAAAACACTTTTAATAGTTGATCTGGTCTTAAAGATTTTGCTGCAGAAATCTTACCTATACTCTTCACCTTCCCCATGAAACTGCTAATATATGTTTGCTTTTAGTGGGTCATGCATGTGCATCAGAAGAATGATGGTCTAATTTTTAATTAAAATTTGCTAGTGTTTCAACTCTTAGTTTTTTTTTTATTTTTTTTAACCACTCAAACTAAATAAGTAAATACCACGTTGCAGAGAGGCACAGATGGCTGAGGAATCTATGGGAAG
Organism: Oreotragus oreotragus; assembly: GCA_006410675.1. NCBI lineage: Eukaryota > Metazoa > Chordata > Mammalia > Artiodactyla > Bovidae > Oreotragus > Oreotragus oreotragus. The sequence continues at coordinate 279,561 of SJYX01017108.1, forward strand.
CCCAGATGGTGTATCCACATGCCCACAAGCCAGTCATCCCATTGGCAGCTTCCAACTTGACAGTGGATGGGATTAATATAACCTCTACAGTCTCCACACCAGCTGAGGGGCTCACAAGACTAGTGTTTGGGCCAGAAAAGATGCTGACTAAAGACATCCTGGTCTCACCTCACTATCTGCAGCAAATTTGATTTCAAGTTTCATCCAGACTGAAACAGCCTAACTTCCATTGTAGCTGGTATAGGTCAATGATGCTTCTAAGACCATGCAGTGGAAATGCGTGCCCAGATGTGCCCTCATGTGGATTAGAACTTCCTGTTTTTCTTTACAACAGTCCCTGTCACATTTACAACTTATATTTCATGGGGGAAGTCCTCTAAAAATTAAATACAGAGGAAGAATATTCCTAAAGAAATTTGTCACAGGACTAAAAGAAAAAAAATGCAATTATTATAAGGGTAGAGTTTACCACACTCTTCCAAATACACAATGAGTTTACAGAATTAGGAAACAACCATGTTTCCTTTCATTTTTATTAGGCATTATTCTATCCTTAGAGGAAAATAAAAACAAACATATCAGTGTTCTTAATCAATTTATAGAAAAGACTAACAGAACATGATGTAAACTGGCTAATGTGCATAAACAAAAGAGAGATGCTCGGTTGTTTGAAAATCAACTTATTCATGTTGTAAAATAATACATACAAATTATTTAAGAAGAATGTCCTAAGAAATAGCAAATCCATATTTCTTAACTTACAGAACCTCTGGGCCTCAGTTTCCCAATGAGCAAAATGATCTCAAAGAGGAGACTGTGCGAACTAAATAATTAATACACTAAAGTTCCTGGACTTTAGCACTCAAAGGTGTCAACTATTTTAATTCATTATTAAAAGTATTCCTAAAGTAAATTATAGTCACAATTATTTTCCAAAGAATTTTACTGTTTCTGATATATAAGGAGATAGAAAATGGTTCACTGAATGAGCACGTATGTATGTTAGCCACTCAACTGTGTCAAACTCTGTGACTCTATGGACTATAGCTTATCAGGCTCCTCTGTCCGTGGAATTCTCCAGGCAAGAATACTGAAGTGGGTAGCCCTTCCCTTTTCCAGGAGATCTTCCCAACCTAGGGATCAAATCCAGGTCTTCTAAATTGCAGGCAGATTCCTTACCATCTGAACCACCAGGGGACCCCTCAAGAAGCATAAATACGGGCAAAGTAAGTGGAAAATTAGATAATCGGGAAAAAACAGGAGAGGAGGAAACAGCAGAAAGTATGATACTACTGTTTATAATTAAGGAGCAATACACAATGAAACCATAATTTAGAACAGATCACAGAGAAGCAGAGTTAAAAAAAGAAAAAAAGCAGAGTTTGAAAGCAATAGAGGGAAATCACGAAGCCATGAAAAACAAGGTCACACCTTTAGTAATGCTAACAACTAACCCGGGGATTTAAGCCATTATGGAAGAATCTGCAGGCTCTTTGATATTTCGTTTTAAAGCTTTTAATAATTATTCAGACAGTCTGTCACTGCCACACAGCATAGAACATAGGCACTCTGGGATGGTCACTGGAGGAAAAAACTCTAGAAGTAGATTAGTGCATCAGGATGATGTTCAGTCGCTCAGTCATGTCCAACTCTTTGCGACCCCATGGACTGCAGCAGGACAGGCTTCCTTGTCCTTCACAATCTCCTGGATGGTGGAGTGATGGCAATCTAGACTAGGCTATTTCCAAGTCAAAGGTAAACCAGGTAAATCTTTCCTTAAATCTACTGAGGAAGAGTAGGTTCCTTCCTCCAGGCACAACCTAAGCTGGATCCTACTTATTTAAATATCATAAGGTCCCTTCCTAGAACAGGGAGAATGAGAAAAGGAGAAAGTGATTTCTCTTAAACACATTCCCTTTTATCACCTGGAAACAGTGTAAAGAACCAGGATGCATTCTAGGGTAGCTATACTGGAACTGCCATAGTAATGCCCTGGGATGAGTTCAGAGATTAAAACCACCGAAGAGGCACTGCCTAGCACGAGAGACAAATTTAGGGTGAGGGGCTCTGGCTGCTGAGTAACTGGGACTCAAATAGCTTGCCTGTTCTCTAAAAACAAAAATCGCATGAAGCAAGTGTCCTATAACCAGCCAAGGAACTTAGTCCTTTCACTCTTCACTCATGTGGGTGGGATGGCCATTTGCTTCTGCTGTTGCTCATCATTCTCAACTGCTTTCTGCCTTTCTGGTTTGTTTGTTTATTCACATTGCTCCGTTAGTCAGCTGAAGTGGTTATTATAAACAGGACTAATTCACTCTAGTTACTGGTTCAGGAAAGCATATGGTGAATGTGACAGGACAATAGTTACCTGCTACCATGTAGTGATAAACTCAAGAGAAACAAATCAAACTGGGGTGTCCTACCCACTTCACAGCAGACAATGAATTTATTACTTAACACCCTTCCCAAGCCTCATTATGTTTTCTAGTATTCTCTTCCAGATTTCCCCAAGGTTTTATTTATCCTCTCCTGACGGACAGTCCATGAGGCAGCATAATATAGTAGTTAAGATCGTGGATTCCACAACTAAGCCACTTACACTTGCCTCTGAGCGTCACTAAATAAATTTAATCTGGAGAAAATTAATGTCTCTGAGCTTCAGTATTCTTTCCTCTTTCTTCACTGAGGTATATAATTGACATATAACATTATATCAGTTTGATGTGTATACACTGTGAAATGATCACTGCAATAAATACAGTCATTATCCTCTATCATACAAAGTTAGAAAAACAAACTTCTTCCTTATGATAAGAACTTTTAAGATTTACTCTCTTGGCAACTTTCAGATATGCAATACAGAATTATGAACGACAATCACCATACTGTACAATGCAACCCAATGAGGCATTTATTTTATAACTGGAAGTTTGTACCTATTGACTCCTTTCATCCCTTTTCCCACTCCCGACGCACTCCCCTCTGGCAACCACCATTCTATTCTCTGTATCTGAATTTTGTTTTTTAGATTCCACATGTAAGTGAGATCCTTTGGTATTTATCTCATTTATTTCACTTAACATAATACTCTCAAGGTCTATCCATGTGATTGAAAATGACAGGATTTTATCCTTTTTTTACGACTGAGAGTATTGTATATTGTATATGCCACATTTCTTTACCTACTATGGACATGTAGGTTGCTTTCCATATCCTGGCTATTATAAACAACACAGCAATGAACATAGAGGTGAATATATCTTCTTGAATCAATATTTTCATTTTCTTCAGATAACCGCAAGCAGAACTGCTGCACCATATTGTAGCTCTGTTTTTAATTTTTGAGGAAACTCCATACTGTTTTCCATAGTGGCTGTACCAATTTACATTCCCACCAATTGTGCACAAGTTTTCCCTTTCCTTTACATCCTCACCAACATTTGTTATTTGTGGTTTTTTGATAACAGTCATTTTGACAGGTGTGATGTGATATCTCATTGTGGTTTTGATGTGCATTTCCCTGATGAGTAGTGATAATGAGCATCTTTTCATGTGCCTGTTGGGCATCTGTATGTCTTCTGTGTAAAGATGTCTATTCAGATCTTCTGATCATTTTTTAATTGGATTGTTTACTTTTTTGTTGTTGAATTGTATGAGTTCTTTATATATTTTGGATATTAACCTCTTATCAAATATATAATCTGAAAATATTATCTCCCATTCAGTAGGCTGCTTTTTCGTTTTGCTGATGGTCTGCTGTGCAGAAGCTTTTAACTTTGGTGCAGTCTCACTTGTTTATTTTTGCTTTTGTTGTCTTTGCTTTTGGAGTCAGATCCCAAAATCACTGCCAAGACCAATGTTAAGAAGCTTACTGAATATGCTTTCTTCTAGGAGTGTCATGGTTTCCAGGCCTAAAGTCTTTAATTCATTTCAAATTAATGTTTGTGTGTGGTCTAAGATAGTACTCTACTTTCATTCTTTTGCATATAGCTGTCTAGTTTTCCTAACATCATTTATTAAAAAGATTATCCTTTTCCAACCATATATTCTTGCCTCTTTTATTGCAGATCAATTGACCATAAAATCATGGGGTTTTATCTCCATTCTGTTCTACTGATCTATGTGTTTCATTTTACGCCAGTGCTATGCTGTTTTGACTACTATAGCTTTGTAACGTAGTTTGAAATTAGGGAGAGTGATGCCTCCAGCTTTGTTCCTCTTTCTCAAAACTGTTTTGGCTAGTCAGGATCTTTTGTACTTCCATACAAACTTTAGGATTCTTAGTTTAATTTCTGTGAAAAGTGCCACTGTTTTTTGATAGGGATTGCACTGAATCTGTAGATTCCTTTGGGTAATATGGACATTTTAACTGTATTAATTCTTCCAATCCATAATCACAGAATATTTTTCCATCTATTCATGTTTTCTTTAGTTTCTTTCATCAATGTCTTGCAGTTCTCAGCATATAGGTCTTTCATTCTTTGGTTAAATTTACTCTTAGGTATTTTACTCTTTCAATGCAACTGTTTAAATGGAATTACTTTCTTAATTTCTCTTTCAATAGTTCATTATTAGTGTTTAGAAACACAAATTTTGTAAGTTGATCTTGTACCCTGCAACTTTACTGATTTCATTTATTGATACTAACATTTTTTGAGTGTTTGTTTTCTGTATAAAAAGCTGTTATTCACTTACTTCTTCCTTTCCAATTTGAATGCCCTTTCTTTCTTTTCTTGCCCAATTGCTTTGAATAGGACTCCCAATACTATGTAGAATAAAAGGGGTAAGGGTGGGCATTCTTGTTTTGCTCCTGATCTTAGAGGAAAAGCTTTTAGCTTTTCACTATTAAGAATGATGTTGGCAGCAGGCTTGTCATGTGTATGCATGCATGCTCAGTCAATCTGACTCTTTGCCACCCCATGGACTGTAGCCCTCTAGCCTCCTCAGTCAGAGAAGGCAATGGCACCCCACTCCAGCACTCTTGCCTGGAAAATCCCATGGATGGAGGAGCCTGGTGGGCCACAGTCCATGGTGTCGCTAAAAGTCAGACACAACTGAGCAACTTCACTTTCACTTTTCACTTTCATGCATTGGAGAAGGAAATGGCAACCCACTCCAGTGTTCTTGCCTGGAGAATCCCAGGGACAGGGGAGCCTCATGAGCTGCCGTCTANACAACTGAGCAACTTCACTTTCACTTTTCACTTTCATGCATTGGAGAAGGAAATGGCAACCCACTCCAGTGTTCTTGCCTGGAGAATCCCAGGGACAGGGGAGCCTCATGAGCTGCCGTCTATGGGGTCGCACAGAGTTGGACACAACTGAAGTGACTTAGCAGCAGCCTCCTCAGTCCATGAAATTTCCCAGGCAAGAAGATTGGAGTGGGATGCCATTTCCTGCTCCAGGGAATCTTCCTGACCCAGGGATCGAACTCATGTCTCCTACATCTGCATAGGTTTGTCTCATATGGCCTATATTATGCTGAGGTATGTTCCCTCCTTGTCCACTCTATTGAGAGTTTTTATCATAAATGAATGTTGAATTTTATAAAATGCTTTTTTTTACATCCATTGATATAATCATATGATTCATATTCCTCCTTTTGTTAATGTATCACACACTGATTTTAAGATGCTGAATGATCCTTGCATCCTGGAACAAATCCCACATGATTAATGATATATGATCTTTTTAATATATTTTTTAATTTAATTTTTATAATATTTTGTGAGGATTTTTGCATCTATGTTTACCAGGAATTTTGGTCCATAGTTTTCTTGTATTTTGTCTGGCTTTGGTATCAGAATAATGCTGGCCTTATAAATGAGTTTGGAATCATTCCCTTCTCTTCATTTTCTGGGAAAAGTCTGAGAATGACAGATATTAAATCTTCTTTAAATGTCTGATAGAATTTATCAGTGAAGTCATTTGTTCTTGAGTTTTGTTTTCTCTGAGAGGTTTTTGATGACTAATTCAATCTCCTTACTAATAATCAATCTACTCAGATCTACTATTTCTTCATGATTCAATCCTGAAAGATTGTATGCTTCTACAAATTTATTCATTTCTTTTAGGTCATCTGATTTGTTGGAGTATAATTGGTTAAATGGTCTCATGATCCTTTGTATTTCTGTGCTATCAGTTGTAACTCCTCTTTCATTTCTGATTTTATTTATTTGAGCCTTCTATTTTCCTGGTGTGGCTAGCTAAAGGTTTGTCAAATTTGCTTATCTTTTCAGAGAACCAGCTCTTAGTTTCATTTATATTTTTTTATTGTATTTTAATCTCTATTTATTTATATTCTGACCATTGTTATTTCTTTCCTTCCGGTAACTTTGAGCTTCATTTGTTTTTATTTTTCTAATTCCTTTCAGGTATGTTAGATTGTTTATTAGGCATTTCTCTTATTTCTTGAGGTAGATTTGTATTACTATAAACGTCCTTCTAGAACTGCTTTTGCTGCTTCTCATAGATTTTGGTAGATTATAGTTCCATTTTCATTTGTCTCAGGTATTTTTTGATTTCTCCTTTGATTTACTCATTAATCCATAGATTGTTCAGTAGCATGTTTTTTAATCTGCACATATTTGTGCATTTGTGATTTGTCCAGTTTTCTCCTTGCAATTGATTTCTAGATTCATGTCATATGATCAGAAAAGATGCTTGATATGATTTCAGTCTTCTTCAATTTATTGACATTTATTTTGTGACCTGATGTATGATCTATCATGGAGAACATTCCATGTGCACCTGAGAAGAATGCATACTCTGCTGCTTTTGGATAGAATGTTATATATATAACTATTAAGTCTATCTGCTCTAATGTATCTTTTAAGGCTGATGTTTCCTTATTGATTTTCTGTCTAGATGATCTATCCACTGAAGTCAGTGAGGGTATTAAAGTCCTCTACTATTATTGCATTGCTGTCAATTTCTCCCTTTAGGTCTGTTTATATATATATATATATATAGTATATATCTAGGTGTTCAGTTTTCTTATCTGCAAAATGGGAAGAAAATAATGGTGCTCATCTTTTAGAACTGTTTTGAGGATTAAATGAGTTAATATCTGTAATGTGCTTGGAAATATGCCCCATAGCTGTTTATCATTGTCATGGAGCATGTGTGGGTAAGGGAAGCAACTTTCATCCGGTTCTTCTAAACAACAGTCCTGTTCTATTGTTTTAATTATCACCAGGGACCTGATGACTATCGAATCTTTATCTCCTTTGTCATCATTTTCCCATCCTCCTGATTTTCATGCCTACCTGCCGGCCAGCATATAATTTCACGAGCCCTTCAGATCTAACAAACTAACTCAAACTGGACACACTGTGTTTCTTCTCATCTCAGACCCTTAATTCTACTTTAGTTTTTCAAATGATTCATTATTCTGTTCTCAGATCCAATGTCACCTCCTCAGAGAAGCCTTATTTATAAAAGCCTCCCTACCACACTTATCCCCACAAATTGTCCCTATCTTAGTATCTTGTTATGGTTTCTTCATAGCCCTGATCACTGTATCGGATCTGATCTTTTGCATTTATTTGCTTTCTTATTGATTTAATGTCCCTCTGCCCCCAACCACTAGACTAAAGCTCCATGAGACCAACATCTTGTTTTGTTCACGGTTATATCCTGGGAACCCAGAGCAAACTCTGGCAGTTAGTACATGCCCCGTGTTTATTAGATGAATTATTGACTAAATTCCATGACATAAATTTCAGAAAATTTTGCTCTCATATATTTGCTTAAGAAAAGTTTTCAGGCAGAACACTCTTTGACATAAATCACAGCAATATTTCTGGGGGTCTAAGCAAAGGAAACAAAAGAAAAATACACAAATGGAACCTAATTAAACTTAACAGGTTTTGCAAAGCAAAGGAAACCATCGACAAAAAAAGAAAAGATAACCTACTGAATGGGAGACAATACTTGCAAATGATATGATCAGTAATCAGTTAATATCCAAAATATATAAACAGCTCATACAACTCAACAACAGAAAAACAAACAAGTGGATTAAAAACTGGGCAAAAGACCTGAATAGACATTTTTCTAAGAGGAACTACAAATGGTAAAAGATAACCTACTGAATGGGAGACAATACTTGCAAATGATATGATCAGTAATCAGTTAATATCCAAAATATATAAACAGCTCATACAACTCAACAACAGAAAAACAAACAAGTGGATTAAAAACTGGGCAAAAGACCTGAATAGACATTTTTCTAAGAGGAACTACAAATGGTCAACAGGTGCATGAAAAGACGTACATTTATCTCTAATCATCAGGAGAATGAAAATCAAAACCACAATGAGCTATCACCTCACACCTGGCAGAATGGCTATCATCAAAAAGAACACAAATAACAAATGTTGACCAAAATGTTGACGAACACAGAACCCTCGCACACTGCGGGTGGGAACAGAAGTTGGTGACACGTTTGTGGAAAATAGTATGGAGGTTTCTCAAGAAAACCAAAAAAACAGAGCTACCATATGATTCAGCAGTTCCATTCCTGGGTATACATCCGAAAAGCAAGATCATTTATTTGAAAAGATGCATGCACCCCAGTATCCACAGTAGCAGCATTCACAATGGCCAAGACACGGGAGCAACCCAGGTGTCTGTCAGAAGACAAATGGATAAAGAAGATGCATGTGTGTACACACACACACACACACATTTATACACAATGGAATATTATTCAGTCATAAAAAAGAATGAAATGTTGACATCTGCAACAACACAGAAGGACTTGGAGGGTATTATGCAGAGTGAAATAAGTTAGACAAATACAATACTGTATTATATCACTTTTATGTGAAATTAAAAATACAATAAAATATTGAACATAGCTAAGAAATAAAAAGAACATTCACAAATATAAGTAAACAAACTAGCAGTTACCAGTGGAGAGAGGGAAGTGAGGAGGGGTACACAGGGGTGGGGGGTTAAGAAGTACAAATTATTATGTATAAAATAAGCTACAAGGACATACTGTACACTCCAGATAATATAGCCAATACTTTATAATAATTATAAATGGAGTATAACCTTTAAAATTGTGAGTCACTATACTATACATTTGTAACTTTTATTGTACATTGATAAAAAGGGATTATTTTCACCAACTGTGTTTATAATAAAAAGGCTTTGGCTCTTGGTAGGATAAGATTCAATATTTAGATACATGGAAAGCCCCGCTGAACCTGAAAGAGGAGATAAATGAATCCCCTACAGTTTTTTGGAGACACTCTATACAGTCAACAAAAACAAGACCAGAAGCAGACTGTGGCTCAGATCATTTACTCCTTATTGCCAAATTCAGACTTAAATTGAAGAAAGTAGGGAAAGCCACTAGATCATTCAGGTATGACCTAAATCAAATCCCTTATGATTATACAGTGGAAGTGAGAAATAGATTTAAGGGACTAGATCTGATAGATAGAGTGCCTGATGAACTATGGACTGAGGTTCGTGACAATGTACAAGAGACAGGTATCAAGACCATCCCCATGGAAAAGAAATGCAAAAAAACAAAATGGCTGTCTGGGGAGGCCTTACAAATAGCTGTGAAAAGAAGAGAAGCGAAAAGCAAAGTAGAAAAGGAAAGATATAAGCATCTGAATGCAGAGTTCCAAAGAATAGCAAGAAGAGATAAGAAAGCCTTCTTCAGTGATCAATGCAAAGAAATAGAGGAAAACAACAGAATGGGAAAGACTAGAGATCTCGTCAAGAAAATTAGAGATACCAAGGGAACATTTCATTCAAAGATGGGCTCAATAAAGGACAGAAATGGTATGGACCTAACAGAAACAGAAGATATTAAGAAGAGGTGGCAAGAATACACAG
>SJYX01017108.1:295370-309794 GCA_006410675.1 Oreotragus oreotragus
ATCCAAAAGTCTGCAAGCAATAAATGCTGGAGAGGGTGTGGAGAAAAGGGAACCCTCTCACACTGTTGGTGGGAACGCAAACTAGTACAGCCACTAAGGAGAACAGCGTGGAGATTCCTTAAAATATTGGAACTAGAACTGCCTTATGACCCAGCAATCCCACTGCTGGGCATACACACCAAGGAAACCAGAATGGAAAGAGACACGTGTACCCCAATGTTCATCGCAGCACTCTTTATAATAGCCAGGACATGGAAACAACCTAGATGTCCATCAGCAGATGAATGGATAAGAAAGCTATGGTACATATACACAATGGAGTATTACTCAGCCATTAAAAAGAATACATTTGAATCAGTTTTAATGAGGTGGATGAAACTGGAGCCTATTATACAGAGTGAAGTAAGCCAGAAAGAAAAACACCAATACAGTATACTAACGGCATATATATGGAATTTAGAAATATGGTAATGATAACCCTGTATGCGAGACAGCAAAAGAGACACAGATGTATAGCACAGTCTTTTGGATTCTGTGGGAGAGGGAGAGGGAGGGATGATTTGGGATAATGGCATTGAAACATGTATAATATCATATATGAAATGAATCAGCAGTCCAGGTTCAATGCAGGATACAGGATACTTGGGGCTGGTGAACTAGGATGACCCAGAGGGACGGTATGGGGAGGAAGGTGGGAGGGGGGTTCATGATGGGGAACATGTATATATCTGTGGCAGATTCATGTTGATGACTGTGAGGAGATCCAACCAGTTCATTCTGAAGGAGATCAACCCTGGGATTTCTTTGGAAGGAATGATGCTAAAGCTGAAACTCCAATACTTTGGCCACCTCATGCGAAGAGTTGACTCATTGGAAAAGACTTTGATGCTGGGAGGGATTGGGGGCAGGAGGAGAAAGGGGACGGCCGAGGATGAGATGGCTGGATAGCATCACGGACTCGATGGACGTGAGTCTGAGTGAACTCAGGGAGTTGGTGATGGACAGGGAGGCCTGGTGTGCTGCGATTCATGGGGTCGCAAAGAGTCAGACACGATTAAGCGACTGAATTGAACTGATATTGTTTTTTCCTGTATACTTAACACTTGTACACTTAACACAGAAGCTTACGTAAGTTTAACTTGAATGTGCCTTGATTTGGACAGTGATCCCACTGTGATTTTAGGTATTTATGTCAAAATAAATGCCCATAAATGACAAATAAATTTATTTTGACATACATGCCTCCTTTCCTTTAAAGAACCACTGAACTGTTTTCATTAACAACTATCTAAAAACAGCTACTAGCCTTAGGGACAAAGAGCAAAAGCAAGCCCAATCGTCAGTTTCAACAAATGACAAGTTGATATTTTTTCCTCACAAGATATTCTAACAGCTCCCGATGAGACTGGCTAACCAGATGTGATGGGTAACCAGATCATTCAGCTAACAGGAAAACATTATTTATTAACTCCTAATTTGGGAATCACTCTTTATACTAGCTGGGCGATGTTATTTATTTCAGTTAAACTCAACAAACATTTAAGGCATTTCTTCTTTCTGTTCAGGTAAGTAGTGGAGAGAATATAATCAGTGAGACACAGACCTGTTTTCATTGAGTTAATATTTGTGCAGGTGCCTGGCATATAGCAGTTCCTCAACAAAACCGTGCTGAACCCACTAAAGTAGAAGACAGTATTACGTAAAAGCATTAGTAAGATTTCCACGTGCTCTGGAACTTGCAGCCTGGAGGGGTAGAAACAAGCTGGGATCCAGACCCATGAGCCAAGCTAGGATCCAAGCTCTGAGGCTTCCTAGCTGTGTGATCCTCAGCAAATTTCTTAACCGCATCAGACCCAATCTGATCCCATGTAAATGGGGATAAGAAGTCCTCCAGCTTGTGGGACTTGCCACTGGAGAATGAGAGATGATATCTGTAAAACAATATAGGCTTGGCACAGGGGAGGGGCTCAATGCCTGATTAGTAAGAGGCAGCAGGGAGCAGGAAATGCTTCCAAAGAAACTTAGGAAAGGAAAGACAGGTGGAGGCATTCCAGGCAGAGGGAATGCTGTCAGCCCAGCTTGGAGAAGGATTTGTGCAGGGTGCAAGCATCTATCTGAGGGAGAGGAAATCAGAAGCAGCAGGATGCAAAGTAATATGTCAGCTGAAGGCTTTGGATCCCAGGCCCAGGAGTTTACACTCTCTGAGGTCAAACGGGTCCACTGAGAATCTGGGGCAAGGAGGAATGAAGGCAAGTAGAAAACAAACACAATATTTAAAAATTCAGAAATGGCATAGAGCTGGGAGGGACCTGAGGGTGGGGCTACTCCAATGGACACACTGTTACAGATAAGAAAACTGATAACCTAACTACACAGGAAACATGCTCAGAGTCCCAGGCCAGTTGGTACCAGAACAGTGTACAGACAGGAATCCAAGTTTCCTGATTTAACAAGCACTTCTCCTCCAATGCCACCAACATATGGAGTGCATGTGCCAAAACAGGGCATGATGTATTAATGTATGTGTATATACATATGTATACATGTGGCTCAGTGGCAAAGAATCTGCCTGCTAGGCAGGAGACATGGGTTTGATCCCTGCATCAGAAAGATCCCCTGGCAAAGCAAATAGCAACCCACCCCAGCATTCTTGCCTGGGAAATCCCATGAATAGAGGAGTCTGGCGGGCTACAGTCCACGGGGTCGGGACTAAATTTGGACAATATTTAGCAACTACAATAACAATAACATATATATATATATAAAATGCATATATAAATACATGGATACACAAATATACATATATGTACACACACACACACACACACATCATGGTTACATAAAAGTATCCACCAGGGTACATACTATGGAGCCAGAGAATGACCTCCTCTGGGACAGGGAAGCAGATGGCCACTGAAAACTTGAAAGCTTTCGCCAGACAGCACCTCTCTCCCCAGAACTGGCACAGCCTCTCCCTCTACCCTGGTTCCTTCCTTAACTTTCAGAGCTACTAAACCTCCACCTCCCACCCCCACTGCCCTGCTAATTCCACATCTTAAACATTCCTCAAAGTTAAATAGCACTGTAAGGAGGCAAAGAGACCAATCCAGAAAGTGGGACTTAGCTCGGCAAATCAATAGCCTAAAAAATAAAAACAGGGGTCTGTTCCGGAGTGAAAGAGACCCATGGGGCACAACCACCAAACGTAACACGTGAGCCTTGCCTGAATCCTCACTTAAAAAACACAAAAGTCATCCACTCAGTCGTGTCTGACCCTTTGCAACCCCATGGGCTATACAGTCCATGGAATTCTCCAGGCCAGAATACTAGAGTGGGTAGCTGTTCCCTTCTCCAGGGGATCTTCCCAACTCTGGGATCGAACTGGGGTCTCCTGCATTGCAGGTGGATTTTTTACCAGCTGAGCTATTAGGGAAGCCCCCCTCCCCCAAAACAAAAGTCACCTATAAAAAGACAGTTTTGAGAGAAATGTGAAAGTATATTGGATAGGACAGTGACATGTCACATCATGGTTACATAAAAGTATCCACCAGGGTACATACTATGGAGCCAGAGAATGACCTCCTCTGGGACAGGGAAGCAGATGGCCACTGAAAACTTGAAAGCTTTCGCCAGACAGCACCTCTCTCCCCAGAACTGGCACAGCCTCTCCCTCTACCCTGGTTCCTTCCTTAACTTTCAGAGCTACTAAACCTCCACCTCCCACCCCCACTGCCCTGCTAATTCCACATCTTAAACATTCCTCAAAGTTAAATAGCACTGTAAGGAGGCAAAGAGACCAATCCAGAAAGTGGGACTTAGCTCGGCAAATCAATAGCCTAAAAAATAAAAACAGGGGTCTGTTCCGGAGTGAAAGAGACCCATGGGGCACAACCACCAAACGTAACACGTGAGCCTTGCCTGAATCCTCACTTAAAAAACACAAAAGTCATCCACTCAGTCGTGTCTGACCCTTTGCAACCCCATGGGCTATACAGTCCATGGAATTCTCCAGGCCAGAATACTAGAGTGGGTAGCTGTTCCCTTCTCCAGGGGATCTTCCCAACTCTGGGATCGAACTGGGGTCTCCTGCATTGCAGGTGGATTTTTTACCAGCTGAGCTATTAGGGAAGCCCCCCTCCCCCAAAACAAAAGTCACCTATAAAAAGACAGTTTTGAGAGAAATGTGAAAGAATATTGGATAGGACAGTGACATGAGAAGCTTATGTAGGAAAATGTCAATTTCACAGAGGGACCTATGAAAGTATACAGAGGTGAGGTGACGAGATCTGCTTTATTTAATGCTAATCTTTATTTTTAATTATTTGGCCACATCAGGTACACGGGATCTTCAGTCCTGGCATGCAAACCCTTAGTGCCAGCATGTGGGATCGAGTTCTCTGATGAGGAATCGAACCCAGGCCCTCTGAATTAGGAGCACAGAGTCAGCCACTGGATGGCCAGGAAAGTCCAGATGTCTGTTTTAAAGTACTTTTGGCAAATAATGAGAGAAAACAAGCAAGGAACAAGCCAGACAACTGTTGGATCTGGGTAATCGGCATATGGGGGTTCACTGTGTGATTCTACTGTTGACTATGACTGAACTTTTCTTGATTAAAAGTGGGGTCTTATTTCCACACCCCAAACCAAACAAACCCAAACCCATCTTACCTATACCTTCCCTGTCAAAAGGGATCCCGCTCCTATTTTCCACTCACTGACATTCTGGTTCATCTGATTGCACTTAAACTCTGGGAACCTCCGAGGACCCTGTCCCTGCACCCTCCTCACCTCTCCAGGTTTCCTCATCTGCACCCATGTCTTCAATTACTATCCAGAAAGGTACCTTTAGCCCTCGCCTTGATCTCTGAGCTGAGCTGCAGTGGATTTTTCTGTATTCATTTCCCAGTAAATAGCACATGCTCCTGTGGGGTTACTGAGCAGATGGAGCCCGCAAATTTCCCAACTCTTGCACCGACTCTCAGCTGACTTTTCCTCCCTTATTCCACATCTTAGGTACCACCATTGTTTCCCGAGGGTAGAAATCTCTCCCTGCCATTAATTCCTCCCTGCCTGACCAGTCCCCACTTCTAATTGATAGCAACTTTTGCCAATTCTATTTCAGAAGGGTGTCTCAAATTCAAACCCACCTCAGTATCACGCTGCCCAAGACAGCTCAGGCCTGGAATCATATAAGTGCCCACTTGTCTCCTAGCCACGGCTATCCCCAAGCCAGCCATCCCCCGCTCTGCTACCCCGGACACTCCCCCAAGTCAGACCTGGTTCTGCCAGAGATGCCAACAGACCTACTGTAACTGTCTCCTCCTTCAGAGCCCAACAGGCCCGTTTGCATCCCCACAAGCAATCATTAATGACAACAAAAATACTGAATGATTACTCCGTCAGGCATCATACTAGGTACTTCATTTACCTTATCTTTTTTAACCCTTACAGCAGGTTTATTTTTAAATAGATATTATTATCCATTCTACAGATAAGGAAACTGAGGCACAGATTACACTAATTTGCTCAGAGTCATACAGTCAGTAGGTGGCAAGCCACAGAACTGACCCTAGACAATCTAGCTCTGAGGTATGGATACCCTCCCACCAGGCTAACATGATGTTCCTACTTGAAGTTAACGTCCCTAAGACTCAGTTTTTCTAATCTGCCAGATGGAGTTAACAAAGCCTGCCTCAAAAGATTGCTGTAAGGATTTGATTTACTCAGAACTCAAAAAACACTAGCTACTGCTCTTGGACTGCAAGGAGATCCAACCAGTCCATTCTGAAGGAGATCAGCCCTGGGATTTCTTTGGAAGGAATGATGCTAAAGTTGAAACTCCAGTACTTTGGCCACCTCATGCGAAGAGTTGACTCATGGGAAAAGACTCTGATGCTGGGAGGGATTGGGGGCAGGAGGAGAAGGAGATGACAGAGGATGAGATGGCTGGATGGCATCACGGACTCGACGGACGTGAGTCTGAGTGAACTCCGAGAGATGGTGATGAACAGGAAGGCCTGGCGTGCTGCGCTTCATGGGGTCGCAAAGAGTCAGACACGACTGAGCAACTGAACTGAACTGAACTGCTGAGCATTGGATGGCTTCCAGTTTGCTGAGGAGGAATTCGGAGTCTCAGCTCAGTGTGGTTCCTCCTCCCTCCCCGGCTCTCCCTAGTGTGTTTCAGGACTCCTGGGAAGGAGCCCACGTCCAGCTCCCCTTGTTTCCTCGGCACCAACAGAGTGCCCTTCGCTGTGCTGGGAGCGGGGTGAACTGGGTAAGAACTTGACCTCGGAGGCTCGGCCTCTCAGTAGGATAAATACACAGGAAAAATTCATAAGAAACAACGCCATTTGCAGCAACATGGATGGACTCAGATTAATATACAAAGTGCAGCTAGTCAGACAAAGAAAGACAAATAACACATCCTATCACTTATATGTAGAATTTAAAAAGATGATACAAACAAACTTATTTACAGAACAGAAATAGACTCACAGACACAGAAACAAACTAATTATCCCCAAAGGATAAGGGGAGAGAAAGGACAAATTAGGAATCTGGGGTTAACAGATACCCATTAATATATATACCATAGCTGAATATGACTGAGCAACTTCACTTTCACTTTTCTCTTTCATGCATTGGAGAAGGAAACGGCAACCCACTCCAGGGTTCTTGCCTGGAGGATCCCAGGGACGGGGGAGCCTGGTGGGCTGCCGTCTATGGGGTCGCACAGAGTCGGGCACGACTGAAGCGACTCAGCAGCAGCTGGACAACAAGGACCATAGTTGAGGGAACCACATTCAATATCTTGTAATAATGTAATGGAAAAGAATCTGAAAAAGAATGTGTATATATATATGTGCATACTACTACTAAGTCGCTTCGGTCGTGTCCGACTCTGTGCCACCCCATAGACAGCAGCCCACCAGCTCCCCCGTCCCTGGGATTCTCCAGGCAAGAATCCTGGAGTGGGTGCCATGCCCTCCTCCAAGGGATCTTCCCGATCTGGGAAGGGAACCTGCCTCTCCTGCATTGGCAGGTGGGTTCTTTAAAGAACCATCCCTGGATCGGGAAGATTCCCTGGAGAAGGGCATGGCAACCCACTCCAGGATTCTTGCCTGAGAAATCCCATGGCAGAAGGAGCCTGGCGGGCTACAGTCTGTGGGGTCACAAAGAGTTGGACATGACTTAGTGGCTCAACAACAATTATGACCACTTAGCAAATATTAATTTATGATGGGCAGCTATATTGTTCTTCTTCGATCATGATTTTTTTAAAAAATAAAATCATTGACTTTTGAGAAAACCGCACTAAACACAAAAGTTTAGTCCCTTCTGAGATCACAGTTATCGGGAAATCTTAACTGCCAAACCTCAAAGGTCCCATTTATGTAACATGGGCATCCTAACAGCTTGAAGAAGGCAAGAAATGTAAAATGCATTTCATTTTTTCAAAAAATGTTTATTTAATAATTCAAAATCAGATATTATTTCCTTCTATATAAAAGCACCCCAAAAACATCCCCATGGCTTTCTACATATAAAGTGGATATAATTTAACATTAAAGATTTCCTTCTGTATTTCTCTTTATCTAGAAAGTGTGCCAGAGGTGCTTTTGCCAATGTAACTTAGAAAAGACTAGGTCAAGCTAACAGGGTTGTTTGAGAGCCAATGAAAAAAACCATTTGTATTCCTTCATTCCAGTTCAAATGGCCCAGATCTGCCTGCTACCGGCCTGTCAGCCATGGGCGAGGTGGAATCAATAAGACTGAAACCTGCGGGCCCAGACAGTGGCAGGAAATAAGAGCACAGGCCACCACAGCTGCCCCAGGCCCCAAGTGCCTGTCACCCAAATGAGGGCTACAAAGACCCTGCTGCAGAGGAGTGCAACGCGCCCCACGAGTGGCAGCGGAGCGCAAAAGCCCTGCCTGGGCTTCTCTCTGTACATTAAGATTCCAAAAGCACAGCCGGTGGCAAACCTCTCTATCCTACGACAGTAAGAAAGACTGGGGGGACTGTTTAGTTCAAGCTCTGAGGACAAAATGACCTTCTGTCTCATGGAGGCTTACCCAGCACCCCCAAAGCTGCAGATACTAAAATGCAGTCATCATCTCTGCAATGATTTTAACCAGCTTGATTTCTATCTCAGACCAAAATGGTGCACCTGTCCTATGCTCACATTCAAATGTACTTTACCATTTTCCCCTCCTTCATACTGTCCTTGGTGACGCTCCCCAGTGAACCAGTGGGTCCACGCTGGTCACAGGCCAAATGGTAAAGAGCTGTAGGAATGGTCTCACCCTCAAGCCCCGCCCCTTTCCAAGTCAGCCTTCTTTGTCTGTGCAGTTGTTGCTTTAACTGCCTAAAGGAACTCTCTTCCTCTGTGTCTGAAGCAGTAGGACAGCACTTCTCCGCTATTGTTGGTTTTATCTCTTCTCCAAGTCCCCCAGAGGTAGCAGCAGCTATGGCAACTTGTAGGTGTTGTGTGTGAGGGGTAGGATGGGGGGCCTCCTGCAGAGAAGCACAGCACGCAGCAGCTTCCCCAGTGCCAGGGAAAAGGGCCCATCGGGATGATGTGATGACATCGTGGCCACTGGGGCGTCATTCCACTGGTCTGCAGAAGATCCTTTACAATTGTCATTTGCCCCAGTCCATCTGCTTATTTGCTTTTAAGTAAAAAGGTGTGAAATGATCTCTCCAGTCAAAGAAGGAATGACTTCCGTGTACCTAACCGTGTGGGGTGGCTACTGAATGAGCATGCCTTGCTTCCATAAAAGTCTGCTCCTAACGTTCCTAACCTAGAGAAAAAAGATCGGGCATTTTTTCAATGTTCAAAGGGATGCCTTCCAAAGGCTGAAGAATAAAGAAGCTCCGTCCAGCTGTGCCCCAGGAGACCCATCAATCTCAGGCTGCAGAACTTTTGGACAGAGCTACATCACAGTTATGGGGCTCGGGGAGGGAGCGAAGACCTGGATGTGTGCTGTTTCAGGATCAAACAAGAAAAACGTTCTCCTGTTTCACTTGGTGCAGTGAAACAGCTAAGATTCTTGGAAGTCCACTTGACTGTTTTCGCTGTTTTTCTCTGAAACAAGCTCTTTCTAAGTGGGCCTTCTCTGTGCTAAACTAGATGCCAGAAAGAAAAGCCACGTGAGCAGTGTGTGACCTGTTTTCCATCAAATGTCCTGCTCCCTGCTGGCGGCGTGAATTAAGGGGCCTCCATCTGGGAGTAATGACACTCCTTGAAGAACATCAAATACTAGTGACCTGTGTTACGACTACAACCGAAAACCACATGCCTGCGTGTCAACAGAAAGGAAGGTCAGCTGGGAAGACCAGCTATTTTCTAAGTTACCCATTTGCTTTGTCATTCACTAATGAGCTGAAGCCAAGCTCTAAAGGCTCGCGAAAAATATCTTTAACCGAGAAAATTCTCCCTATACAGTAGTCGTCTGCAAATTAAGATTGCTGTTATTGTTTTAACATTGAGCATTTGAGCAGTCAGCATTTAAGGAGTAGCACTTTGTGGGAGCTGAGCTTAAGGATCACTGCTGTGAAGCAGAGATCATGGGCCAGCGCCAGTTCCTGCCAAGAAACAAAGAGGGGGTTCTTTACTGACAGTTATAAGAGATGTTATATAATCTCCCTCCTTTTTCTCCAGGAGCACGTGTAATTACTTATTTGTCTAAGATGAAAAGCATTTTTCCACCTAGACTCCGCTATTTTGATTCTATAACTCCCCCACTAACAATCAGGCAGGAGGGGGAGATGGCCAGACCTTCCTGAGCCTCGAGTTCTTCATCGGGTAAATTATCTTTAGAATTTAAACAGACTTTTATACAATTGCAATTTTATTTGATAACTGTGTCCCTTCTGCTTGAATTTGAATCCCAGTTCCCTTCCTTGGTAGCAGAGCACCCTTGGGCAGGGTAGCTAACAGCCCCATGCCTCAGTTTTCCTACCTTGTAAAGTAAAATCATCATCATGACAGCACCAGCCTCAAAGCACTGCTGCTGTTTCTTCCCCTTCTGATCTCACTCTNTGTGTCCCTTCTGCTTGAATTTGAATCCCAGTTCCCTTCCTTGGTAGCAGAGCACCCTTGGGCAGGGTAGCTAACAGCCCCATGCCTCAGTTTTCCTACCTTGTAAAGTAAAATCATCATCATGACAGCACCAGCCTCAAAGCACTGCTGCTGTTTCTTCCCCTTCTGATCTCACTCTCTGGTGTGCTGCAAAGGAAGAGGACCTAAAGCCAGAAAACTGAGGCTTGAATTCTTATCTCCTCCTTTTTAAGAAAATTAAATCATTACACCTTTGTGTCGATATTGGTTAGGCAAACCATCGAACCTTGTAAAACCTTAGTTTACTTATCCCTGAAATAGCGGAGTCTAGGTGGAAAAACGCTTTTTATCTTAGAAAAATAAGTAATTATTCTATAGGATTCAAGGATTGAATGAGAGATTACATGCGAGTCCTAAACTCTCTAATTATTCACGTTAATTAATTTTTATGATTCATGACTTATTTGCTGTCCTCAGTACCAACCCGGGACACAAATTTCTCGTTAAGTAATTATCTCCCCCAACCTCTGATACAGCTCTGCCCTCCAACCCACTTTCCCTCATCTTAACATTTCGATCCTAGCCTTCTTATCCTCTCATGCATGTCTGATTTCCAGTTATTATAAGCCTCAGTTCCCGAGGATATGACTACGGTGATGAACTATATTCTGGCCCTGGAACCTTGAGTGGCCTAGAAAAGCTTGAGTCCAATAAAACATCTGCAACACACCATCCTGCAGTCAGCCAAGTGGGCCGAGATATGCCTGGCAGGAAGCTACCGAGATGGGCCCAGTGAGCTGTGAGGTACTGGGGGGGGGTCTGATAAAATATTTGAGAGCACACAGATTTCTCTCTTGCCAACTGTTGGATCGGGGGCAGTGACTCAACCTTGTTGAGAAGCAATTTGCTTATATCTTAAAACAGACATATGCTGCATAGTATATGTGGGTCGGGGGGTGGTGGTGGAAGATCCTTTGTAGAGATGGGATATTCTAGGAAATCAAACTTGTGACAACTCCCCACACTTCCACACAAATCCCTCTTACTCTGTTCTATACTTTCTTTTCAGATAGCTATTATCACTTTGTGGAGTATAACACAATTTTCCCACTTACTATGTTTACTGTCTACTGTCCATTTTAATCTCCACTAAAATGTGAGTCTGAGAGAAGGTATCTTTACTGTTCTTTTTGCTGATGTATTTCAAGTGCCTAAAACAATACCTGACTCACTGTAGGTGCTTAGTGAGCATCTGATGAATGAATGAATCCCAGTCAAAATGGAACATAAGCCAAAATACATCAAAAAGTGCTAACAGTGAGGGGCTCATATTCTGGGCATCACTTAAATTCCTATGAAAATGTTCATTATTTCTTCCAATTTTTGATTCAAAACACCCTTTTTCCTTTCCCTCTAGTGTTGCTGTTGTTTACTCACTAAGTCATGTCTGTCTCTTTGCGACCCCATGGACTGCAGCACGCCAGGCTCCTCTCTCCTCCACTAGCTTTGTCCATTGAGTTGGTGATGCTATCTAGCCATCTCACCCTCTAACGACCCCTTTCTCCTTTTGCCTTTAATCTTTCCCCGCATCAAGGTCTTTTCCAATGAGTCGGCTCCTCCCATCAGGTGGACAAAGTACTGGAGTGCCAGCTTCAGCAGCAGTCGTTCCAATGAGTACTCAGCGTTGATTTCCTTTAGGCTTGACTAGTTGGATCTCCTTGCTGTCCAAGGGACTCTCAAGCATCTTCTCCCTCTAGTGTACTGAAGCTATATACAGAGTTTAGTCTTTATGGCTATGATACTCAAGTAAGACACTCGACTTGCAGATTGGACTTTTCCTCAGTACATGCCCAGCTAGGTGACAACTTTGTGGCCACTGAGGAGGAAATCTTAGTTCGGAAGAGGAGGAGGAAAACAGCCCCACCATCAGCCCCCATCATTACCTTTTTGGCCTCTATGTTTCACACAGTCCCTACAAGTTCAAGAGTTCAGGCACTGCATTTCACTACAAATTATGTTGCAGAAAATGAAATAATGTGCTATGGGGTTCTAAATCTTCTTTTCCACAAACTCTGCTGTCTGGCTTTATTGTTCACTGATGCAAAACTTCTCCTTTACAGAAGATGTATTATTCTTGATCCCATTAATATGGGTCAGTAATACTCTAAGTAATAATCCATGCAAGGCAAAGTCCTCATGAATGTTAACTAAAATACACAACCCACAGTGTTTTTTTCCCCCTGTCAGAGCCTTGAATTTATCAACTCTGAGTCCATAGTATAAAGTAATATGAATGAAGTCAGAGAGAACAGTTAAAGATCCTTTTCTCCTAACTCATCATTGAGATTTTCAAACAAAAACAATCAGAAATACTACAATTTAGAGATAGTTAGAAAACCTCCAATTATTCAATGCACAGAAAACCTCATAAATTTTGAAGACGTTCCTTTCATCAACTTAATATATATTTCACTGTGCATAATGTTATGTTGGATGTACTGAAAAATCTATTTCTTTATTCTGTACTGTCATAAAACCAAACAGATATAGATAAAGAAGCCTGCATGCTATTTTGGGGAGGAAAAATGTACCCGAATCCTTGGTTATGCTTTTTTGGTTCCGTTAATCAAGGCAGCAAGCATGGTAATCTTCCTTTGGAAAAATACACTTTCTTCATGTTATGATTATATGTCTTCATCCCTCCTTTCTGAAATGCCTCCCATCACTTTTTAAAAAATTTTATTTTATTTTTAATTGAAGGATAATTACTCCCCATTGCTTTTTGGTGAAATATTTTGCTTTCTTTCCCCAACACACAGTTATCTTCACTTTTCCAAATGCTTCCAGCAGGCTGATTCTGTAGACATTACCCCCAAACCAGCAAAATGAGGAAAGAGACTCAGTACTTCCAACAGTATCACTATCTTGAACCATGTTCGTTCATTTAGTAAATTAAACCTAATTAATAGCTTCTATACCCTGATTTAAAAAAAAAAAAAACAAAACAGTTAAATCCACTCTTTTAAACATTCAAGGGAAGATTGCAAAGCTTTATGAATTTTGAAGCCAAATGTGGGGTTCAATGAAATGCCTGAATAAGGCATATTTTGATTTCTCAACCACTTCACTAATTCTTGGGCTTTCTAAGAGGTGCAATGGTAAAGAAACTGTGCGCCAATGCAGGAGACGCGGAGACATGGGTTTGATTCCTGGGTGGGGAAGATCCCCTGGAGAAGGAAATGTCAACCTGCTATAGGAGCTTGGCGGGCTACAGTCCACGGGGTCACAAAGAGTCGGACATGACTGAGCACACACACATTGCTAATTCTACACTTTTAATACACAGAGGTCACAATAACACCTGTCTTCAGTTCAGTTCAGCCACTCAGTTGTGTCTGACTTTTTGTGACCCCATGGATTGCAGTGTGCCAGGCTTCCCTGTCCATCACCAACTCCCAGAGCTTGCTCAAACTCATGTCCATAGAGTTGGTGATACCATCCAATCATCTCACAGCTGTCTTATCCAAAAGCAAAAAATAATTAATGGTATCTTCTAACTCTTCCAAAGATGATAAAATCTGACCAATTAGGTTTTTTTCTCTCTCAATCCCATTCTCTAATCTGCCTGCCACTGACTGAGGAATAAAATATTCCTTTGAGATTTACTCATTTTACATGATTTGGAGTTAAGGACAGGATTTCCACCTACTTAGGGTTTATGTTTAAAGCTTGTGGTGCTTCTCCCCTTGGTTCTGTTTGTGCATTTCTGATGAAGCAACGTCAAAAAAAAAAAAAAAAAAGATGCCTAACAAACCCAAGACCAACACTAAACTCTTAATTCTTTAGTGTGCAGTGGCCTCCAGAGACTCCTGATAAGATAATTGGTCACAACATGTGAATAAAGTCACCACTTTTTAAGGTGGTTAAAGTTCAGTTCCAAAGTGCAGAGTTCCAGAGAAGAGCAAGGAAATAGAGGAAATGCAAAGAAACAGAGGAAAACAACAGAATGGGAAAGACTAGAGATCTCTTCAAGAAAATTAGAGATACCAAGGGAACATTTCATACAAAGATGAGCTCAATAAAGGACAGAAATGGTACGGACCTAACAGAAGCAGAAGATATTAAGAAGAGGTGGCAAGAATACACAGAAGAACTGTACAAAAAGATCTTCACGACCCAGATAATCACGATGCTGTGATCACTCACCTAGAGCCAGACATCCTGGAATGTGAAGTCAAGTGGGCCTTAGAAAGCATCACTACGAACAAAACTAGTGGAGGTGATGGAATTCCAGTTGAGCTATTTCAAATCCTGAAAGATGATGCTGTGAAAGTGCTGCACTCAATATGCCAGCAAATTTGGA
>SJYX01017108.1:313336-347123 GCA_006410675.1 Oreotragus oreotragus
TAGCCTGCCAGATTCCTCTGTCCATGGGATTTCCCAGGCAAGAATCCTGGAGTGGGTTGCCTTGCCCTCTTCCTGGGGATCTTCCCAACCCAGGGACCAAACTTGTGTTTCCTGCATCAGCAGGCAGATTCTTTACCGCTGAGCCACCAAGGAAGCTTAAACTACAGTATAGTTAGTTTATAATTATCCATGACAATTACATGGAGGCTATCCAGGTATTCTAATATAGAACCTTGTTGTTATTTCATTGTATTGAGATTATGATTTATCTTCTGAGAATTAACACTTTGAAGTGAATTAAACACGTCAAACTTTATTGTTTCAAGCTACCTAACAAAGACTCTACCAGAAGCTGGAAATTTGTCAAGTTTTTCTAACCTACCACTTTGTTCACACCTCTTCCCAACTTTCCAAGTTAGAAATAGTCTCTTTGCCTCAAATTAAGGCAAAACTTCAACTATTATGTGTGGCTCACACCTTCTGATGGGAAAGAGATAAATAAGAAATGGGAACACACCTCAGTGGTGGATGGAGTGCTAATACCATCTTCCTTAATGATGTTAGTAAGAATTTACAAGCAAGAGACGTTCCTAAGAATCTAAACTGTGATCCATTTCTGAGAGTAATAGCTGTTCAAGGTCCAGTATCAGACTGCTCTGCTCTTCATGACTCTTGTCAACTGATCAATGAAATGTGTACTTAAGAAGATTGATCAGTCACAAATGCATAGACGTTAGCTGAAGATCAGCAGGAAGTCAGAGGTGCCTTTTAAAACATTCATCTCCAAACGTGCACCAAAAGTCGTCCCTACTTTGTGAGCTCTGAAAAATCAGCATTCAGTCCAAGCATCTATTAGACTTCCTGGGGCCATGAGTCCTGCACTGCCTGCTCCTTCTGGTTTACAACTACAGCCATGAAAAGCAAACTCAGGCCTCAGCTTCTCTCCAGGGCTCCTATAACCCCACACGGACAGCAGACTTTCTCTCTGATATTGAGTGTCAGTGTAATGTGAGGACTGGTGTATGGAATCTGGGGTTAGAAACAGATTTGTTTATACTTATCTATTATCATTTATCAAGGTGTACCACTGTTCCTGATATTGGTATGTAATGCAGCTGACAGAAGTCAGGTGTAATTTGCTAAGGGCTTCCCAGGTGAATCAGTGGTAAAGAATCTGCATGTCAATGCAGGAGACATAGGAGACAGGGCTAGATCCCCTGGAGGGCAAAATGGCAGTCCACTCTAGTATTCTTGCCAGGAAAATCCCATGGACAGAGGAGTCCAGCGGGCTGCAGTCCATGGGGTTGCAAAGAGTCAGACATGACCAAGCACGCACAGGTAATTTGCTAAACTGTAAGAGAATAGCTTCCTCAGCTCTCAGAAGAGAGAAAATTGGGAGAATGGCATAACCTCCATGATCTATTGTCTATACACACGGTGTATGGAGCTGAGTGAAATAAATCTACCCTGGCTCTATTCAGAAACCCTCTATTCAGAAAAGGACTCCACTCAGTGTATTTCTACTAAGAGCCTTAAAGTATCGTGTGGGGCACCACAGGATCACTAAAGGAGATCACAAACGCCAAAGTTCCTAACAGCACTATTCACAGAGGCCAAGATATGGGAGCAACTCACGTGTCCATCGACAGGTGAATGGACAAAACATGTGTGGCATATGTACTCATATTCAATGGAATACTGCTCAGCCATAAAAATGAATGAAATACGGCATGTGCAGCAACAAGGATGGGTGTAGAGATGATCACACCAAGTGATTAAGTCAGGCGGAGAAAGGCAAGTATCATTTGGCATCACTTACACGTGGCATCTAAGTATCTGTAAGACAGACTGATTCACACACATAGAAAGCAAACAACGATTATCATAGAGGAAAGGTGGGGGAGGGATAAATAAGTAGGAGTTTGGGATTAACAAGTACACAATGCTGTATGTAAAACAGAGAGACAACAAGGACCTCTAATATAGCACAGGGAACTATATTCAATATCTTGTGAATATCTATAAAAGAAAATGCTCTGAAAAATATAACTGAATCACTTTGCTGTACACCTAAAACTAACACAACATTGTGGATCAACTATACTTCAAAAAAGCCCTCAAACACAGCAACGCCAACAGAAAAAAAAAAAAGGCAACACAAAAGGGCTCCCTTCTCCTAAGAGGCTTCATAACCCAGCAGGACGCAAAGCAAGTAAGCACGTAAATGCAGCTGATGCAGCTTGTGGTGAATGCCATAGTAAACAGCTACCAAGCACACAGGGCGGGGGCTGGGGGGGTGGGGTTCACCAGGAGAAACCGTGTCCTGCCAGGTGAAGAGAGGAGGCTTGTGAAAGACTTAACCCAGATTCCCAACTCACCTGCTGCTGCTGCTGCTGCTGCTGCTGCTGCTGCTAAGTCACTTCAGTCGTGTCCGACTCTCTGTGACCCCAGAGACGGCAGCCCACCAGGCTCCCCTGTCTCTGGGATTCTCCAGGCAAGAACACTGGAGTGGGGTGCCATTTCCTTCTCCAGCGCATGAAAGTGAAAAGTGAAAGTGAAGTCGCTCAGTTGTGTCCGACTCCTAGCGACCCCACGGACTGCAGCCTCCCAGGCTCCTCTGTCAATNGGGGTTCACCAGGAGAAACCGTGTCCTGCCAGGTGAAGAGAGGAGGCTTGTGAAAGACTTAACCCAGATTCCCAACTCACCTGCTGCTGCTAAGTCACTTCAGTCGTGTCCGACTCTCTGTGACCCCAGAGACGGCAGCCCACCAGGCTCCCCTGTCTCTGGGATTCTCCAGGCAAGAACACTGGAGTGAGTTGCCATTTCCTTCTCCAGCGCATGAAAGTGAAAAGTGAAAGTGAAGTCGCTCAGTTGTGTCCGACTCCTAGCGACCCCATGGACTGCAGCCTCCCAGGCTCCTCTGTCAATGGGATTTTCCAGGCAAGAGTACTGGAGTGGGGTGCCATTGCCTTCTCCCCCAACTCACCTTGTTAAACACAAAGATCGTAAGTGTGGAAAGGAAACATGGGGGGGGGAATCTTAAGAACAAGTGTGAAGAATAATCACACTGTCCACTTCCTGTACATTCAAGCCCACGGCATCAGGCAACCACAGGGACATATATGAATGGTAGTTGCAGAGCCAGAGGCAAAGTAAAGGCAGGCACCATGGCTACCGCGTCTCAGCCAATCGAGTCTCATAATAAAGGCAATCTAGTCAGACTCCTGGCGGCGTGGGATGAGTCCTAACTGAATAACAGTCTCACCTAACTGGGAATCACAGAAACGTCCCAGATTTCTCCTGGTTCAGCTCTGCTTGCAGACAGGCCAACGTCTGCATCAGTCAAGACAAATTTTTGTCAATTCACCCTTTTAATCACCTTTATGGATACAAATTTTATAGTTTCTCCTAGAAGTCAGCATAAGAATTTAGTGATGCTGACACTCTGCCAGGGGGTTAGCAGGCTTCTGAGGACAGTGACATTCAGACAGCGTCAGAGTTCAGGATGATTCAGTCAGCCAGACTACCATCATATTTATTTTGGGCCTACTGTGTGCCACAGCTGTTTCAACCATCTTGCATAGACTAATTGACTTTGCTCTCACAAGGACACTGTCAGGCATCAAACACTTTTGTCAGCCTCGTGTTACAGGGTGGTACGTTGGATGGACCAGTAATATACAGCTGGTCCTTGGTAGAGTGGCCTGGATCCAGGACCAGTGCTCTTAACGATTATGCTAAGCTATCTCTAAGAGCGTCAGGATAGCCAAGTGGGCATGAGGCTAGCCACACCACAAGGCACACAGCAGAGGAGGCAGAAGACCAGTATTTTATGGTGACATGGGCATGCTCTGTCACTTCAGTCATGTCCAGCTCTTTGGGACCCCATGGACTGAAGCCCATCAGGCTCCGCTGTCCATGGGATTCTCCAGGCAAGAAATCTGGAGTGGGTTGCCATGCCCTCCTCCAAGGGATCTTCCCAACCCAGGGACTGAAGCAGTGTCTCTATGTCTCCTGCACTGGCAGGAGGGTTCTTTACCACTAGCGCCACCTGGGAAGTCCTTTATGGTACATAAGAACCCATCAATCGTAAGATGCAGCATTATTAATTTTCGTACCACTAAGAGAGTCACTTCGGTGGCTCAGAGAGTTAAGAGTCTGCCTGCAATGTGGGAGACCGGGGTTCGATCCCTGGATTGGGAAGGTTTGCTGGAGAAGGAAACGGCAACTCACTCCAATATTTTTGCCCAGAAAATCCCATGGATGGAGGAGCCTGGCAGGCGATAGTCCATGGGGTGGCAGAGTCAGACATGACTGAGCAACTAACATTTTCACTTTTCAAGAAAGAAAAAACCTTGTTGATTAAAAGTATGACAGAATCGTCAAAAGCCACCAATTATAAGACAATCCTGATTTCAGAGATGTTAAAATGAGGGCAAAAAAGTGCATTTCAGAATTTATGAAATACTGTTACACTATTAATTACAATGACTAAATCATATAACCTGAGGCTCAGTTTCTACATCTATAAAATAGGAGACTGATGATTATTAAGGTCCCTTCTAACCTGACAATTCTAGGTATCACCTATATAAGGAACAGGGCAAGCACTGGGGAGAGAAGGGTGAGGTGTCCAGGGCCCCAGATTTAAGGAGGCACCACTCTCCAGCTGGTGTAAGTCCAGAGTGGGAACTGGAGAGTGAGCGCTCCCTTAAAGCATATACGCTGGCACCTGGCTTCCCTCAACCTGGTGGGGCCCTCATGGAGAAAGCAATGAGGAATTCAGGCCATTTGTCTCCTATTTTTTTTTTTTTTAATCAAGATCTTTTTTAAGTGACTTGTTCCCACTTAACAGCAACTTTTTCCAATTACATTCCTTTTTCCTACAGAGACCTTTTCCTTGGTGTATTTCTTTATATTTCTATTCCCTCCCCACCTTCTCCCATTTCTGTTAAAATCCCTGATTCCAAGTTCATTCAGCTAGTTTTTCAAAGTTTTTACTGAGGCCAAGGACAGATGTGTGAGCTCCTCCTATAACTTAATTCCCTAAGTTATACAGTGCATCCCATCTCATGGGAAACCCACTCTGATCTGAAGGGACGGATATAGCCAAGGCCCTTGCTACTTAGACCATTAGGACCACATCACCTGGAAGCATCTTAGAAATGCAGAATCTCATCCCTGTTTCTGTACTTGCAGAATCTGCATTTTAACAAGGTCCTAAATATAGCTTGAGAAGCATGGGACTAGGCAACATTATGCCAATTATGCAAAAAAAACAACTCCAATGATAATAATTACTCCTTATTAAGCACCTAATATGTGTCAAGTGCTTCCCATACAGCACCATTCCATCAACAATTCAGACAAGTAAATAATGATTCATTTAAATTCAGTGACCCAGGTGGAAGTTCTTCTGCAAGTATGGTATACCTATCATCACTTCAGGCCAACAAGGCAAGGTTTTGTAAACTATTTTCAGCAAATAGTATCATATTCACCTCCCATTCTTTCCCTACACCGGTAACGACTAGAGATCAGGACTTTCAATTTGCACAGCTTGATATTAACTGCG
Organism: Oreotragus oreotragus; assembly: GCA_006410675.1. NCBI lineage: Eukaryota > Metazoa > Chordata > Mammalia > Artiodactyla > Bovidae > Oreotragus > Oreotragus oreotragus. The sequence goes on from SJYX01017108.1 coordinate 318,913, forward strand.
TGCACCTGAGCTAGTAATTCAACTTTCTGAAATCCAGATGCTTTATCAATAAAATAGGAAATGATAGAGTGTACTATAAGGATGAAATTAAATAAGGGATATGGAGGGCTCAGCAGTCTATGTGTGTGTACTCAGTCATGTCCAACTCTTTGGGACCCCATGGGCTGTAGCCTGCCAGGCTCCTCTGTCCTTGGGGTTTCCCAAGCAAAAATACTGGAGTGGGTTGCCATTTTCTTCTCCAGGGTATCTTCTGGATCCAGGGATCGAACCCATGTCTCTTTTGTCTCCTGACTGCAGGCAGATCCTTTAGCACCAGCACCCCTTGGGATGCGGGCATGCAGGAAAAGCTCAACAAATAAAACATATTACATCGCTTGGCCATTAGCAAAGGCTGGTTAAGCCACACAAGTACAAATCATGGGCCTAACAATTTGCTCTCTGCTTCCATCTCCTCAAAAGACAAAACAGGCTCACTGTAATTTGGAGATTACCCATCTATATACGAAGCTCTTAAGTGATGACAGTCAAAGATATCATTGCTTCTTTGAAAAACCTCTCTTCCGAGTAAAGATATCTGATGTAATTTTAATTGTGACTGAAAAATAAAGAAGCAAAAAGAAAAAAAAAAAAAGCCCTCCTCCCATGTCTGGAGATGAGAACAGCCTGATAACTCAAGAGGCACCTTGCTCATTTATTGAACTCTAGCGAAGTAGGGAGTTGCTTTTGACAGAGCTGTTAAGCAAATAAGGATCCTCCTGGCTGCTGAATAAATTAAGCTATTCTTATTTGACCTTTGCCAAACTAGGTTTGAGTGACCGACAGGATCTAGCATTGTCTCCCGCTCTTTCGTACAATGTGACAAGCATGCTCACCACGTCCAGATCCTTCTTGCTTTTGTTGCTTTTATAAAAGGTTTCATTGAATGGCTTATTAAAACTGCTGTATATAAAACTACGCCTTTGAAAGATTTCTCTGGCTGGACTCCAGCTCAATTAGCAGACTACTTCCAGCTGATGAAAAGTAACAGTCAATATCAGATTAGAGTTAGCAACTATTCACCAGAGTAATCAAATTAGATTTGGGTATCTATGGTGACACAACAAAAATTTCCACTAAGCCCTGTGGTTTTACAATAAGACGACCACAGCTTTATATTAAATTATTGTTCAAAATGTTTTCTCAAAATCTAATCTGCATCTCAGGAGATACACAGTCAAGTCTATAGGCATATCAAAAAATGTATAACCAGGACTTTCCCAATTTAAATACTAAGTAGCCTAGAGAGTCTAGGAGAACAATTTGCATGAAGCTTGGTCTTTTTTCTCTTTCAACACCTCCTTCCCAATTATGAGTTATGACTGGCCATGGTCAAGCTGACGTGCCAACTGATTTGTCAATAAGATTGACCAAGCCAGCAGGCCAGGACTTGGAGGATAACAGAAAAAAAGACAATCCCAGCTTTTAATATGCTTACAGTCTAAACAGGATATTAAACATACAAATTAGAATACAATAGTAACACCGCAGATTTCAACTTATATGCAAATAGAGTAAAAATATACACATATGTAGATACATTATGTGCAAAATGAGTTTAACTGCAAGTAGGCACATTAAATTTAGCCTCTGCTGGAGTCTGTTGTATTTATTTCTTTTAAAACAACAAAACACCCTTAGATGAGATTTTTCTCTTATTAAAATAATATGCCTCTGATGCTTTGTGGGATGGGGTCATCTTTGCAGATCCCTAGCTAAGAGACATCACCCAGGTTCTTAGGAAGCAGGCACCTCCAGTCCGCCATGCTGCAGAGGTCCCAGAAAGGCTGGACCTCCCATCACCTTTGGTCCATGGCCAGCTCTGGCTTCCACAAGCACAGGTGTGATCCATCTCTGTGCTTCCTGGGAATGAAGCCCTGGATGATGAGAGCTGGGCCATATCTTAGACTCCTCTTCCCCACAGATGCCACCCATCTGTCTCTCCACAGATCTGCTTCTGCTGCTCTGGCAGCATGGAAAGTCATCCAATCGGGGGACAAAGTGACAGTCTCTCCCCTGGCAGGCCCCAATCTTTACCAGGGGTATCTTCCACCTTCTGAGTGATTTCTGGAAGAGAAATCACTACCTTTTACTGTCGAGAGGATTAAGTGAAATAGCATCTATGAAAGTAATTTATAAAATGGAAAGGCTAAATAAGTGTAAGAAGTTATTACAGATAGTAAACGATTTTAGAGTTTCCCTGGTGGCTCAGATGGTAAAGAATCTGCCTGCAAAGGAGGAGACCTGGGTTTGATCCCTGGGTCGGGAAGAGCCCCTGGAATAGGAAATGGGAACCCATCCCAGTATTCTTGCCTGGAGAATTCCATGGACAGAGGAGCGTGGTGGGCTATGGTTCATGAGATCACGAAGAGTCGGACATGACTGAATGACTAAGTTATTATTATTAAATGATTTTTTAAAAAACCTCACAGGTACAGCACTTATCTTCACTCAAATGCCAATCAGATTGTTCTGGATCCAAGCAGTATGCAAAACTAAGTGTAAAACAACTTAGCAGAAGCCTTTCCACTCTGTCCCCTTAATGCCTTTTCACCTTGGCAACTAAATACACCATGACTTGGCAATCTGGGACTCTACAAGCACCAGGAGGACAAAGCCAGAGCTAGCTGAACACTACTCTACTTATGACTATCTATACAACCCAATGTTTTGGCAATTGACAGTCACAGTCATGTCTCTTTCCCTCTTGTCACTATGAAAATACTGTTATATGATCTAGAGCTTTAGAAATTATATCAGTTATAGCCTCCATTCAAACAATTAACTTAATAATCCATGATTACCAATTAGATGCTCAATTGGACAGGTGCTTGCTCTTATATACAAAAGCAGTACCGCTTGTGAATACCAGCCGCATCAAACTTGACTGACAGGTCTTTTTTTTTCTAAGTTAAAAAAAGAGAAGTCTTTCCAGAGCATTTAATTTTCAGGGTTTTATGTGTCTGATTTGACAACCTGTATGCGATTTAGATGGAATACTTTGTATTTCTATTTTGCAAAGTGAAATTTGCAGCAGGAAACTGTGTTTCTTTAAGGACATTTCAGGCTTTGGGGAAACATATATGCTTACCTGGGAGACCTGTTTCAAATTACCAGGTAAAGCACATTTCTGTAGTGGGCACTTGAAAATCATACCATATATTACTAACTCAATAGGGTGTATCATCTTCTGCCAGCCTCTCTTTTCATTATTACATAAACGGATGGTAGAAACAAAATGATAACTATCATTCCACATGGCTTGTTCAACCCCAAATCTGTTCCCTTTTTCAGAAACACAATCAGTTATCTGAGCCTATTCTCTGTAGAATTTCAGAATCTGAATCTCTGGTATTATTCCTGAAGACTTTGTATGTAAATTATAATATACTACAAGATTATTAGGATTTTAAAGCCTTTAAAGGTACCTTTGTGCACAAAGTCTTCCAAAGAATGAAGACCATTCCTTTAGAAGAAATAGTAAGCTAAAGCAAGAGCTCATTCCTCTAACATGTCAGCCTTGAAATGGTTTTGTTAAAATACAGTGGCTGTGTCTTGCCAGTAAGGAAAATGGCTGGAGAAGTAGCAAATTGGTGTTTTTACCCAGATGAAATAGACTCGTTTGTTTTGTAATTTGGCTGTGTCGGGCCTTAGCTGCAGCATGCGTGATCGTCACTGAATCATGTGGGATCTTTAGTTGTGTGGCACAGACTTTCCAGTTGTGGCAGGCAGCCTCTACAGCACAGACTCAGTAGTTGTGGCACTGAGTTGCTGAGTTGCTCTGAGTCATGTGGGATCTTAATTCTCCAAGCAGGGCTCAAACCTGCGTCCCTTGCAATGCAAGGCAGATTCTTAACCACTGGACCACCAGGGACATTCCAGCAAACTCTTAGCTGCAGCATGAGGGATCTAGTGCCCTGACCAGGGATCGAACCCAGGTCCTCTACATTGGGAGTACAGAGTCTTGGCCACTGGACCACCAGGGAAGTCCCTGTGAAACAGACTTGATGGACTGGTTATTCAGCTGAAGGTGCTAAAATATCCTGGTCTGCCACTCATCAAAGACAAGTTTCTTTACTTTAATTAAAAAAAAATTTTACCCAGTTTTATTATGAAACATTTAAACACATTCCAAAAATGTATATCACAGAAACTACACACGTCCATGAGTTTATCCCAGATATCCTTAATTTTCACATTAACCAGACAGAATAAATCAAAACACCTGGGTTTTTGGGTGTGCATGTCAAGCCTGTGGACTGTAGCTCCTCTGTCCATGGGATTCTCCAGGCAAGAATACTGGAGTGGGTTGCCATTTTCTCTGGCTCTTCCCAATCCAGGGATCGAACCGTCTCTTATGTCTCCTGCACTGGCGGGTGGGTTCTTTACCACTAGCACCACTGGGGAAGGCTTTACAATGTATTACTTAGTTAGTTAATTGAGTCAGCAACTGTCTCTGGGACACAAGAAACAAACAAGAAACAGATGTATCATTTGGCTCCCTGGGGAGGAAAAACAGGGGGCTTGTGAAAGACAGGATGCTAAGTCACTTCAGTCATATCCGACTCTTTGAGACCCTGTGGACTATAGCCCGCTAGGCTCCTCTGTCCATGGAACTCTCCAGGCAAGAAAACTGGATTGGGTTGCCATATCCTCCTCCAGGGAACCTTCCTGACCCAGGGATTGAACCTGCGGCTCCTGTGGCTCCTGCATTGCAGGAAGATTCTTTACCGTCTGAGTCATCAGAAAAGCCCGAAAGACAGGATAGAAGGTCCCAACAGAGGCAGTGGTGCAGAGGATATCCAGTGTGTCTCTGGATTTGATGCCTAGTTCTACCACCTACCAGCTGACTGAGTCTAAGAAAGTCCCTTAACTTTTGCTGCCGCGGTCTCTGCAGCTATTACATGGGGAACAAATCAGATAACAGATGTAAAATGCCTAATACACAGTATGAGCTTACCACACAAGCTTCACACAAACTGGAAGGTGGCTGGGATCAGAAGCCGGTCTTCCTCGGGGTCACAGAGCCACTCTCTCTCGTGTGACCCTCTTCTTCTCTCTCCCCTTTGCTGGGTCACCTCTCCCTACTGACGGGCTTCCTCTCTACTCCAGCTGGAACATCGCCCAGTGGCCACAACTATCCGGGACCGTTCAGCTGCAGGGTGCACTGCCAACTAACTCAGTCTCTTGAGTTTCAACACTCAAGGCACCATGAGAGAAGCACAAGTGAGCCACATCAATGTGCCAATGCTGGACTCGACTCACCTGTAGTCAAGATGTCCTTGGGGGTCCAGAGGTTAAGAATCCACCTTCCAAAGCAGGGGCTATAGGTTCGATCCTTGGCTGGGGAACTAAGATCACGCATGCTGGGAAGGAACTAAGCCCATGCACGTCAATGACTGGGCCTGTACACCAAAGCTAGACAGCCTGTGCACCGCAGCTAAGGCCCAGGGCAGTCAGCAACAAACAAACATTATCTTTAAAGGGAGTGGCTTGGGCCACTTAGAAAATACTGTAAAAAAAAGAGTCAGCTATCATGGTCTAGGGCATAGTGCTCTAGGTCAAATGATGAGCTGTAGGCCGACCATACTGTGTGGTCTAGATGAGTCTCTGAAATGCTCTTTCAGAAGACCCGTCCTCAGGACGTGGTACATACAAAAAAAAAAAAATAAAATGAAATATAACGGAAGATCTTTAAAAGCTTCTCTCCCCACAACCTTCCATGTTTGCCATAATGGGGCAATGAAAACAGTTATTTGACCAAAGCTTTCTATAACTGTGACACCCTCTTCTGTCTCAGGCTCTGGAAGGAACCCTATAGTGGATGGGACACTGACTGCCCAAAAGATGTATGCACATTCTAGCTCCCAGAACCTGGCAATAAGACTCTATGTGGAAAAAGAGTCTTTGCAGATTAAATTAAGGATCTTGAGATGAGGTCATCCTGAATTTAGAGTGGACCCTAAATCCAATGACCGTTGTCCTTTTAAGAAAAGCAGAGGGAGGAATGACACTGGCAGCCATGAAATTAAGAGATGCTTATGGCCAACCCAGACAGCATATTGAAAAGCAGAGACATTACTTTGCCAACAAAAGTCCGTCTGGTCAAGGCTATGGTTTTTCCAGTGGTCATGTACGGATGTGAGAGTTGGACCATAAAGAAAATTGAGCGCAGAAGAATTGATGCTTTTGAACTATGGTGTTGGAGAAGACTCCTGAGAGTCCCTTGGACTGCAAGGAGATCCAACCAGTCCATCCTAAAGGAGATCAGTCCTGGGTGTTCACTGGAAGGACTGATGCTGAAGCTGAAAGTCCAATACTTTGGTCACCTGATGCGAAGAGCTGACTCATTAGAAAAGACCCTGATGCTGGGAAAGATTGAGGGCAGGAGAAGAAGGGGATGACAGAGGATGAGATGGCTGGATGGCATCACCGACTCAATGGACATGAGATTGGGTAAAGTCCAGGAGTTGGTGACGGACAGGGAGGCCTGCCATGCTGTGGTTCACGCGGTGGCAAAGAGTCGGACATGACTGAGTGACTGAACTGAACTGAATGACACTGGCAGAGGCCATGTGAAGACACAGGCAGACTGCAGCTTCACAGCCCCAGGTCAAACAATGACCAGAACCATTAGGTGAAGCCGGAAGAGGCAAGGAAGGAGTCTCCTCTGGAGCCTTCAGAGGGATCGGTCCTGCCCACAGCTAGGTTTCAAGGCTTCTGGCTTCCAGAACTGGAAGAGAATACATTTTCTGTTATTTTAGGCCACCCAAATTATGGTCATTTTTATGACAGCCCTAAAAAAGCAATACAGTAAGTCCCCTATCTATGAAGTTGCCAATTTTCAAAGATCCAGTTGCGCCCCCAGTTCCAGCAAGGAACCAGATCCTGTGCCACCCACGTCAGCTGTGAGTGAAACTGCAGCTCGCCCTCCAGCTCCTCTTGCTGACGATCCACCAGCTCTACCATCTCCCACTTCCTCTCCCTCCTCCAGTCAGGAACGCTTCCTGCCTGTTCACTCAGTGCCAGCCCCTGGATGCCAGCTGTTGTGATGCACTGCTGTACTTTTCAAGGTACTGTACTGTAAGGTTTAATTTTTCTTTATTTTTTGTTTTTTATGTATCATTTGTGTGAAAAGTGTTACAAACATATTACAGTACAGTACAGTACAGCTGATTGTGTTAGATGGGTATCTAGGCTAACTTGGTTGGACTTAGGAACGCACCCTAGGAATGGAACTTGTTCATATGTAGGGGGCTTACTATACAGATACTAAAATTAGTGTCTGCGTTAATCCATTCAAGAAGTATTTCCTGAACACCTGTACATGCAAAGCCCTAAGCTGGGCAATCTACTATGAACATGCTGGTAAGATAAAGGAGCATGCATACACCCATTTGGCACATGGGCTAGCATGGCGTCCAACTTCAGGACAGGGTATGGTCAGCGCACACGCACGCACGCACGCACACACACACACACACACACACAAAAAGCTGGCTCAAGAACATATGTACACAGTACAGCAGGCTGAGACCGAGGGTGGACCTCCAGGGCAGGTATATCACACTTGAACAAGTGCCTGTGGTTAAGTTAAACACTTCCAGTCTGCTAAGAGAAGCAAAGTGCTCATCTAGAACCTACATAGAGAAGAACCTCTTGGATTGTCCTTCCTCCCTTCTTTGCCCAGCAAATGTCTCTACATTATGAACAAATGCCACCTCCTGCATGAAACCTTTGCTAGCTGACTCCCTAGGAAAATGAACAATTTCTTCCTCTGTACACCACATCAGTCCCTTCATACCCTACTGTAGTACCAATCAGGCTGCTTTTTCATTATTTGCTTACAAGTCTGCCTCCTCCATCTAATTACAGGTTCCCAGTAAGAAGGGACTGTGTCTGATACATCCTGGGGTCCCTAGGATCTGACATACGAGATTCTCAATATATTTCTTGAATGAATGAGTCAGAGTTATTCATGAATCAGGGTCCTGTGTTGAAACATGCATAATAATTAAATGTTAAAACATTTTGAGGTCAGATACTTAAGAGTAGTCATAGTCACAGTCGGAATGAATCATATTTTTGTATCAAAATAGAAACTCTTTTTTTCTGCCCATGGTAACTCAATGCCAACATTTCAGTATACAGTCAAGAGTACAGACACAAATATATAAAGTAGCCTGAACATGATGTGGCAAAAGGCAATAAAATAATTGATTAATTTCAAAGTACCGGAATAGAATTCTTTGAAACACTAGAAACAAATCTGTTCTTTTTCTATGGAAAGAAAATGTACCTACAAATGTTTCATTTTACTTTGCATTTACACGGAGGGACAGCTGTCTAAGCTGGGCTGGTATTAGTAGAAATGGCTTGGGACTGAAGACTCGATGAAAAGGAAAAAAAAAAAAAAATCACACAGACCATGCCTATGCTCTTAAGGAAAAGGGTGGGAGAATGAACAGGCAAATTTCACAACTTAAAAAACAAAAATGGGAGCCCAGTGGAGGATGGACAAATCCTTTTAGAAGGAGGGCAACTGAACTGGAAACTGTTTACTGAAAACGGGATTTCCCTGGTGGCACAGACAGTAAATAGACCATGCCTATGCTCTTAAGGAAAAGGGTGGGAGAATGAACAGGCAAATTTCACAACTTAAAAAACAAAAATGGGAGCCCAGTGGAGGATGGACAAATCCTTTTAGAAGGAGGGCAACTGAACTGGAAACTGTTTACTGAAAACGGGATTTCCCTGGTGGCACAGACAGTAAAGAATCAACCTGCAATATAAGAATGCGGGTTCAATGACTGTTTGGGGAAGATCCCCTGGAGAAGGGAGTGACAAACTACTTCAGTGTTCTTGCCTGGAGAATCCCATGGACAGATGAGCCTGGCGGGCTACAGGACATGGGGTTGCAAAGAGTCGGATACGACTAAGCAACTAACACTTTTACTACTGAAAATGCCCTTCTCTCTTCCAGACCCAGCGTCCCTCTGCAGTGGCTTCTGACCTGGGACACTGAGTTTGGTGATACTGCCCCAGTGTTCTCCATGCTGGAGGTCAGGCTCAGTAGACATGTAAGTTCAAAAGAGAATTGGGAACGTTTGCCCACTAGACATCTGATCTTTTCCCTCAAGCCAATAGTAAGTGTTGATGGTTTCAGTCATTTTCTTTAAGGATGTTAAATTCATGTTTTTTTCACTTTAGCTTCCTCTTTCCTTAATGAAAAGTCAATGAATGCAAGGAAAACAGTTAAAAATACAGGCTGCTGCTGCTGCTAAGTCATGTCCGNGATGCTAAGTCACTTCAGTCATATCCGACTCTTTGAGACCCTGTGGACTATAGCCCGCCAGGCTCCTCTGTCCATGGAACTCTCCAGGCAAGAAAACTGGATTGGGTTGCCATACCCTCCCTCCAGGGAACCTTCCTGACCCAGGGATTGAACCTGCGGCTCCTGCGGCTCCTGCATTGCAGGAAGATTCTTTACTGTCTGAGTCATCAGAAAAGCCCGAAAGACAGGATAGAAGGTCCCAACAGAGGCAGTGGTGCAGAGGATATCCAGTGTGTCTCTGCATTTGATGCCTAGTTCTACCACCTACCAGCTGACTGAGTCTAAGAAGGTCCCTTAACTTTTGTTGCCGCGGTCTCTGCAGCTATTACATGGGGAACAAATCAGATAACAGATGTAAAATGCTTAATACACAGTATGAGCTTACCACACAAGCCTCACACAAACTGGAAGGTGGCTGGGATCAGAAGCCGGTCACCCTCTCTCGTGTGACCCTCTTCTTCTCTCTCCTCTTTGCTGGGTCACCTCTCCCTACTGACGGGCTTCCTCTCTACTCCAGCTGGAACATCGCCCAGTGGCCACAACTATCCGGGACCGTTCAGCTGCAGGGTGCACTGCCAACTAACTCAGTCTCTTGAGTTTCAACACTCAAGGCACCATGAGAGAAGCACAAGTGAGCCACATCAATGTGCCAATGCTGGACTCGACTCACCTGTAGTCAAGATGTCCTTGGGGGTCCAGAGGTTAAGAATCCACCTTCCAAAGCAGGGGCTATAGGTTCGATCCTTGGCTGGGGAACTAAGATCATGCATGCTGGGAAGAACTAAGCCCATGCATGTCAACGACTGGGCCTGTACACCAAAGCTAGACAGCCTGTGCACCGCAGCTAAGGCCCAGGGCAGTCAGCAACAAACAAACATTATCTTTAAAGGGAGTGGCTTGGGCCACTTAGAAAATACTGTAAAAAAAAGAGTCAGCTATCATGGTCTAGGGCATAGTGCTCTAGGTCAAATGATGAGCTGTAGGCCGACCATACTGTGTGGTCTAGATGAGTCTCTGAAATGCTCTTTCAGAAGACCCGTCCTCAGGACGTGGTACATACAAAAAAAAAAAAATAAAATGAAATATAACGGAAGATCTTTAAAAGCTTCTCTCCCCACAACCTTCCATGTTTGCCATAATGGGGCAATGAAAACAGTTATTTGACCAAAGCTTTCTATAACTGTGACACCCTCTTCTGTCTCAGGCTCTGGAAGGAACCCTATAGTGGATGGGACACTGACTGCCCAAAAGATGTATGCACATTCTAGCTCCCAGAACCTGGCAATAAGACTCTATGTGGAAAAAGAGTCTTTGCAGATTAAATTAAGGATCTTGAGATGAGGTCATCCTGAATTTAGAGTGGACCCTAAATCCAATGACCGTTGTCCTTTTAAGAAAAGCAGAGGGAGGAATGACACTGGCAGCCATGAAATTAAGAGATGCTTATGGCCAACCCAGACAGCATATTGAAAAGCAGAGACATTACTTTGCCAACAAAAGTCCGTCTGGTCAAGGCTATGGTTTTTCCAGTGGTCATGTACGGATGTGAGAGTTGGACCATAAAGAAAATTGAGCGCAGAAGAATTGATGCTTTTGAACTATGGTGTTGGAGAAGACTCCTGAGAGTCCCTTGGACTGCAAGGAGATCCAACCAGTCCATCCTAAAGGAGATCAGTCCTGGGTGTTCACTGGAAGGACTGATGCTGAAGCTGAAAGTCCAATACTTTGGTCACCTGATGCGAAGAGCTGACTCATTAGAAAAGACCCTGATGCTGGGAAAGATTGAGGGCAGGAGAAGAAGGGGATGACAGAGGATGAGATGGCTGGATGGCATCACCGACTCAATGGACATGAGATTGGGTAAAGTCCAGGAGTTGGTGACGGACAGGGAGGCCTGCCATGCTGNACACACACACACACACACACACACACACACACAGCTGGCTCAAGAACATATGTACACAGTACAGCAGGCTGAGACCGAGGGTGGACCTCCAGGGCAGGTATATCACACTTGAACAAGTGCCTGTGGTTAAGTTAAACACTTCCAGTCTGCTAAGAGAAGCAAAGTGCTCATCTAGAACCTACATAGAGAAGAACCTCTTGGATTGTCCTTCCTCCCTTCTTTGCCCAGCAAATGTCTCTACATTATGAACAAATGCCACCTCCCGGATGAAACCTTTACTAGCTGACTCCCTAGGAAAATGAACAATTTCTTCCTCTGTACATCACATCAGTCCCTTCATACTCTACTGTAGTACCAATCAGGCTGCTTTTTCATTACTTGCTTACATGTCTGCCTCCTCCATCTAATTACAGGTTCCTAGAAAGAAGGGACTGTGTCTCATATATCCTGGGGTCCTTAGGATCTGACATACGAGATTCTCAATATATTTCTTGAATGAATGAGTCAGAGTTATTCATGAATCAGGGTCCTGTGTTGAAATATGCATAGTAATTAAATGTTAAAACATTTTGAGGTCAGATCCTTAAGAGTAGTCATAGTCACAGTCGGAATGAATCATATTTTTGTATCAAAATAGAAACTTTTTTTTTTCTGCCCATGGTAACTCAATGCCAACATTTCAGTATACAGTCAAGAGTACAGACACAAATATATAAAGTAGCCTGAACATGATGTGGCAAAAGGCAATAAAATAATTGATTAATTTCAAAGTAGCGGAATAGAATTCTTTGAAACACTAGAAACAAATCTGTTCTTTTTCTATGGAAAGAAAATGTACATATAAATGTTGCATTTTACTTTGCTTTTACACGGAGGGACAGCTGTCTAAGCTGGGCTGGTATTAGTAGAAATGGCTTGGGACTGAAGACTCAATGAAAAGGAAAAAAAAAAATCACATAGACCATGCCTATGCTCTTAAGGAAAAGGGTGGGAGAATGAACAGGCAAATTTCACAACTTAAAAAACAAAAATGGGAGCCCAGTGGAGGATGGACAAATCTTTTTAGAAGGAGGGCAACTGAACTGGAAACTGTTTACTGAAAACGGGATTTCCCTGGTGGCACAGACAGTAAAGAATCAACCTGCAATATAAGAATGCGGGTTCAATGACTGTTTTGGGAAGATCCCCTGGAGAAGGGAGTGACAAACTACTTCAGTGTTCTTGCCTGGAGAATCCCATGGACAGATGAGCCTGGCGGGCTACAGGACATGGGGTTGCAAAGAGTCGGATACGACTAAGCAACTAACACTTTTACTACTGAAAATGCCCTTCTCTCTTCCAGACCCAGCGTCCCTCTGCAGTGGCTTCTGACCTGGGACACTGAGTTTGGTGATACTGCCCCAGTGTTCTCCATGCTGGAGGTCAGGCTCAGTAGACATGTAAGTTCAAAAGAGAATTGGGAACGTTTGCCCACTAGACATCTGATCTTTTCCCTCAAGCCAATAGTAAGTTTTGATGGTTTCAGTCATTTTCTTTAAGGATGTTAAATTCATGTTTTTTTCACTTTAGCTTCCTCTTTCCTTAATGAAAAGTCAATGAATGCAAGGAAAACAGTTAAAAATACAGGCTGCTGCTGCTGCTAAGTCATGTCCAACTCTGTGCGACCCATAGACGGCAGCCCACCAGGCTCCCCCGTCCCTGGGATTCTCCAGGCAAGAACACTGGAGTGGGTGGCTATTTCCTTCTCCAGTGCATGAATGTGAAAAGTGAAAGAGAAGTCGCTCAGTCGTGTCCGACTCTTTGCGACCCTATGGACTGCAGCCCACCAGGCGCCTCTGTCCATGGGGTTTTCCAGGCAAGAGTACTGGAGTGGGGTGCCATTGCCTTCTCTGATAAATACAGGCTACTGTCCCATAATGATGATAAGAATTTAAACAGCATTTTACAGTTCTTATTATTTCAATTTTTATTCCTAACAATCACATCAGCAAGCAGAACGGCTATTAGTCCTTCCCTTTTATGTGGAAGAAACTAAGTTTCTGAGAGAGTGAACAGTTTAGTAAAGCCCATCTGGCTAGTGCGTGTACTTGATGCCAGATAAGTTGTGATTACCAATACCCTAGGACAGGGATCCTCAATCTCTGGGATCTAATGCTTGAGGATCTGAGGTGGAGCTGATGTAATAATAACAGAAATAAAGTGCACAATAAATGGAATGTACTTGCTGCTGCTGCTGCTGAGTCGCTTCAGTCGTGTCCGACTCTATGCGACCCCATAGATGGAAGCCCACCAGGATCCCCGTCCCTGGGATTCCCCAGGCAAGAACACTGGAGTGGGTTGCCATTTCCTTCTCCAATGCATGAAAGTGAAAAGTGAAAGTGAAGTTGCTCAGTTGTGTCTGACTCTTCACGACGCCATGGACTGCAGCCTACCGGGCTCCACCGTCCATGGGATTTTCCAGGCAAGAGTACTGGAGTGGGGTGCTTGAATCATCCCTAAACCACCCCCCACCCCCCACCCCCATCTGTGGAAAAACTGTCTTCTATGAAACCTGTCCCTGGTGCAGAAGGTTGGGGGTTGCTGCCCTACAACATTTCCATTAACTCGAGTTGGGCCGGACAGAGATCCCCTGGGCACTTACAAGGTTCTCCCCGTTTAGGCCTATTCAATCTCTTATTCGTAGAGGTCGCTAAGGAAAGCAAAGAACCTTACTCTATCTCAATTCTGCCTTTTCCCCTTGACAACGGAAATCAACGATTGAGTTTCAAGGATGGTGGATGAATTTGACTGAGAAGGAGGGTGGCCAGTGACTGAGCTGGGTACAGATCCACAAATTCCAACTTATAAACGGGCAAGTTTCCACCTGTCTGATGTCATCACCTCTAGAAAAGTGTGAGGGGACACCCTAAGCTGGAAGGATTTAGTCACAGATGAGGCAGGAACCAGAGCACACACGGGGTTAGAGATTCAGGGAGCCACTCTCTCCCTAGACATGTGCTATCCAGTAAAGTAGCCACTAGCCACACGGTCCTCTTTCATTTCGACGTGAATGAATTAAAAATAAAATAATCAGCTCCTCAGTCGCACTACCCATTTTTCAAGTGTCCAATAGCCACATGTGACAAGTAGCTCCCATAGTGGATAGTAAGATAGAGAACACTTCCCTCACTGCAGAAAGTTCCACTGGACAGGGCTGTCCTAGGCTATTTTCTCCTTTTCACAGAGGGACCCGAGGGTTTTACTTTAGGCGTTAAGTCAAGAAGAACTCATACTACTTTAGGCACACGCCACTGTGGAGGGCAACCTGAAGAGATGACTGCCTTCTACACCAGACCCAGGGCCCCACGTTATGCACATCCATGGTACCATTTCAGTCCAATGTATGTGAGTTACATCTCCTGCATCCTTCAGCGTTGGTCCTGTATCACAGCTGCCTATGGCAACCCTGATCATCCCAAATTTACGATTTCTTCTTCTAGTGTTTGATGTCATGCCCTCAGTATTCAGGGCTTCCTTGATGGCTCAGAGGGTAAAGAATCTGCCTGCAATGCAGGAGACCCAGTTTTCATTCCTGGGTGGGGAAGATCCCCTGGAGGAGGAAATGGCAACCCACTCCAGTATTCTTGCCTGGAAAATCCCATGGACAGAGGAGCCTGGCGGGCTACAGTCCATGGGGTCGCAAAGAGTCGGACAAGACTTAGAGACTAAACCACCTCAGAATTCAGGAAACAAATAAGGATCTTAACCCGCCAAGCTCAAAAGAAACCTGTAGAAAAGGACACAGCATCATCATCCAAAGGACTTTTTAAATTAACTTACTTGAGTGAAGGTGCTTTCTTGTAAAATACTCTTCTTACTCTTGCACTGGCAGATTTTCCCTTCCAAATCTCATTACAAATTCTTCTCTAACACCTACTATTTACTCAACAGCAGAAGTCAACTCCCACTCAGAAAACAGCTATGCACCGCTACTTAAAGACTCCTAAGTATCAGATGTAGGTATTTTATAAAAATTCAAATTACATATGAGCATTTCAGATTTCCTCCTGTAACCTTCTTTCCACTGGTGTCATAACTGATCAGGAGAAAAAAGAATGACAGTTGCGATCCTCACTTCTGACACAGACACCCTCCCACCGTGACCATCCACCTCGGGCTCTCTGAACTGTGCTAGGTATAACTTAAATGGTCTGTAATAGGTTCTTTTCTCATTAGCTTCCATTGGAATGAAATGCTTCCATATGGCTCCAGGGCATTAAAAAACTTAGCAAAACTTTTAAAATAACAAAATTAACATAAAATGACCTTATAATTTAAAAATTGAGGAGCACCATCCAATAAAGCCTAATGCCATGCTAAAAATACTTTCAGAGTGCCAGAAGGTGGGGTGACAGCTAGAACGGTGCAAAGGAAGATATACCTCGATGGAGGCATTCCTGCGATTTGTGAGACATGAAAATGGTTTTTAAGCCAAAATTTTCAAGGTAACTTTTCTACACATGGTTCTCTCTTTCTTACCCTCTTTACTTTGCTGAATATGTCCTTTTGTTTGGACTCAGTATAATGGGGCTATGTTTTTGAAAAAAAAAAAAAAAAATCCTTTTTCTTTCCTTCTATAGAGATGTATTTACACTCATTTGGAGGAAAAAGAATAACAGTATTAAAACAAGGCAAGAAGCATTGGAAAACACTTAGAAACCATGATTCTTGGTCTAAAACCCATGGAAGAAATCTTCTTTTAGCAGGAAAAAAAGAAAGATAATTCCAGAAATGTAGCAACCAATTTGGGAACTGTTTCAAGTGAAGTGTGTGTATTGAGCCAGCAAACACACAAGATACAAGTTATAAAAGCCATACAATAAATGTGCAACAGATGAGGGTGATCCTCAAATGCTATCCCTGTGGTTAGACAGCATGTGAGACATCTACGTGAGGACTCAAACATGACAATTTAATGAAACAGGTCCAGGTTAGGCTTTTCTGAGCTTCGCTGACCCCAAGTACCACTATATACCCTCTGTCTTCCTGTCCAGAGTGTTGACATTGCAAATGACTGGACTGGCGATGAAAAGTAATGTGTTCCCTTACCATATGCTTATCTGAGACTAATATTTCATTAATTTTTAATTTTAAATATGAAAATGCCCATGGCTTTTCACAAAATGAATACTCCTAACTCACTCTCAATTGTCTTTACTAGAAAGCGTAAGTGAAATTCATTGGTCTGAATACAATTAATGCAACCAAAAAGTTATGAATTATCAGTGATCAATGGTCATCTTTAAGGATAATTACCAATGAAAAATTGTCAGAAAAAAAATGGAAACCTTCAAAACCATTTTTAACTGGGTGAGAGTTAACAAATGAAAACTGAGTCCCAGGACTTCCCTGGTGGCCCAGTGGTTAAGAATCCACCTGAAAACTGAGTCCCAGGACTTCCCTGGTGGCCCAGTGGTTAAGAATACACCTTGCAATGCAAGTATATAGTATAGTACATAGAATATAGGGGATGTGGGTTTCGATCCCTGGTCATGGAACCAAGATCCCACCCGCCTCGGGTTAACAACTGAGGCCAGCACACCACAACTAGAGAGTCTGTGCCCTGCAGCGAGCGATCCCACAAGACACAAGGAAGATCCCGCATGCTGCAACTAAGACCGAACTCAGCTACATAAATAAGTAAACATTTAAAATAAATAAAACAAAAAATGTTCTACACTAAAAAAAAAAAAAAAAGAATATTAAATGAGGAGGAAATGGCAACCCACTCCAGTATTCTTGCCTGGAAAATCCCATGGACAGAGGAGCCTGGCGGGCTACAGTCCATGGGGTCGCAAAGAGTCGGACAAGACTTAGAGACTAAACCACCTCAGAATTCAGGAAACAAATAAGGATCTTAACCCGCCAAGCTCAAAAGAAACCTGTAGAAAAGGACACAGCATCATCATCCAAAGGACTTTTTAAATTAACTTACTTGAGTGAAGGTGCTTTCTTGTAAAATACTCTTCTTACTCTTGCACTGGCAGATTTTCCCTTCCAAATCTCATTACAAATTCTTCTCTAACACCTACTATTTACTCAACAGCAGAAGTCAACTCCCACTCAGAAAACAGCTATGCACCGCTACTTAAAGACTCCTAAGTATCAGATGTAGGTATTTTATAAAAATTCAAATTACATATGAGCATTTCAGATTTCCTCCTGTAACCTTCTTTCCACTGGTGTCATAACTGATCAGGAGAAAAAAGAATGACAGTTGCGATCCTCACTTCTGACACAGACACCCTCCCACCGTGACCATCCACCTCGGGCTCTCTGAACTGTGCTAGGTATAACTTAAATGGTCTGTAATAGGTTCTTTTCTCATTAGCTTCCATTGGAATGAAATGCTTCCATATGGCTCCAGGGCATTAAAAAACTTAGCAAAACTTTTAAAATAACAAAATTAACATAAAATGACCTTATAATTTAAAAATTGAGGAGCACCATCCAATAAAGCCTAATGCCATGCTAAAAATACTTTCAGAGTGCCAGAAGGTGGGGTGACAGCTAGAACGGTGCAAAGGAAGATATACCTCGATGGAGGCATTCCTGCGATTTGTGAGACATGAAAATGGTTTTTAAGCCAAAATTTTCAAGGTAACTTTTCTACACATGGTTCTCTTTTTCTTACCCTCTTTACTTTGCTGAATATGTCCTTTTGTTTGGACTCAGTATAATGGGGCTATGTTTTTGAAAAAAAAAAAAAATCCTTTTTCTTTCCTTCTATAGAGATGTATTTACACTCATTTGGAGGAAAAAGAATAACAGTATTAAAACAAGGCAAGAAGCATTGGAAAACACTTAGAAACCATGATTCTTGGTCTAAAACCCATGGAAGAAATCTTCTTTTAGCAGGAAAAAAAGAAAGATAATTCCAGAAATGTAGCAACCAATTTGGGAACTGTTTCAAGTGAAGTGTGTGTATTGAGCCAGCAAACACACAAGATACAAGTTATAAAAGCCATACAATAAATGTGCAACAGATGAGGGTGATCCTCAAATGCTATCCCTGTGGTTAGACAGCATGTGAGACATCTACGTGAGGACTCAAACATGACAATTTAATGAAACAGGTCCAGGTTAGGCTTTTCTGAGCTTCGCTGACCCCAAGTACCACTATATACCCTCTGTCTTCCTGTCCAGAGTGTTGACATTGCAAATGACTGGACTGGCGATGAAAAGTAATGTGTTCCCTTACCATATGCTTATCTGAGACTAATATTTCATTAATTTTTAATTTTAAATATGAAAATGCCCATGGCTTTTCACAAAATGAATACTCCTAACTCACTCTCAATTGTCTTTACTAGAAAGCGTAAGTGAAATTCATTGGTCTGAATACAATTAATGCAACCAAAAAGTTATGAATTATCAGTGATCAATGGTCATCTTTAAGGATAATTACCAATGAAAAATTGTCAGAAAAAAAATGGAAACCTTCAAAACCATTTTTAACTGGGTGAGAGTTAACAAATGAAAACTGAGTCCCAGGACTTCCCTGGTGGCCCAGTGGTTAAGAATCCACCTGAAAACTGAGTCCCAGGACTTCCCTGGTGGCCCAGTGGTTAAGAATACACCTTGCAATGCAAGTATATAGTATAGTACATAGAATATAGGGGATGTGGGTTTCGATCCCTGGTCATGGAACCAAGATCCCACCCGCCTCGGGTTAACAACTGAGGCCAGCACACCACAACTAGAGAGTCTGTGCCCTGCAGCGAGCGATCCCACAAGACACAAGGAAGATCCCGCATGCTGCAACTAAGACCGAACTCAGCTACATAAATAAGTAAACATTTAAAATAAATAAAACAAAAAATGTTCTACAAAAAAAAAAAAAAAAAAAGAATATTAAAGTTTAAAAAACAGCAACAACAACAAAACCGAGTCTGCCTGTTAGCTCACGGCCAGCAAAGTATTCCTTCTAGGACCGCTGTACAAAGATCCAGCTTCTCAGTACAATTCTTACCAGTAGTAACAAATCCCAAGGCAATATTTGGAAAACTTGCTCAAATGAAAAGCCCGAGGGAACAACATGCTCTTCATTCAGCAAACACGTACAGCACATTTCTATGGCTACATCCTGAGATTTGGTACCCCTGGGAACCATTTCACCTCTGTCTTCCTAAACTGGTCTATTGCAATACCCGACTGCGATCCATTATCATCCCCCTCTCTTCTATTCAGTTCCAGCCATAGCAACTTCTGCCATCTGCTGGGACAACACCCTCTTCTTGCCCTTTCCTTCCAATCAACCAGGCTCCTTGACTTCACGATCTCCAGATTAGAGCATTATCACTCTCCAGCCCAGTGCCTCATCCCCTCATCCTCACAGTAGACACACATGCCCAGAAGATTCAATCCAACCATCCACTGATGTCCCTCTGGCCCAGGGCTTGCTGGGTGCTGCAGGAGAAAAACAAAGTATGCTGACTGGAGCAATGAATAATTTGTGGTTTCTGGTTTCAGCACACCCCCAAAAACAATTTTGTGAGGGAGGCATCAAGACAGTTGCTATTCTCTTTATCCACATTTTTTACCACCTTCTCAAGCACCCAGGTCCTCCCTTTTCTCCCCTCTCCATCCGCAAATGACCTCTTCTCTTCCTTGATGGTAAAGACAGAGGCCACTGACGAATAGATTTTATCAGCTCTCAGGCTCTCTTCCCAACTATCTCCAAACTGATTTGTATTCCTATCACTCTTTCTTACGGTTCCTCCAATTACAAAGAAAAAGCCATACCTTTTATTTGCGTCTTCCTCCTCCTGTCTGTACCCTTGATGTCCTTCTGTCTCCCTCTGGGATCCTGCCCATCAATCACTCTTCTCTCCTCTACCTCTCATCTTTCCCTGCCCAATTCCCTCGGGTTCATTAAAATGTTCACAACTCCTTTCAAAGAAATAACCGCTCTCCTTCAACCCATGCCCTTCTCCAGCTCCCTGTGCATTCTTCTTTTTCTAGACAAACTTCTTGAAGAAATCATTCATTTACTACCAAAGCTAGCTTTCTTCTTCCCTATTCCATTTGGTATGACGTCACTCTTTCTTCCATTTTCCCTAATCTCTCTAATTATTCTGAGCTTATTCTATTTCCCTTAACCTCTCTGTCTAGTTATTCTCGTCGTTCATTTCACCTGGTAAATAAACACTGACGTTTCAGGTATTCTACATACTATAGTCACACCATTTTCCATCTAGACCAGGACACTCTCCAGCGTGAAAGGTACTGCACCGGCCCTTTGCGCATCCAGGCTCTGCACCTCTTCTTGGCACCTATTCAGTCTGAGCCACCTTCCCTTCACTCATGACTCCCCTTTACCCAGGCAGGATGCTGACTCTTGGACCCACATCTCCAAGCTAGAGCCAGAGCTGCATTTTTTTATACTGGAAAAGTCCTCCTTCAGATACAACTGATCCCCTTTTCAGAACACACTGCCCTTCTCTCTGGCCACAGCACACCCTGTCTTGGTCAGCGGCATTATTATTGCTCCTCCAATCACCACAGCCAGAAGCCTCAGAGTCATCCTCCTACCAAAATAACATCAGCAGCGAACTGTTACCAGATTCTGCCAGTTCTTTCTCTTAAGAATCTCTTAAGCCTCACCTCTTCATCTCCAAGGCCACTGACTTGTAAGAACCTTTTCATCTGTTTGGGACAATGTTCACACATGCATCTATTTTTTTAAACAGCAACACACCTCGTCCCGTAGCCAGCCTGGTCTTGAACGGCTCGTATCCTTTACCTGGCCTCTCTGGATTTCCTTTGTTCCGTTTTGCCTCCTTCTCCATTCTGCTTCCAGTTACCTGTCTTAATGGAGCAGGGAATGGCAACCCACGCCAGTGTTCTTGACTGGAAAATCCCATGGACAGAGGAGTCTGGCAGGCTACAGTCCACAAGGATGCAAAGAGTCAGACACAACTGAGTGGCTAACACACATACATTTGTCTTCAGCTCAGTTCAGTTGCTTTTTCTTCCCTATTCCATTTGGTATGACGTCACTCTTTCTTCCATTTTCCCTAATCTCTCTAATTATTCTCAGCTTATTCTATTTCCCTTAACCTCTCTGTCTAGTTATTCTCGTCGTTCATTTCACCTGGTAAATAAACACTGACGTTTCAGGTATTCTACATACTATAGTCACACCATTTTCCATCTAGACCAGGACACTCTCCAGCGTGAAAGGTACTGCACTGGCCCTTTGCGCATCCAGGCTCTGCACCTCTTCTTGGCACCTATTCAGTCTGAGCCACCTTCCCTTCACTCATGACTCCCCTTTACCCAGGCAGGATGCTGACTCTTGGACCCACATCTCCAAGCTAGAGCCAGAGCTGCATTTTTTTATACTGGAAAAGTCCTCCTTCAGATACAACTGATCCCCTTTTCAGAACACACTGCCCTTCTCTCTGGCCACAGCACACCCTGTCTTGGTCAGCGGCATTATTATTGCTCCTCCAATCACCACAGCCAGAAGCCTCAGAGTCATCCTCCTACCAAAATAACATCAGCAGCGAACTGTTACCAGATTCTGCCAGTTCTTTCTCTTAAGAATCTCTTAAGCCTCACCTCTTCATCTCCAAGGCCACTGACTTGTAAGAACCTTTTCATCTGTTTGGGGCAATGTTCACACATGCATCTATTTTTTTAAACAGCAACACACCTCGTCCCGTAGCCAGCCTGGTCTTGAACGGCTCGTATCCTTTACCTGGCCTCTCTGGATTTCCTTTGTTCCGTTTTGCCTCCTTCTCCATTCTGCTTCCAGTTATCTGTCTTAATGGAGCAGGGAATGGCAACCCACGCCAGTGTTCTTGACTGGAAAATCCCATGGACAGAGGAGTCTGGCAGGCTACAGTCCACAAGGATGCAAAGAGTCAGACACAACTGAGTGGCTAACACACATACATTTGTCTTCAGCTCAGTTCAGTTGCTTAGTCGTGTCCGACTCTCTGCGACCCCATGAATCGCAGCACGCCAGGCCTCCCTCTCCATCACCAACTCCCAGAGTTCACTCAGACTCACGTCCATTGAGTCGGTGATGCCATCCAGCCATCTCATCCTCTGTCATCCCCTTCTCCTCCTGCCCCCAATCCCTCCCAGCATCAGAGTCTTTTCCAATGAGTCAACATTTGTCTTAAAGGAGATCTAATCATCATATCATAAAATCCTAAACTTCTAAAGTCCTGCAAAACTCCTTGTCTGGTCTAGAGGTTTCATCATGGTTTTTTTTTTTTAATCATGTTTCCACTGTTCTCTGATTATTCACACTTGGGGCTGCCTCCACAACGGGACTCCATGGCTCCAGAAACAAAGGTCATGCCTCCTTCATCTCTGTCTTCCTCATGCCCAAAACATAGGAAGCAATTATTAAATACTTAAAAATCAATGAATGAATGAATACAAATGAAGTACCACGTGCCATGGCATTTGCTAATATAGTACAAATATTAACCACATATAAATTAAGCACAATCACTAAGTGAAGCTGAAAACCCCTTCTCTCCCTACATGAGCCATACATTATGCCTTCTTGGCAGAATAAGACTGCACAGGATCATGTGACGTTAAGGAGCCAGAAAGATTCAACTGAACAGATGAACTACTATTTCTATGTCCAAGTCACCAAAACCCAGATCATCCAATGGTAATGCCCCTAAAACAATCAAAACCACCAGGTGCAGAAATGAGACCCCTTAGGCAGAGTGTTGACATCACTCAACAGTATATTCTGTAAGACTGAAGAGCTAGGATGGATGATTATGTTAGACACATCAGATTACGAAGTAAATCATAGGAATTTACTCTTGGCCTCATCTGTAGGACCGGATGAAATGAATGACCAACACAACCACAGACCAGCATTTCTAAGACTATTTTGCAGAACTCTAGATTCTCCAAAATATTAACACCATTACCATTAGCAATCATGTATTAAGGACACTTCAAGTGCCAGGCCCATGACAAACAGTTTATACACAATCATTCATTTAAATGTCATAATGATCCTAGGGGCATCTATTATCAATACATCTACCTTCAAGATGAGGAAACTGAAGCTTCATTATACAGCTGTCCCCAAATTGCATAATCCAGAAGATTATCACTTTGAAGCCAGAGTTGTTAACCACTATTGCTCCTGCTCAAACAAGTTTTGGAAACGTAGTATACTCGTGACCTCCTTGGAGGTTATAGTTTGTGTTACCATTAAAAGGACTCCTGGAAGTGTCCCAGCAAAGCAAGCCTTTTGACTTTAACACAGAAATCCTCCAGCTTATTTGACACCAGGAGCTTTCTGTAATGGAGCCATTCATTTGTAATGTATCAGGGGACACACGTCTTGCAGGATATAATTTGGCTTTAGATGGTAACCAAAGGGACTGTGAACTCACTGAGGCCGGAAAGGAGAAAGGCGCTAACTGCAGCATTTGACGCAGGTGACAGAGCTTAGTGAGGCATTTGTGTCATAATCTCAAATGCCAGATGACATGACGATGGTGACAATATTCATGAGTCGAATGAAAAGCACTTTCCATTCATGGAACGAGACACTTTGATTTGATCTGTGAATCATAAAGCCAATTCAAGAAGCCAATTTGCTAAAAGGTAAAGGATTCCTGACTAGGGCCATGCCTTTCAAATGCTGAGTCACCCAAGTGCCTGCCTGTGCCATTTTCCAGCCCTGCCACACTTCCTCTCTGTCTAGGACACTCATGTCCTTAAAAGAAACCCTGGGCTCCCAATAAAACATCGTCTGGAAGGCCTAATAAAGAGAAGGCCAAGAGCAAGCAGTTTTGTCACAAACCACTCACTTAATTCCACTGGGTTGCTCTCTCCTATTTATCCAAATTCTACTTACTGAACACCTACTATGTCTCAAACTCTGTCCTAAGAGGGGGGACAGGCTTCCCCTCAAGAAGTTCACAGCCTCACTGGGGGAGAGCGGGGTACAGAGATAGAGCAAGACTTCATAAAGTGCTGTACAGAAAACGTGCTCGCAACACTGCGAGCTCCCTTGCAGTCCACCCTTTTCAGGAAGGAAAGACGATCCAAAGAAGCTTCACATTCCTCATCCTGAAATGAGTACACTTATAATAAAACCTGCCCTTCAAAATCCTCAGGGAAAATGGAGGTTAACTCTGTCTGAGGAAACCTGATGAAAGGAGTGTGTAATTTGAAAGCGAGCCAACATGCTCACGGTGGGCAAAGCACAGGAAGCAAGAGTTGAGATGCCTGCGGTCTCATTTTGATCCTGAGCCTTAGCAGACCCCTTGAACTTCACCTCTTTTTCCTCTGTCCTACACGGATGTAGTGGAGATAAATTAATATAATGTGATGGGCAAAGACTTATGTAATTAGAGAAGTAAAATAGAAAAGACAAAAAGCTAATTTAAGATCCATTATAACAACTACTACAGAAAACAAATTTATTTCTGTATATAAATAACCTTAATAACTTTATGTGGACTTTTGCAAGACTAAAATTAAATTACAGAATAACTGCCTGCTTACAGACTCTTTTTCCTCTCCACTGAACTGTTCATCTTCTAAAGTCAGACGGGTTCAAAAGGATCTTTATATGATTTTGTTTTACCAAAATTACTTATCTGACAATCCCGGTTGAAATTCACACCAACATTTTGTACTTATAGGATAAATTAGACACAAGCATTATGAAAATGAAGGGAGGATTACCAGCCAAATGACCTGCTCTCATGAATCGCACTAAAATGCTCCCATGTTCTTTTTAAAATTAGTATTCCTTTTTGTAAATTGAAGCATGGTTGATTTACAATGTTGTGTTAATTTCTGCTGTACAGCAAAGTGATTCAGTCATATATGTGTGTGTACATTCTTTTTTATATTCTTTTTCATTATGGTTTATCTCGGGATGGTGAATATAGTTCCCTGAGCTATACTGTAGGACTTGGTTGTTTAAATTATCATTATAATAGACAGTTTTAAAAAAAGCTTTCAGTTTGAGAAAACAGTACAAAATTCCCACATCAACCTTTACAAAGTTTCCCTACTATCAACATCTTACATTACATGGCATACCTGTCACAATTAATGAACCAATATTAACACACGATCAATAACCCAAGTCCATCGTTTACTCATCGTTACTTGGTTTGCCCCTAATGTTCCAGAACCCCATCCATACATTTAGTTGTCAGGTTTCCTTAGGTTTCTCATAGTTGTGACAGTATCTTGGATCCTCCTTGGTTTTGATGATCTTGACAGCTGTGAGCAGGACTGGTCAGTATTTTGTAGGATGCATCCTCTACTGGGATTGTTCTGGTACCTGACTCACCATTAGAATGAGGTTATGGGTTTGGGGAGGAAGACCACAGAGGTAAAGTACCATTTTCATCAGTCATTTCAAGGCTACCCCCTACCAACATGATTTACGGCTGTCAACAATGTCCTTGATCCCTTGGCTAAGGCTGTGTTTATCAGATTCCTCCACGGTCAAGTTATGCTCTTTACTCCCTTCTCCATATTGCAGGAAAGAAGTGAGCATGCGCATCTCATCCTTAAAGAAGGGGAAGGCATGCTCCCCGTCCTCTAGGGAGAAGCATCTCTATGATTTGCTTGGGATTCTTCTGCGTGGGAAATTTGCCTCTTCTTCCTCATATATTATTCAACCATTTATACTTGTATCGATATCAACTCATGGATATTTATTTGTGCTCTGGGTTATAATCCAATACAACTTTGTTAATTTTGGTGTTCACAATGATCCAGCTTTGGCCCCTGGGAGCTCTTTCAGTTGGCTCCTGTGTCCTGCTAACCCACCCCCATCAGTCAATGTGGTTCTTTTCTTGTTTTCTTTCTTGTTGAGCCCTTCCTTACTTTCTGGCACTACAAGATGCTCCAGGCTCATGCTGTATACGTCCTGCTCCTGTTCTAGAACTGGCCACTTCTCCAAGGATCTAGGCATTAAGTATGCTTGCTGCTACTGAAGCACCATTTCTTTCAAGCCCTTTCAGAGCAAAGGAATACATGTGTGTTTACTAACCCATATACATATACCTCCCTAAAAATATATTTATATGTATTAAGTAAAATATTATGTACTTTTAAATTTTCTAGAAGCTATCAACACTTTTAAGTTTTCTATTCAAAGTGCCTCAGAAGAAAATTATGCTGTTTTACATTTAAAATTTCCCATGGGACCTAGCACAGAATGATCAGTGAGCTTTTGCTGACCTGAAGTACAGAGCTCAAGGATGGGTTGAGAACGTATGGACACAGGAGGGAAGAGGAGAGGGAGATGATCTGGGAGATCAGGATTGACATACAGACACTACCAAGTGTAAAACAGATAGTGGGAAGATGCTGTATAGCACAGGGAGCCCATGGCTGGCGCCCTATGATACTTAGAGGGGTAGGATGGGAGGTTCTAGAGGGAGGGGACATATGTATACTTATAGCTGATTCACTCTGCTGAACAGCAGAAACACAAGATGGTAAAGCAATTATACTTCAATTAAAAAAAATGCATTGAGATACGTCTGATAGTAGTGGATAAGCCTCCACTTCCTCACCAGTAAAATAAGCATAGCAATGATACCAACTGAAAAAAGATAACTGGAAAATTAAATAAAATGATGTATGTAAATATTTAGAACAGAATCTAAGACACTGTAAGCACTTAAGAAATGATACATCAAATAAAGTTCTAGCTTATAGGAAAATATTTTCAAGAGTCCAAAGTATAATGATATAACTTTTAAGTTTTGACTTGTTTATGGTTGTCTTATTCATATTTCCCGCCCGACTTAAAAGTAAGCATCAATTTAGATGTATTACTTGACTTCCAAATATACTCTTTGAAAAGATTAAGTCAGCAATAATGCTACTAGTCATGTTATTCCTGCCTGGAGGCACAAAGAAATTGATTCCTTAATGTACACCATCACAACCTGTCTTGAGGAGTGCTAATGGGTTAAAAGAAGGTGTCACAGAGAGGAAGAGAGAGCAATGAAACACAGGATTACAATCTCCACATCCCCCCACTCCATCAGAATGTCAATCATTCCACACTAGACGTGCCATTTAATAGAAGGCAGTCAGGGTTCCAACAGAAAATAATTTCAATTCCTACAGCTGATTATAACTGTCTCAATACTTGGAAGACCTGTCCATATAGATCTGGAACAACATGATGAGAACACCTTCTATCTTTCATGAGAAGATATATGACTAAATATGGTAAAGACAGTGTATTATTTCCACATGAAGGACCAAATGAGATACTAGTCACGCATGGTACGTGTAAGCAGAATGCTTCTGAGGACTGATTTTTAAGTAATGCTGATGGGCCCTAAATGAATATTCTGGTGCCCTGATGAAGTATCCACTGAAACTAAACCTGATTTTGTACTTCTTCTACAAGGCTACTGGACCAACAGAATTGGAAAGGACTCAAGTATCATGCCTGTTAAGCAGATCATATGAGTTGGACATTTTAGCAAAGAAGGCTATGGTGTCTGAGATGTGAGTGGCCCCTGAGACTGGGCAGAAAGTGTGAATCTGCTAAGTCCTGGCGGTCACCTGGGCCTGCTGGGTGCCTACACAGCACCAAGTGGACGGGGCACCTTGCAATGAGGTAGTTCTTCTGCAGAGCTCAGCATAACCAACTGAGTGTTCCCCACAGGAGGCAGAACAAGGCCCGGAGATAACCTCTGCGGTAGGTGTAACGTCAAGTGCAGAGCCGACACTGTAGATGAAGACTTCTGAGCACAAGGCTTGGCCACAGCTGCAGGGCCACCTGGCCACAGCCGGAGAACAGAGTCTGAGTCTGAGAATCAGGAAAGCCATCTTGAAATGAACAACAGGCAGACACAACTGTGCACTAGGAGATGGCGATGAATCTCTGCCACGTCCTCTACAAAC